>JAJLUU010000012.1:0-412986 GCA_030570035.1 Kodamaea derodonti
AGCTCAAGTTCAAGCTCAAGCTCAACACCTTGTCCACCAACTTCAAGTTCGTCAAGCTCAAGCTCCAGTTCTAGTTCCAGTTCAAGTTCAAGTTCCAGTTCAAGCTCAAGCTCAAGCTCAAGTTCAAGCTCAAGTTCAAGCTCCAGTTCTAGTTCCAGCTCAAGTTCAAGCTCAAGCTCAACACCTTGTCCACCAACTTCAAGCTCGTCAAGCTCAAGTTCCAGTTCCAGTTCAAGTTCAAGTTCAAGCTCAAGCTCAACACCTTGTCCACCAACTTCAAGTTCGTCGAGCTCAAGCTCAAGTTCAAGCTCAAGCTCAACACCTTGTCCACCAACTTCAAGTTCGTCAAGCTCAAGCTCCAGTTCCAGTTCAAGTTCAAGTTCAAGCTCAAGCTCAACACCTTGTCCACCAACTTCAAGCTCGTCAAGCTCAAGTTCCAGTTCCAGTTCAAGTTCAAGTTCAAGCTCAAGCTCAACACCTTGTCCACCAACTTCAAGTTCGTCGAGCTCAAGCTCAAGTTCAAGCTCAAGCTCAACACCTTGTCCACCAACTTCAAGTTCGTCAAGCTCAAGCTCCAGTTCTAGTTCCAGTTCAAGTTCAAGTTCCAGTTCAAGCTCAAGCTCAAGTTCAAGCTCAAGTTCAAGCTCAAGCTCCAGTTCTAGTTCCAGTTCAAGTTCCAGTTCAAGTTCAAGTTCCAGTTCAAGTTCAAGTTCAAGCTCCAGTTCTAGTTCCAGTTCTAGTTCAAGCTCAAGTTCAAGCTCAAGCTCAACACCTTGTCCACCAACCTCAAGCTCGTCAAGCTCAAGCTCAAGCTCCAGTTCTAGTTCCAGCTCAACACCTTGTCCACCAACTTCAAGCTCTAGCTCTAGCTCTAGCACTAGGTCTAGTTCGATCAAGTCGAGCTCTACCTCAACTCCTTGCCCACCAACTTCAAGCTCTAGTTCTAGCTCAAGCACAAGCCCAAGCACGTCGATCTCAACCCCTTGTCCACCAACGAGTTTGTCGTCTACTACTCAAACTAGTACAACAACACCGATATCACTGACAACTACAACATCAATAGGAACTACTGTCATTACGATAACAACATGTGAACATGATCATGGGCATTATACATGCTCTACTTTAACAACCTCAACTGGTGTGATCATAATCACAAAATCGACTGCTATCTATACGACTTACTGTCCCTTAACCACTACGAAGACTAAGATTAAAGAGATTGAGACTGAAAATACCAAGACGAAGCCTGAAACGACTAAAACTCAACCTCACACATACTATACCCCAACTAGAAATTCACACGGCAATGAGTTTTCTGCGACTCCTATAACTTATGTTAAAACAACAAATGGAGTTACGTTAACTTTAACTAGTACAGAAAGTCAGAAGAAGAAGGTCCAAACAGTTGCTACCGAGTCAATTCTTCCACAAGCACAAAGTGTAGAAGTTGCAGCACCAGGTCACGAAACTCCGATAGCTACATACAAAGCCACACCAATAGCTACAAACGTTGAAGCACCAGCTTCTGAGGCTACATCAGCTACAGAAATTCGACCTGAGATTGTGCTGGCCCCAAGTGGAGCAAATGTTCCTTCTTCTGTTCTGGTGTCTGCAACCCCTGGAGCTATACCGATAACACAATTGGCTGGAAGAGGTGAAACTTTGAAGATATCTGCTGGCAGTGTCTTAGCTGGTTTGTTCCTATTGATGATGTAATGTCCAATTTATACCCATCCTTCCGGATACTTTTGAATTCTTCGTTACCATATTTATATTCTAAATTTAATATTTTGTAAGAGAATGTAGGTGAGCATGAACTCATGGTGCGTAGGGTTTTTTCATTCGCAGTGAAGTATGGATAGTTAAGTGCTCATTTGCATACTCGCTCACTCTTCATTCAGGTGGTTCCAATTCTTCCTAGTTATGCCAATGAGCTTTAGTGCTGACCCACCAACATGAATTGTGAGCTTTGTCAGCTTTGTCATTGTAAATTATTAATCATGCCATGTGCGGATGTACTCTTGAGGCAATTATGAGCTTCGGTATTATGCGTTTTGTATGAACTAATGTAAGTATCATTCCTCTGCATTGTAAGCTAAAGACAATACTAGCTCAAATATTCGTGTACTGATTTCTATCTTTGAAATCGATTGTTCTAGTTAAATTCAATATATTGAATATCAAAGTGATCCTTGCCGAAGACTTTCTAAAATACATCTAAACCCTCGGTCGGCACCTTAAATTACATGTACAAACGAATCCTTCAGCATGTCCAGAATAATTCGCGTAATGGCTCCAAATCTGAAATACCCAACCATCAATAGTGGGGACTTCCGAGTATGACGTAAAGGCTTGCTATCTTGTGCAAATATGAGCGTGCTTTATAATCAACGAAGGACTCAGCGTATTAATGGCTTTAATATGAGGTTCTCACAGTATGGCTATACTACGAAGTTCTCTGTGTATATCAGTATGGCGAGCCTTTCAGTAAGCATCTTTTTAAAACTTGCATCGCATTGGCATCCTGCCTCTAATTTGACATAAATAATGACAGACGAAGTACAAAATAGGATGAATTTCTTCACGAGAAGATCTTTTCACCCAATACGGCTGGTGACACAAGCCGTGCATCGTCATTCTGACCCCATGCATTGTATAGTTCTAATAATGTGACTATTATAATATATATTATTTATTATGATTTATTGTTCTATTACTCCCAGATAATGCTCTTACATTTCATCTACCTGAATCCTACTAGTATACCCTTTTGATCATCCCAATGTTACCGAATTTCAAAATATATTGTGATGTCATTCTGTTCTCTCAGTTTGATTAAGCTTTAGAGTTAAACGCTCAAAATCAAATGAAATTCTTTCCGGAATTCTACTAACAATTACACGAATAGCAGCAACATCGACTGAAAAATAGAACATTCACCCCCTTAGCCCACAAAGCTAACTCACTACCTTAGTAGCAAGTAAATATGTCTATATACAGTCCTCAGCCGCTAATAGAACAATGGCAAGTAAAATGTTCTATATGCAAGATTCGGGACGTTGCTAAGGGGAGAAAAACAAACAAAAGTATATAAAGGTAGTAGTCTTCTTCTATTAGTATACATACTACAAATTAATTAATATGGCAGATACATCAGTGTCCCAATTTTTGGCAGTACTTATCCCAAATGCAATTATATTTGCTATATTTATTATCATTTTCATAGTTCTAAGAAAGAAACAATCAAGAGTTTATGAACCACGTTCAGTAGTGGAAACCGTTCCAAAGGATTTACAACCGGAAGCTTCACCAAGAGGTGCATTTAGTTGGATTACCCATCTTTTAAAACGTCCTGAATCATTTATTATTCAACAAGCTGGAGTCGATGGATACTTTTTTATTCGTTATCTTTTCCAATTTGCTTGTATTGCACTTCTTGGATGTATAATTTTGTGGCCAATTCTTTTCCCAATCAATGCAACTAATTCAAATGGTCAAGGTGGATTGAATTCAATCTCATATGCTAATGTTAATAACAAATGGAGATTCTTAGCTCATGTGTTTATGTCGTGGGTTTATTTCGGTACGGTGATCTTTTTGATCTACCGTGAATTGGTTTATTATACTACTTTTAGACATGTTTTACAAACAACTCCGTTGTACAATTCTTTGTTGTCATCAAGAATTCTTTTATTAACCGAACTTCCATCAGATCTCCAAACTGAAGAATCAATTCGTGAACTATTCCCGTTGGCTGGTCGTTTATGGTTTGGACGTGATTATGAAAAATTGGAAGATAATGTAAAAGAACGTACTAAACTTGCTAAAACTTATGAAGGAACACTTAATAAATCCATTGCAAAATCTCTTAAAGTGCATGCTAAACTTGTTAAGAAAAAGCAGCCCTTACCTGAGGCTCCAAATGAAATCACAAGTTATTTCAAGAAACCACCAACTCATAGACTCAAGTTTTTGATTGGTAAAAAAGTAGAAACTTTAACTTACGGTCCTGAACATTTACAAGAATTGAACGAAAAAATCGCAATTCAACAAGAAGAATATGAATCTAATAAGCAATCTCCAGCTGTTTTTATTGAATTCCCATCCCAATTGGAATTACAAAAAGCTTATCAAGCAATTCCATTTAATCCAAAATTGAAGGGTACTAAGAAATTAACTGGCTTAGCCCCAGATGACATTATTTGGGAAAATATATCACTTACAACAACCAAAAGAAGAATCAAGAAGTTAATTGCTTCAACTGTTTTGACTTTGATGATCATCTTCTGGGCTATTCCTGTGGCTGTGGTAGGTGCAATCTCAAACATTAACTTTTTAACTGATAAAGTTCATTTCTTGAAGTTCATTGATAAAATGCCTCCTAAGATTATGGGTATTATTACTGGTTTGTTACCAGTTGTTGCTCTTGCTGTTTTGATGTCCTTAGTTCCGCCATTTATCAAAAAAATGGGTAAAGTTAGTGGATTATTAACAATCCAACAAGTTGAAGCTTATTGTCAATCTTGGTATTATGCCTTCCAAGTTGTCAATGTATTTTTGGTTGTAACCGTTACTTCTGCGGCTGCTTCTTCTGTCACCACCATTATTGCAGACCCAGGCAAAGCTTTGAAACTTTTGGCAACTCAAATTCCATTAGCTTCAAACTTTTATATTGATTATTTAGTCTTACAAGGTTTGGCTCTTTCTGCAGGTTTGCTCTTACAAATGGTTGCTCTTATCTTAGCTCAATTCTTGGGTAAAATTCTTGATAAGACTCCAAGAGCTAAATGGGATAGATACAATACGTTGGGTCAACCAGGTTGGTCTGTCATCTATCCACTTTATCAGTTGATTACTGTCATTGTCCTTTGTTACTCCATTATTGCCCCATTGGTACTCGGATTCGCATTTGCTGCCTTTGCCTTGATTTACGTTGCTTATATCTACACGTTGGTTTATGTAATGAAGCCAAACAAGAATGATGCTAGAGGTAGAAACTATCCGAGAGCACTCCTTCAAACTTTTGTTGGTTTGTACTTAGCTGAAGTTTGTCTTGTAGCTATGTTTGTTTTTGGTAAGAACTGGGCATGTGTTGGTTTGGAAGCTGTAATTCTAGCATTCACTGTCGTTGCTCACGTTTACTTAAGATGGACATTCTTACCATTGTTTGATATTGTTCCACTTTCCGCTATAAGGTATGCCGCAGGTGATATTACTGCCTCGTATCCCCTTGATCACGGAAGCAAGGAAATTAAGGTTGAAGGTGAAAACTATTGGAACGGTGGTTCTGAAATTGATGAATCCACAAGTGCGCAAGAGAACCCTAAGGAAAAGGAATCAGGTGATGAAGAAGCTGTCGGTGGAAACGTTTTCACTAACTCTACTCCACTTCGTATTTCTTGGTTCAAACGTTTCTTCAACCCTCGTTCTGAAACTTACGATTTACTTCGTCAAATCATGCCTTCTGCTTACTACAATTACATTGAATATAACGCTGACTTTTTGAAACACGCTTACGATGATCCAGCAGTTTCTGATAAAGAACCAATTATTTGGGTTGCTGAAGATTCATTGTCTCTTGCTACAACTCAACAAGAAAAGGCAGCAGAGCACAAAATTTCTATTGTCACTACAAATGCTTTGTTTGACGAGAAGAACGCAGCAGGATATACTGGACCACCGCCTGCTTATGAAGAGGCTTTAAAGATATGATTACTTTCTTAAGCCTGAAGTAGTCCGTCTATTCTCTGGGGCCGCAGCTCCTGCTCCTATGTACGATTAGGCTTTTTAATTTTATTTATTTTACTTACATGTAGATCATCAATCTTGTGCTAACCTTTCTACGAAAGACTATTCGTCTACAAAATCTATTGAAATAAAATGTATATTAAACAAAGATTAGAATGATAAAGGATTAGATGATGAATAATGAACTGTCTACGAAATTCTTAAAATATTAACGTCAGAGTCGAGCAATAGAGCTTACTCCTCATGCAAAGGTTTTCTTCAGCATTTTCATACTGACAATTAAATGGGTATTATCTACTTCTCACGAACAACAGGAGGATTCTTTCCTTCTGTGAAACTTGGTAAACTGTCGGTATGATCCAGAGATGAACCTTCGGCGGGGAAACTTGCAGCTGGTTGTGATGGCGGAGTATATCCAGCAGGAGCTTCGGAAGGAGCACTGAAGCCACCTGGTGGACCTGTTGGTGGGCTGTACCCAGTCGTTTCTGGAGTAGCGCCCACGGCTTCAACTCCAGGTGGAGGTCCGCTAGGAGGAGAATAATACGTTCCTGAAATGTTCGGTAATCCTGTAGGAGCCCTTGGTAATGGAACACCTGAAGGACGTCTAAACAACTCCTCGTTATTCAAGTCATCTGTTATTTCGGTTGCTGGTCCAAGTGCTCCATCACTTGGTTGTCTATGATGAGCAGGTGGTACTGAACTTATAGGATTTTGCAACTGTGCCAGCTTGACGTTCGGATTAGCATGGTATTCTCCTGTGTTATCATAATAACCCATATCCATTTCATTTGCAGTGGCCGTATAAGTTGGAACATATACTCCGGTTGCCGGATCAGATCCACCTGGATTATGTTGTGTCTCGGATTGTCTGTACAGCGGTGGTGTTAACCATCTAGTACCATAAATTGGTTGGGTACCATTTTGAGATCTTCTTTTGTTAACACGAACTGTACCAAATGCTAAGATTAGAAGGAGCACAATGAAAATTGCAAAGAATGCCCATCTGGCCCCGCCAGAAGACCAAACACTTTCGTTCATATCTCTCTTAATGTACATTTTTGAATCAACGATTGATTGGAAATTTTTAACTTATTCGATGAGGTTGTATTAGTGAATTCCTTCTTCAACTCTACCTTTTTGAAATTATGGGATCTATTTGTCTTATATCAAAAACGGCTAATGGTCACGTGAAAACTTTGTCAGCCATTAGGGGCGCAGGATGTCTGTCAAGATGGCTATTTTGGTTTAGCATATCATGTTTCAATAGATAACAGAGTTGTCAAGGGTAATCTTAATGACCAATTTTGTTTCTTTCGCCAACTTCCTTGGTATTTCTCAGAGATTGTTTAGGTAAAGTCTACTGATTCATTTGAATCTTCATAGAATAGTTGTATCTGAGGTATTTTGATCTAGTTAAGCCTTGTATTTGAAAATGACTGCGGAGAATGATTGTGTATGTATGGTGACATCAGGGATTAGTGAGTTGAGTTGTTAAGATTGATATTTAGAGAATTCAGCACAGGCTGTATTTGCTAAGATGCTCCATAGTTCGGCTGTTGAGAGAATATCTTTTCACAAGAAGTAAAATTCAATATACTTGTAATTATCGCCATAACTTCATCTTCGAAAAATTGAAAGATGGATAGCTAAGTTCGTAATGTTCCACCCGAGATCTTTCTTCCGCAAAAGCTCATCAGTATTTAGGTATAACAATCAAAAAACCAGCCCAGTCCAAGCCTAAAAGTCTTCGCACCCAAAATCCTTCCTAATAACGGTGAATATATGGCATCACTCTGGGTTATTTTGTATAGCCCCCTCTTCAATTTTAATGCCCTCAATACCCGTGATGATATTCATGCTATACAACTTAATCATAGTGTCTTAATCACATTCGTAAGGTATGTGTACTGACAGACCTTCAAGTAAGAATCCACAATACTAATAAAGAAACTTCTACACTTACAATAGCAGCTTCCAAGACTTCGACGTATTGAATATACGGTTAACTCCAAACGTTGACATGCGTCCCTTCAGCCGCAGTATCTAATATACCTAGAATTCTTGGCTAATACACACTTTTCAGATAACAGCTACTCCCGTAATGACTTAACACACTTGGATGGTAAGATCCCATCCTATTGTTGGTATGTCTTATTAACAGTGTAGACACTTCACTCCACAAAACTACCCAAGATAGTGTTAGCTTCGTTACGTAATCACTCCAGTAACATTACGCTCGGACACGTGCCGTTACGCCCAAAAGAAATACCCCAGGTCCGTCCATAAATTGAACACACGATTAAAAAAATTTCATTTTATCGCAAACATGTCCTTCGAAACTAGTCAAGTTGGTGCTGCTAACACTTTGGAGTACAAGGTATATATCACCAAAGATGGAAAACCAGTTTCTCCATTCCACGACATTCCATTGTATGCCAATGAAGAGAAAACTATCTTAAATATGATTGTTGAAGTCCCAAGGTGGACCAATGCTAAATTGGAAATCTCTAAGGACCTTAAATTGAACCCAATTATTCAAGATACCAAGAAAGGAAAATTAAGATTTGTTAGAAACTGTTTCCCACATCATGGTTACATTCACAATTACGGTGCTTTCCCACAAACTTGGGAAGATCCAACAGTTTCTCACCCAGAGACTAAGGCTAAGGGTGACAATGATCCATTGGATGTTTGTGAAATTGGTGAAAGAGTAGGAACTGTTGGAGAAGTTAAACAAGTTAAAGTATTAGGTGTTATGGCTTTACTTGATGAAGGTGAAACTGACTGGAAAGTCATTGTTATCGATGTCAATGATCCTTTAGCTTCCAAGTTAAACGATGTCGAAGATGTTGAAACTCATTTACCAGGATTATTGAGAGCCACAAATGAATGGTTCAGAATTTACAAAATCCCTGATGGAAAACCAGAAAATCAATTCGCTTTCTCTGGTGAATGTAAGAACAAGAAATATGCTGAAGAAGTTATCACTGAATGTTCTGAAGCTTGGGAAAGATTAGTTAAGGCTCCAGAACTTGCTGAATCAAATGAAATTGATTTAACTAATTCAACCTTAGTTGGAACTCCAGGTTACACCGAAAACATCACTCAACACATTCCTGCTGCTGATCCACAACAAGCTGCTCCTATCGATAAGTCTGTTGATAAGTGGTTTTTTATTTCTGGTGCTCATTAAAATGAAAAGTTAGTAATACATGTGCATAAGTGAGACTTGTAAGAAGTAAAAATTTTAAACGAAACTCTCTCGACACGGGACTAAAGTTGAAGTACATTGTACGTTACCCTGCTTATTTACAAAGTCATGGACTACGTTGGCAAGCATGAAAGCAATACTGCTACCGCTTCTGAGATCATCAGCCGAATGACTCCGTTTTGGTAGAGTCTTCTTAAATTAGGAAAATCTATATTAGATTTCAGCAAATCGAATCAAATCTAAATATTTGACAAACTGAATAAAAACTCCAACTCTTTAATACCTGACAATTTTTGTAAAATAGTTACAAAAAACTGTTTAAATTGGGTTGAACGCGTCAAATTTCATAGAACTCGTAGATCCACACTAAAGCATATCCTAAACTATATCAGGCTCACTTCTACAACAAAATAAGTAGTTAACATATTAATCAGTTTCTTAATGTTGGCCACATCTCTTTAGCATGCTCCAAATTTTTGGCTTTCTCAGACCAAGATTTCATACGCGGGACTTATTATCAATTCATTTTTACTATATATTTACTAACCTCCATTGAAGAACACTCATAACAGCCTACACGCTCCTTAGCAATACCATCATATGTAATCATGGATTCTTTCAAACAAATAAACCCAGGAAAGTCGTCTGAACGATTTCCTGCACTACTAAATAAGTTACAACAGCATGGTAAAAGTGTATTTGATGTATTGCTTTCAGATTCAACCAAAGACCTTATACAATTATCGAAAAGTATCGGACGTCCTATTAAAGAAATTGAAGCTTATGCTCAAGCTTTGAAACTCGATCTAGTACTGTCAGCTACACCATTACATAACCAGGGTTTCATTCCAACTGGACTTCCAAGTCTTGATAAACAAATGGGAGGTGGAATACCTCTTGGAGAGATTACAGAAATATTTGGTGAAGCTGGATGTGGGAAATCTCAACTTTTATTGCAATTAGCTGTCGAATGCCAAAAACCAACTGGTGAATGTGTTTATATATCTACCGAGTCCTTTCTAGAAACAAATCGATTGAAGAGTTTTATCACTGATGGAACTCTGATGGAGAGAATATCCTACATTTTCTGTCCAGATATAGAATCCCAAGATCACATTTTATTCACTCAATTACCATTGAAATTGCAGGAGAGCACATCTACCAAGTTAGTTGTTATTGATAGTATAGCTCAACACTTAAGAAGAGAAGATGGAATATCAACAATCACCTACTTGAAGGAGGAATTGAAATTGCAACAAGATAATCTACGGGACACTGAAGGTTATCAGCAGACTTCGAAATCTGAATCCTTCAAGTTACCAAAACTGTCACAAGCTTTTCGGAATAAAACAAGCAAGGCCCATTATGTAGCCTTGATTCATAAACACTTAACAAAGCTAGCTTCTGAATTCAATATTGCAGTGGTTGTCATAAATCAGGTAAGTGACGTCATCGATAAAGAGTCTGACACGATAGTAGATCTGTTGGATTTGAACTACCAAGTTGGGATTTCATCTGGATGGGACCCACCGAGAAGAATTGGGGAAATGAGAGAGTTTAAAAGAAGGAGAATAAACACATCGCTGGGAAGTTTTATCGAAAAAGAATTTCCAGAACTACAAAACCTGTCGCAAATCCTGCAATATGATTTCTCATCAAGTACCAAGAAGCAAGTTCCAACTTTAGGCTACTCCTGGAGCAAGCGCATACAAAATAGAATTCTTCTAATGAAATTTTATAGGCCCCTCATGCCAGCGAATGATACTAACGTACAAAATCTTCAAGATGAGAATATTTGGCAAGTTGAACGGTATAGTAGAGTTGTTGCAAGTAGCTGTAAAGCATCTTCAGAATTATTGGAAAAGGTCGAATTCGTTATTACCAATGAAGGTCTTTTGGAGGTTGAATAATGTTTTGCACCCAAGAACACAAACGAAATGCCAGCAATAATGTATCTACTGGCTGCACCGTACAATTGTGGGGATATCATTATAGCCAAATCATTCACGCTTAGTCTATTTTGTTAGATGATTGAATTATTGGAATGAACACTTTCTGTATAGTCTTGACTTGTAATAACATAATCAATGGAGATATATGCAAGAACCCTAAGGAATTTGAAAATCTAAACTCTGTATAATGCAGTTGTTCAACCCGACAACGTACAAACACGCCTTCTAACTGACCATTGAATCCTGTTGCAACCACGTTCTCTGACTTGCTTTGTTGTAAGGTCGTGTAAGTACCACAATCAATTTCGATATAGGGCCACCAAATTTCGATCTTTGAACGCTAGTAAAGGTACCACGATCTACCGCAACAATGAAGGTGTGTATGCTCGTGCTTCGAAGACTATATGAAAGAGGGATATAGTAATAGCTTTGGATTTGAAGGTGGATAATTGGAGATACTTTATATACTTGTGGGAGATACCATTACTTCGAAGTAAGACGTGAAATGAGCCTAATCTAACGAAGATGGTTTTTTCTTGCCTAGTTCTTTATGTTTAGGCTTTAGGTGTAATTCGACGCGATCTACGTACCTGATATTAGGATTGCTCGACCGTGTTTGATTTACCGATCGCTTTTGATCTCCGAAGTATCAGCTAGAGTAATTAATCCGAACATGCAATCAATACTAACACGTAGTTCATCGATGAAATTGACATTGAATTGGTAAATCAAGAACTAAATTTCCATACACAAGATGATAATCTAGTGATAAAAGGCGGTTGCGATCTATTCACGACCAAACCAATAGGTTCTGACAGAAAATTGTTCAAGACCATTGATAAGCATTTAGACCAAATCATCGAGGATAACCAGCTACTGAGGCTGATGGAACGTGAACGTCAAAACTCAATAAATTCGTTGTTTGGAACCAGTGCTCTGCCCCCATTGAATGGTGGGTTCAACCACAGAAGAGGATCATACACAACAGAGCGCGAGCGTAGATTGAGCAATAACGTGGTGTTTAACAAGGAATTTGTGAATATAGAGGAGTTCAAGGAACCTGAGTTTAAAAGACCTGAATTCAAGATTGAATCTCGACACCAAGAACTCAAACACCCTGAACCACGACAACCAGATCATAAACTTGACGACAAGGTGAAAGACGTGCCGGAGCATAAGTACGATCCTACGTCTGACGAAAGTGAGGTAGATGAATCGCCATTCGGGCCATTGAAAAATGCTACGACGAGAAAAACATTTGCATACTTAATAGCCATTTTGAACAGCACTTACCCAGACCATGATTTCCTGAATTTGCAACCAACGACTGAAAACTTCCATCGGATACCCGATGCTGAAGATTTGATCAACAAATTTAACAATTTGTTAATCTCGCTTGGCAAGAAGGAGACCACCCTAAATTGGATATGGGATACCATGAATGTGTATATGGATTTTTTACCATCCAAAACATCATCTCCTAGTTTAGCAGCTCAACCAAATTCGAGAAAGAATAGTATCGTTGGATCATTTCCAAGGAATTCGACTGAGGTCCCAAGCACAACATTTGATAATTGTCAAATTTACCTGTTCGAACCCCTGGACGAGTCTATTTTAGACGATTTAAATTATCCGTACCAAACCATGTGGCTGTACTATTGGTTCATATATAATAAAAAGAAGAAGAGAGTGAGTTTTATTTACCTTACCGCAATTAATAAGATCCATTATTCATTAGTGAATCAAAATAATGGAGGATTGAACGCAAATGGCTCCAGCAAAGTAATAAATGGTGAAGATGATGAAGAACAAGATGGATATTTGGCTGAGTATTTGGACGAGGAAGCTATTGATGACGATGATGACGGCGAGATTGTTGGAGATTTGGAGATTTAATAACGCTGATCTTTCCAGGGCCTGAAATATCTCCCCTTGTGTTTCATGAATTGACAAGTATATGCAGTCATTTCAATTCTATAGTACTCTCCTGTTGTTAATTTTATACCCTCACGATTTTAATGCATGAAGACACAATGTATGCAGTAGTAAAGGATGAACCTTCCTTTCAATAAGTTCCCATATTGTTATAAGGACCAATGATGTCATTTTCATCATTTGTGAAACAAATTGTGTATTAATTAAAGTTCCAGGATGCGCGCTAAACTTACTATATAAGTATTCTAATCCAGTTATTTTGCTAAATATCGAAAACATGTCATTATCCACCGACGTAGTATTCACCTTAAACAATGGTAAAACCATTCCCGCTCTAGGACTTGGTACTGTTCCATCTGAAATTGGCCATGAAGTCAAAGACCAGGTCATAACAGCAATTGAAGCAGGTTATAGACACATTGATACTGCTTGGTTTTACGGGGTTGAGAAGTACATTGGGGAAGCATTGAAGGACTTGTTCTCCAGGGGTGTTGTCACACGTGAGGAACTTTTTATCACGACAAAGGTTTGGCCTACACATCATGATAGACCTGAGGAATCGCTTGACGGTTCATTGAAAGATTTGGGATTGGACTACGTTGATTTACTCTTACAACATTGGCCATTGTGCTTTGAACATAGTGATAAGACAGATCCAGATGGTAAGTTGAAGGAAAATGAGGGTAAGCCAAGAGATGCGGATGGTAATTTTGCTTATTCTGATGATCCAGCAACAGGTACTAAATATATAGATTTCTACCAAAGATTAGAGAAAATCTTAGATACAACATCAAAGGTTAAGTCTATTGGAGTTTCCAACTATTCAATTGAGAGATTGGAAAAGTTACTACCACTTGTTAAACATGTTCCTGTTGTCAATCAGATCGAATATCATCCACAATTACCTCAACAAGATTTGGTAAAGTATTGTGAAAATAAGGGGATTCTTATTGAAGCTTATTCGCCAGTTGGAAGTACCGGAGCAGCTGTTTTGAAAATTCCACTTGTGCAAGAATTGGCCGCCAAGTATGACGTTACCACTAACGAAATTGCGAATGCTTACCATATTTTGCAGGGTCGTATTGTTTTGCCTCGCTCGTCCAATTTGGAAAGAATTAAGACTATTATTAGGTTACCAAAGTTATCTCAAGACGAATTGGATGAACTTTATAATTATGGAGTGGAGAATCCAAGACGTTATATTAAGGATGAATATGGTGCAAGTTTAGGATTCGATTGGTGGTGAGCTCTCACAAATTTTGCCAAAGAAAAGCTACAGCAGCACTTCGTAGCTAGCTCAGATTTATCATTATATGTACAAGAAACGATACTTATCTAAATATATTATTAGTTCTACACCGTATAATAAACATCAAATCTACATTCGGTCGCGCCACTTCATTAAAATATTCCATTCAACTTCTAATCCCCTCTTCTTGACCTCTTTGAAGGTTCGTCGTTCGACAAAATCTCTCTCTTCTGAGTTTCGTGAAGTTCAACCTTCGATGATATATTTACAGAGACTGGGATTGGTTCTTCAGTTGGTGGTGTGCTCACTTTTTCTCCAGTTATTACGGAATCGATCACTTTTTCAGAATCTTCTTTTTCAATAACTCTTTCAGGTATCCCAGCAACCTTCAATACCCTGGTATTTTGTTTTTCCCCATTAACAGTACGGAAATACGGCTGGCATCTCCAGTATGGTACAACCTTGTAAGAGCCACCCCATGATTGCACGGGACCAGTTGTAATAACGTCTAAATCTGAAATGTTTGGCTTGCTAAAGATCTCTCCAACTATTCTCTCTACTTCCCTCACAATTTTGTCCCAGTTGTCCATTGATGAGTTCACACTTGTTTGTCCAATCATTGGCCTCAACTCTTTATGGATGTTTAGAAATGCATGCAACATCTTAAAGAAATGAGCTTTCATGGAATGTCTTGAAGCATCACCAGGAACACTCCTGACTATTTCGAAGTATTCGCGTAACATCGTATCTACCCTAGGATATTGCTTATCGATATTGTTGTCCTTGAGCCAAAACACACCAGGGTTATAGAGATTACCCTCAGCAGACATAACTGCATCACTCAGTGTTTCTTCCAAGCATCTTGTAATGTCTTCGGGGTATAGTATGTTACCATTCGCAAAGAATACTTGATCTTCTGGCAAATTGTCTTTCAAGTATTTCAAGATTTCCCAATTTGCGAGCCCAGTAGCTTGGCCCTTCATATCTCTAGTTCTACCATGCACAGTAATGAATTGTGCTCCGGCATCCAAAACCATTTTTGCGTATTCTAATGACTTTTCCTTATCATCATATATTCTTATTTTGGCTGTGACTGGGACCTTCAAGTTATCATGCAAGTTCCTGATTAGTTTGTGGACCAAGTCCCAATCTTCCATCAAAAATGCTCCATATTTACCTTTTCTTGCAATTCCTTGAGGGCATCCCAAGTTCAAATCCACAGCATCACACTTATCCTCCACAAATTGAGCTGCGTTGAGTAAATGATCTACATCGTTAGCACAAAATTGCACTATTAATGGTCTGTCCAACACTTTATCACCATCTCCATCACTCCACATACCCCGACGATACTTCTCTTCTGTTGAGAATAATCTAGCATGGAACATAGGCGTGTAGCAAAGATCAGCTCCGTAACGCCTAGAAAGTATTCTCCATGCTAGTTCTGATTGATCCACCATTGGAGCTACAATGGTTTTAGGATGGCCCATCATTTTAAACAATTCGCGACCTTTTATTTTGTTATCTACTGTCATACCGATTTGTTTGAGTATACTAAAGTTCCTTACTGACATATATTTCAAAATTTTGCATCTCTAAATTTTTCGTTCTGATTACATAATCATAAATAAAGAAATTCACATATTTTGCACCTAGGTTAAGAAATCAAGTAATGTCTCTTTAAAGGTGTAAAGCTCTTTCTCTGCGCGCGGTACTTACAATATCATTTTTCTAGGTCAAATATCCTTATTGGCAATTATTATTACATCCTATGTAAATATTTCGTATTTTTGATCGCTACTTGGAAGGAAGCTAAATTTTCACAAAAAAGTAATCAATTTGCTCCCAAAATTAGTAAATTCAGCTTGAGGAATTCTCACATTATGCCACAATGGTGGATCTCAAGTTATAAATTACCACTATTTACCTAAGCAAACTTCATCTTATCTGCACCAAGATTTGCAAGGCGATCTGCCTGCTCATTACCTTCGATACCAGAGTGGCCCCTGACATGTTCAAATTGAATATCCCCCCACCCCATTTCACGATACTTCAAATTTATTTGTTCCATTGTCAGAACAGCATTCAGAATGATATCCTTGTTTAATACGTCACCCCCGCTACCTGTCTTCCAACCATTTTTCGACCACTTGTCAGACCACTGTGTCAAAGCTTGCATTGTATATTGTGAATCAGTACAAATGGTATATTTACGACTAACACCAGATTCTAATTCTTTGGCAATATTAGATAATGCATGTTTTGCAGCAAATAATTCAGCCCTGTTATTGGTTGGTTTATTCACAGTGATATTATCCACTTGGTCCAATGAAATTGCGGCATTACGCAGATCATTTGGTCCGTAGTATACTCCATAACCTGATTGTGGGACTTTGAATTTACCATTACCTCGTGATGCTCCGTCGACAAAGATTTTGCTCGAAATGGTGTGGTCCGTAGTACTGCTTGTTGATCTTGACGGTTGATACGATGACTGGTGTAGCAGCTCAGGTAATGACTGGATTGCGGACGGGCCATATACTTCAAGAGCATATGATTTGATTTTACCCGATGAGGAACTTGATGGCTTTGAGACCTTCAGCACTTTCCTCGATGTGCTTCCGAGGGAAGATCCTTGATTGCCAGCCAAATACAGTTGTGCTTCAATTAAGGTGGCAAACTTCTTGTGCGCTGCGCCTTTATAACCCGTAACTTGGGCGCTGGTATCCTTCCAATTACTGTAAATACCAATCTTTTGTCCTTTTGCAACAGCGTAATATGGCATCTTAAAATAGCGGGGGAAGTTGATGATGGAATTAACTATGCACGTACTGTGTACGCTATATAATATACCAAGTTCAATAGGGTGACTTGGATACACCTGAATGATTAATATACGTTTATATTATCTAGGAATCGTTAATAGGAATTTGTAGTTTTTCGTGTCTTGACTAAATTATTCGAATCTGAAACTTGCTGCAACTATAGAGGGATTGTGTTTAGTGGACTCAATAGATGTCTATAATAAGATAATTATTAATATGAGATTGGTAATTATACCGATACATTTAGTTGTAAAGAAGTAATCATCTGAAATACGCCTATGGTTCTCACATGAGACCGAGTTATTCATTCCACACCCAAGCGTTCCATTTGTGTGAACTATCGGCGATTTGTGACTTCCTACATGGTTCTGAATTAATTACGTTGGAGTATTATATTCTTAGAGTCATTTGGTAAGGGAATCCATATCTCACCAATTAAAACTAAAAATCATTAGGTGAGATTCGACTCTTGGAAAACTTTGGGTACTAAAGAATGTCCAAAGATTTACACAATTCGTTCTCATATATTTTATTTCATGCTTGCTTGATCTTCCACTTTCTTTCGGCATGAATTGCTAAAGTTGTGAATTTTCTCAACTACACGAAGCTCAATACGCTCAATAATTCTTACTACTTATTTCACTATTCATAAATTAATAGGTGAACTAGATAGGGTTTTTTGGAACATACGGCTCTTCCAAGTATTTGGAATCTTCTTCAGTCAATTTGAAATCAATAGCTTTTAAGATATCGTCAACCCTTTCAACCGAGTTAAGACCAACAATTGGAGATGCGCCCTTAGATAATACCCAGCTGGTAGCAATCACAGCCATACTGACATCGTACTTTTTAGAAAGTTCTTCAACTCTTCCAATAATTTCTCTATCTGCCACAGACAATTCTGCTAATCCAGTAACGTGGAAAGTCTTGTCTGTAGAAGAACTTCTATTGAAAGATGACTCTACTCCAACTGGCCTTGTTAATAATCCTCTAGCAATTGGAGACCAAGGAATAATGCCCACACCACCAAGTTCGTTGTCATTACAGAATGGTATCATCTCTCGTTCTTCTTCACGATAAAGTAAGTTGTAGTAATTTTGCATGCTGATGAATTTGACCCAATTATACTTGTCCGCAATAAATTGTAATTGAGCAAACTCAATCGCTTTCATAGTCAGAGCACCAATGTATCTAGTATGGCCTAGGGAGACAACATCGTTCAAAGCTCTCATTATCTCAACTTTAGGAGTAGACTTATCTAATCTATGAATTTGTAAGACATCCACATATGTTCCTAACCTTTCAACAGATGCCGTGATTGCATCGAAAATGTGTTTCCTTGATAACCCCTTGGCATTGATGTATGTGTAATAGTTCTTATCATCATCAGCGACTCGGTATCCATCAGGATCAGCATGCAAAGGAAAATTCAACTTAGTCAAGATCACTATTTCAGCACGAGGAATTTTGTACTTCTTGATGAATTTACCTAACAATATTTCTGATGTACCATTGGAGTAAACATCAGCGGTGTCAAAAGTACGCAAACCAGAATCGTAACACTTCTTCAAGACTGAAAAGACTTCCTCTTCGTCATCCAAGACCCACAGTGCCCAATTCTTGTGACCAAATGTCATACATCCCACAATAAGTGGAGAAATCTTGAGTCCTGAGTTCCCAAGCGGTCTAAATTGAATTGTCATCGATGATATTGGAAAATGCAGAGACGGAAAGTTCTCCAGAATTTATAGTAATTATTCGGGATAAATTACCCAAATGAGGGGAAAAAGTGTGGTTTCGCTATCGATAAGTCAGGTCGTTGACTCTTATCGTGACACATTCACTTTGCAGAATCACTTGGACGAACACAGATTCTGTAAAATTGAACTCCTCTGCGGTAACCACTACTAATCGACAAGAGAAGTCAATGTTGATAAAAGTAATACAGTAAATTTGTAGGATATTCTTTACTTCAGGTACGCTTCCAGGCTTTGTGATTGAAGATAACTAAACCAAAGACAAGCTATGTCGTCCGAGGGATTGCTTCGCAAAAATTTCAAAAACTACATTTGACTGTCTAGCTATGAAGTCCATACCCATTAAGTTACAATAAACTTCCAATAGTACCTCATAAAACACTTCCTTCGCGGCTATAACAAAAATTTAAAAAAATGATATCCGCGAGATTTGAACTCGCGCCTCCGAAGAGACCAGGACCTTACCCTGGCGCCTTAGACCGCTCGGCCAGGATACCTTTCTATTACACATAAGAATCTCAGAATAAACTTGATCATTATATCCACTTCCCATAAGAGCTTATAAAAGGATTACTCTTTTCTCATGGGTTGACCATAAGGTTCACCTTATTTTTGAAGCCGGGCAGCCCTACATTTTTCAAACGTAACTAACCTAGACCTATTCTATAACTAATATGTCATATATCTATTTGATGAAAGCAATCATAAACTACACTCTACCAATCCTAAAGTAGCCACTCTGAAATATGTTAAAGTCATTATATTCACTCTTATACCAAATCTACAACTTCAGAAAACCCACTCAGATACCAGCACCCAGTGTCAATAATTACCTCTAGTCTAATAAAAAGAATGAAACGAAAACAGATCTTAAAGCCAAGAACATGTCAATGTACACCATGCCACAGACAATTAAAATGAAAGACTTGTATTACAGATAAGAGAAACGGTGTTTCAAAACTTTCTTGAAGATAATTCAAAGTGCATAACAACGTCATGAATCAGATAACAAGACCTTCAAAAAAATGCTACCCAAAGAATCACTTTAAACTAAAGGCTCTCTTTTCTCTGGTTGCAAAATTCCAGACATAAAGATCTAATTTTGAAGAAATTCACATGCGGTCATCAAGTACACTAGCAGTTACTGGGCATCATACTATGAAATTAGTATTAGTTGCGTTGCAACATTTATTCCAAATTGTATGTAGCTTGAGGTAAGTAAAGGATAGGTGTATACTTGAAGAATTTGTTTAGGGGTTTATATTTAGATATGAATCGTTTAGCGCCTTTGATCAAGATTTTGTAACTTGCTTAACTCCAGTAAGTAAAAGTGCATTATTTCATACTCTGGATAAGGTCTCGTAAATTATTGATGTGAAATAGAATTGTTTAAACATCTCGCTAAAATCAAAGACTATTGTCATTTCGCGGTTATGTCTGTGGTTCCAATCATCGCAAATTGATACGACATCCATGTGTTGTATGTGAAAAGATTATGTTTTGAAAGTCAAAATATCCTAATGATAAACCAAAAAAGCCTACAAGAAATCATACCAATCGTAAAAGCTTACCATCTACATAAGAAAAACGCTACTGCACTCATAAAGTATCCATTTTGAAATTGCCCAATAGATATTAAGTATATTAGCTTTAAGGTAAAAAATAATGACTATAAATTGATAAAAAAGAAGAAAAGGGTTGTGGCTCTCAAAATTGCTTAAAATAAGAATTCTCTGGCAACATAGATACAAGAAATTAAAAACAAAAAACAATTTCCATATAGAATCAATAAATTATCGAATAAAAACATTCAGAAGAAAGATAAAGATATAAATTTAATACGGATACTAGAATCCAATTGACGGTACAATCCAATAGACATTGGATTATTAATTCCACAAAGAATTACTTTGTAATTTAGTATTATAATTTACTCTTTGAGTTTCTCAGCATAGTGGATGAAGTGTAAATGGAAACGATATAATTAATAAAGCATCTTTTCAGTAGTATGGTTTTTTGCGGGAATTAAACATATCGGTTACCATCTTTACATTTTTATGGCAGGATTGTTTTTGAATTTTGTAATTGTATATATACAAGACATACTTTATGAGTGCTTGGTACTAGCACTTTTGTATCTTGAAAGCAATTATTTTGCGTCTTATGGGGAATAGAAATTTTTAGTGAATAATAGTCAGTATTTATTGAACTTGTAAGTGTTAAATCAATTTGGAGTTTATCTACATTTTGATTATAGTATTAGTCTCTCTTATGTACGGTTTTCTATATATATCCACGGTTATCTAAAACCTTTGGTTTGCTTTTGAGTGTAATACATTATTGCAAGTTATTATTATGCGAGAGGAAGTTATGATATGAAAAATGTACTTGATCGAATGTACTTAAAATATGTATAGATGAAAAATATGATTTTTATTTTTACTGGTTTTTCAAAGTCGCCTTTCTAAAGAGGTTTTCGTTTAATTTTAGAGTGTCATGGAAAGTTGAAGTTATAAATTACAGCATAATGGAAGTGGCAAATAATTGTCTTGAATTATTCAATCGCCATGTTGTTTCGAAGAGGAACTGATGTCATTAACGTCAATATTTTATCTAAATTTGAATCACTTGTTATTTTATTTGAATTTATTTGGTAGTTTAAACACTTAATATATAATTAACCCAAAGCGACAGATATGGTAAAAAGTTAATGGTCGTTGCAGGATAATTTTTTGGATGAGATAGAATTTTTGCAATCATATTCTGTTTGTTTGCAATGATGGTTGCAGTATATTTCTAAAATTTGACTTCAAGTATGATGACTGGTTTATTAGATAGAAATTAGTTATTTATATGATTTTCAGCTGTTTCAGTTCGGGTTTCTGAAGAAGTGTGTAATCGAATGCGCAGTTACCTTAACAAGTAGCTGTTCTCGATTTAACGTACCATTTATTCAATTAGGATAATATGCTACAGTCTTTTATTTTAGTTATAATATCATTCTGGGCCATCTGTTGATTTAGCTACGTTTGCTATTTATTTAACTCCCCTCTATTTCTGTAGATTCTTCTATAATATAAGACATTGTTGAATAATATAAATCTACAATTCGATCTCTTATAAAAAAGAGTCTCTCCTCGTTTGGAACCTCACGGGTTTGCATACGAGACTAACCCAAAGATTCGAAACCCCACAACCATTATAATACAAACCACGGATGAATAGGGATGCATACACTCAACTTGGAAAACTACTAAATGAACATCGTTCAAGTCAATTATCAACTCAATTATCTACTAAACATTAGAATTATCATAATGATGATGCTATAACATTATCAGGTTAATCATTCAATAAAGTCATTAATAGTAACCCGTTCTAGCTTTATAGGCATTAATCCATTATTAGCACTACATTGTTGGTATTCAACGTTCGGAGGCAAATAATCTGGAATTCACGCTCGTGCTGTTGTAGTGTAGGGTAGGATCTACGTGAAAGGAAATGAATACAATAGAAGGTTGTTTTTCATTGATAGAATTAATCACAGAGGAAGAGGCATTATTGATGGTAAATGATGATATTAGATTCTTTTGCCAAAATCTTATGAATGAACGTATTTGGATTTGCATTCCTTCGTGTAGCTGGTGACCCCTTCGGCTAGTAACGAATCGCTTGACTAGCTCAGTTGGTAGAGCGTCAGTCTCATAATCTGAAGGTCGACAGTTCGAACCTGCCGTTGAGCACGTTTTTTTTTTGAGCCAATTAATTTTTGGATGTAAGTAGCTCAGAGACTGCTGGTCAAATTTGATGTTTCCTCAAATTTCTAGAGCTTGATTAGTATTGGTCTGAGAAACCTCTGAGGACTAAATTTGTAAACATCAAAATCTGTTTTAGACCAGTAAATGCTTGACTAGCTCAGTTGGTAGAGCGTCAGTCTCATAATCTGAAGGTCGACAGTTCGAACCTGCCGTTGAGCATTTATTTTTTGGCTCTTAAATGATCGAGGCTCAATCTAACGAGATAACCGCTATTCGTACAACCTAGTTTCATTGAGTTTTTGCATTTAGGCAATATAACATGAATAAAGATATTCCCCAATCTATCCTGAAAATATGAGCAACGATTATATGTCAGAACTTGCTATTGCAGCGTTTCAAACGTTTTTGTTGTTATGGCTAATCGGCAATTTGGCAATTTAAGCACAACTCCGCGTTTCAATGCTGAACTTCGTTTTCATGACTACGAATGTACCTCAAATGTACCTCAAATAATCTAACTTGTACATTCCACATGTCGCAAGGTTTTATTTAGTTCAACTAAAATAATTTGCCCCTCGGCAGCCTTCGTCAATTGCATTGGCAATATTTCTAAATCCAGCTCTCGGACTGTTGAATCAGGCCATTAGTAACTTTAGCTACAATCAGGTGATCTCATTCAATTTTCAAAACTCACAGGATTTTTTTAGAAATGACTGATTCATGTCATATGAAATGTTGATAAGGTTTTATTCTACCTGAAGGATGATACGAATGGCTTGAAATCATCCAAATCTTTCACCATAATTTACATAATGAAGATCTGCAGGGCACTATATTATCGGATACTTCGGGTCAATGCTTAAATACACATCCGAAAGCCTACAATGAAGCTTCACGCTAAATTCTTCACAAGATTCTCAAAGTAGAAATTTATACTACAACCGGGCTCCAAAACCCCTATAATTGAATCGGAGTTAATAACGCATACCTACCCCATAAAGGAGACTGTGAAATGGTAACATCGTGGCTTTGTGCTGCTCTTTTGCTTCATGTTTTGCATGCAAGATTCTGAAAATGTGGAGCATGTGAAGCTTGTAAAGCGCTCGGAAATCAGTGCACTTTTGAACTATCTTGTTCGGCACGCTCGCAAACATTTCCCCTCAATATACAGCTGCCCCACAAATTTAACATACTGATTAGATAAAAGGGACCAGTTGCCCTCATAATCCAAACCCCACAAACTCAATTGTAGATCTACAATAAGAATAAGACACAATGGGTTTAACAGTTGTTGGAGATGACAACATCACCACTTTCTTATTGCTTATGGATGGTATCGTTCATGACGTATCAACAGAAACGCTAGCCGCATGTGTTAGGGATGATTTACCTTTTGAAAAGTTACAACAATACGTCAGGGACAACACCCGTATCTCCAGCATACCAGGAGTAAGAGAGTATGTGGAACAATTATTTGCTAAACTTAGTACTGAGTCAACTGCTAATCTTGTATTTGCTACTTCACTCTTGGGAGGTCCTTTGGCTTTTGGTTTGACTTTGTCTTTAACAGCTATTTCGGATATGACATTGAAGCAACGGGAAGATTTAATGATTTCCTGGAGGGACTCCAGACTTGCTCAAAAACGTAAATTGTTCAAGTTGATCCAGCTGCTTGCTGTGAACACTTTTGTAAAATTTGCAAGTGATTTACATAATGAAATTATTGGTTACCCGGGTAAGGAAATTCGTATTCAAGTTAACCCAGAACAATATATTTATAAGATGAAATCCAAACCATCAGTAGATAACTCAGTGTTAGATATCAGCGGATTGTTTGAAGTATTGATCATTGGTTCTGGTTCAGGGGCTGGTGTAGTAGCTCACACATTGGCAGAAGCTGGACATCGCAGTCTTGTTTTAGAGAAAGGTAAATATTTCAAGCCAAATGAGCTTGACTTTAATGACAGAACTGGGGCTGCCTTGTACGAGAATGCAGGTACAATCACGTCAAGAACGCAAGATATGTTTGTTCTTGCGGGTTCTACTTTTGGAGGAGGTTCTACAGTTAATTGGTCTGCCTGTCTCAAAACTCCTTTCAAAGTGAGAAAGGAGTGGCTTGACAAACACGGCGTTGAATGGGCCGCGAGTGAACATTTTGATAAATGTTTGGATTATGTTTGGAACAAAATGGGAGCCACAAAGGAAAACATTGATCATTCGTTCACCAACAGAGTTATTTTGGATGGAGCTAACAAATTAGGCTATAAAGTAAAAGAAGTAGAGCAAAACAATGGTCCTCATCCTGCACATGACTGTGGAATGTGTCACTTAGGTTGCAAGGGTGGAATTAAGCAAGGTTCAGTTGCATTCTGGTTCAAAGATGCCGCTATCAAAGGCACGGAGTTTATGGAAGAAGTATATGTTACAAAAATTCTTCATAATAAAGGGGTGCAATACGGTGTCCAGTGTGTAGACACTGCTACGGGTAAGAACTTCAAAATCATTGGTGCTAAGAAGATTGTAGTTTCTGGAGGATCTTTGAACACTCCAGTTATATTGCAAAAGTCTGGCTTCAAAAACAGGAATATTGGGGCCAATTTGAAATTGCACCCTCTGACAGCTGTCTACGGTGACTTTGGTCGGGGCTTGAAAACAGATCCTCACAACAAGCCAATCCTTACAACTGTTTGTACTGAAGTTGATGACTTGGACGGAAAAGCCCATGGGGCCAAAATTGAATCTATTTTACATGCTCCGTACTTGAGTACAGCCTTCTTGCCATGGTACAGTAGTGATAAGGCAAGACAAAACTTGTTGAAATACAATCAATTGGCATCTGTATTGCTTATTGATCGTGACACTACTTCAGGTTCAGTCACGTATGACCAAGACAAACCTGATACTTTGGTTGTAGATTACTCCATCAACAAATACGACAAGAACGCACTTTTGCAAGCTATGCTTGTTGCCAGTGATATGCTATACATTCAAGGAGCCCATGAGATTCTCACTCCACAACTGTGGACGCCAGATTTCAAGTCCTCAAAGCCAAAGGCTGAGAGAAATATTACGGACAAAGACTATGTTGCTTGGAGGAAAAGGGCCGGCCTGATTCCATTCGATAACTATGGCCTTGGTTATGGCTCGGCACATCAAATGAGTTCTTGTCGTATTTCTGGTAAAGGACCAAAGCATGGGGCTCTTGATGTGAAGGGTAGGCTCTTTGAATGTAAGGATGTTTATGTTGCGGATGCAAGTACTTTGCCAACTGCTAGTGGTGTCAATCCAATGATTTCAACAATGGCCATTGCGAGATTAATCAGTTTAGGAATTGTCGAAGAGTTGCAACCAAAACCAAGATTATAATATGACTATTTTATGCGAAAATGTATGATTTATTTATATATTTATTGAACGATTTGCATTACCAAATTGACGGTGGAGTAAATATTCACTCAATTCTGCTTTATTCTTTTTCAAATGTTGATTCAGGTTTATAATACAAATTTTAAATATATGGATATACTAATAATACAAAAAATGAATTAATCTTTTACCTTTGTGGATTCTGTTAACCATGCAACTTGGTTCTTAGTCACAACACAGATATCTTTCATATTTGTCTTTAAGAAGTGTGTAAACTTCAATTGCTCATCGCACAATGTAAGGTGGATGTTCTTCCACATTTGGAGTTCGAAATCGATAGTTTTTGTGGTGATTACATTCTCAGCATCCGTTACGTTTCTTTGGTATTTGAAATCACTGTACATTCTGTATCTTAATTTCTGATTCTCTTTATCAAAGTGGTGTTCACTTGAAATTAAATTGAGTGGATCCAACTTCGGAAAATTACAGTGGATAGCAAACAAAGGAATCGCACTATCCAGATCGAACACTTCTTTATCAACTTTTTTCAAAATCTCAATTTGTTGATCTACAGTTTTACCCACCAAATCGGGGTTTTCAAGTACATTTTCAACAAATTTAGCATGGTCAATCGCTGGATTTCTTTGGCCCATTGCAATTCCATTAAAATTCTTATTATTATCAAAGAATCCATAAGTTTTGATATGTGATCTAACTTGGTAATAAGGTTCATTTGTCAACTGTGCAGCAGGGATAAAGGTTTCTTTATCTCCCTCACCGGGTGCACCCATTGAAAGTAATCTATAATAACAACCAGGTCCATAAACGTTATAATAAAGGGAAACAAGTAAAGTCAGGGCATGAGTACCTTTATTTATAAACAATTGACCCGATTCTGTTGACATATCTGGAATTGTTCCTTCCAAATCATTAAACGGAGATTCTTCGCTTCCATTATCATTTTCCAGTTGCTTTGTCAAAGGAAATTTGTTGTACCTTAATCTTTTAGATTCATCAACCTTCGAGCCGACTACATCAAAGAAATGAGGTGAAATAGTTCTTGGCCAATAATCCGGCCAAGTAATCATACCAGTACTCTTGTACAATTCACTTTGGAAAATATCTTCAGGATTTGATAAGACAACATTATCAGAATCAAGAAGAATAATATGTTGGAAGGTTGAAGCAATTACAGCTAATGATTTAAATTGGTAAGTTGAGAATTTGGCATTCCAATCTAGCATTACAGTTGGTCCTAAAACATCAGGTACAACTACACATTCTGCATTTAAAGGAGGTAAAACTGAGTGACAGTATTGTAATTCACTCTCAAAATCGGCGTAGGAAGGCATTACAACTTGAACAGGTAAATTTGAACCAGTATCTCGAAGCGATAAGATCGATAAATATGATAACCACGAATATTTTCCACCACCAACAACGACAGCGCCGTACAGTCCTTTTTTGAAAGTCGAAGAGTGAAACTGCTTTGGTAATTCTTGCAATACTTTAGAATGCTTTGCTGATAATTCTTTTACAAAATCAGTTGATACTTCTGCCATAGATAGTAATACATCTTTTGACTTGATCTCACTTTTAACCTGCATTTCTTCAGGAACATAAGTAATGAACTCTCTTAATTGATCGTCAGTATAATTAAGCTGATTTCTTTCAAAGACTTCAAAAACTTCATTCCAAAAAGTGTGAGAAGCCTTGGTGTGAAATTGCCCAACTGTTGGTTTAACAAGAATTTCATCGCTTATTTGAGATTCCCCAGTTCTATAGATAGCAAATGAAAATACAATAGCAGTCGCTACGGCAATAGCCAACGTAAGTCTTGTTTTGACACGAAAAAGCTGCAACATGATGGCTGTTATAAAAATTGTTTTGAATCTCGAAGATATCGTGCCATAGGAAAAAAAGCACGAGGCTAAATACGTGTCTTAGTTATATGTCGTATAATGGTATTGGACTACTGAGCGTTAGAGGCTCAGGTACATCGGGGCGTGTTCAATCGAATTTAGCAAAAGATATTGAAGCTCCAGTCAAGAAACGAAAAGTTGCTGTGCAAGTAGATAGATCCAAATTTGATGTTGAAATTAAAGATCATGACAAGAAGAGATTGATTGAACTTAAATGCATGGAGCTACGCGACAAATTAGAGGATGATGATATTGAGGAAGATGAAATAGAGAAAAGAATCAATGACTTGAAGAGAGAATTAGAAAACAGCGAAAGTTCTGTAAAATATGGATTTGCACCGGAGATCAAAATAGATTCGACTCCGTCAGAAACTGAAAATCCAATATCGAGGGTAAACAAAGTTAAAGGAAGAACAGACAAATTGAAAAGTCGATTACAAGTGAAGTCCAAAGTTAATGATAGAATTATTGAGTTAAGAATGGCATTAAACAAGGAAGTACCTTCTCAAGGTGCGGAACATGAAACCCCACTACAGGACATCCCAAATGATCCACATCCGAGGAATGAAAACTGTCCTGACCACTCCCCCGATAAACTTATGCAATCCCCTCAAATCCTAAATACCCATCTACTGAAAAAGGAAATCCCCGCAGTTGAACAAACTACCTCATCTACCTATGTTGCAAGGTATACTAAAAGATAGTTATAATACATGTTGACGCGGATTATAATAATACTTTCTGCATGAATCAAGATACGAATCTAAATTAGATCTCGCAAATTAGTTAACTAGTAGTTTGGACATAGCTATACTAGAGGTTGAGTTTAGAATAAATGATTAAGTTGTATATTCAACCGATCTATTATTTCGAACTATAGAAAGTAAAAAATTCTGTGTAGTACCCAAGAACTCCCTCCTGTCTCACGAATTAGATTGAGAATTGTCACATTTTGTAAATTGTCGTCAAAATTTGAAAATTATTAACAAGGTCTAAGCCCTTGCGAAGCGTCGACGATAAGCTTATTGATAACTACAATATTTATTGCTCTGAAATTGGATCTTGACGTTATCAAAATGCACTTCCTGGAGCCATTGTAACATATTTAGACTATTATGTAAATCAAAGTTAATTGTCTGGGACCATCATGAAATTGCCGAGACTATGCAAATTGCTTAACGGTGGCATTTTAAAAATTAAGCAATAATTGTATCGAGATGATGTAAGGGCACTGGACAATGTATTCTTCAGACTGTACCACTAATTCAAACTTTTCTAAAGTTGAAGAAAAGCTTAATTTTCCTCTAACGTAAGGCGATTGCACTCCAAATGAGTGAGCCACCTAATTCACGAAGTGTGATTGATTTAAATTGGACACCTTATGGAATATACCTGCTCGAAAGAGGTTATTCAAGATTTTTGAATTTGCACCCACTTAATGCTTATTCAAATCGATTGTGTTTTCAGAATTTGTTTGATTCTAGTGAGAGATAACAGTACATTCCCAGGAACTAAGATAAACTCCCTATATCAAATGAAAACTGCACCATAATACGAGAGACTATTGCCACTTTATTCTTCCGCTAAACTAATCAGGGGCTATACAATTTTGATTATATATATATGCAACTATTCTCACTTGGTCACATTTTTGATATAAGTGGTTGTGAATGTGATATAGTTTGCAACACACTACACAATGTTAAATACAAAACCAATTGAGGTTGAATATTTGTATGGGACGAGGCGTAACGAGCCACTGATATGAAGAGAAAATCACTATCAAGATTATCCGTGGGATCGACCTAGCACCAAACAAGTGCTTGTAACAACAATGCAGCTTACACAAATGAAATTGATGAAATGATGTCAATGGCGTTGGTTGGCAAATAAACAGACTTAGTTAGATCTTAAGGAAACTATACCTTTTAGCGTGTAAGTTGTAAATATTCAAACTCATTTTATTAGCGAACACAGCTCCTTAATCTAATTATAACTAATATCAACCCTTTTCCCGTGATAACTCAAGACAGTAAAGGTGGATGTGCCTGCATTTGTTGTTTCCAAAGTTGTCGCAAAGCCGAATTATGTCACTGTGGCTCGTTCATAGCAGTTCACTCGTTCAAAGTCGTCGACACCAAGCCCATGTCCAACAACGCACTTTGGCCATTAATTTAGACAACCGTCGTCTCAACTAACCAATCAACCTCATTCTTCAACCCAACACACATAACATCCAACTTAGCCTTCTTAAAATGATCAAACTTCAACTTTTTAACACACAATGTATTGTGTATATTCTTCCAAATTTGAAGTTCGAAATCAACTGGAGTACTGACAATCTTCCCACTAACATCCTTTGACTGTCTTTTATATTTCAAACCTCCAAACATTCTATATTTCAATCTTTTCTTCTCATCATCGAAATGATGTTCACTAGCAAACAACATGATTGGATCCAATTTTGGAAAGTTACAATGCATGGAAAACATTGGAATATCATTATCTGGAGAAAATGAATCTTGATCGATTTTTTTCAATAACAGAATTTGTTCATCGATTGATTTACCTTTCAATTCTTTATTGTTGACCACTTTGTCTAAATATCTTTCATGATCAAGAATTGGGTTTCTTTGACCCATGGAAACTCCATTATACTTACTATTACTATCAAGATAACCAAAGGTTTGAATAAATGATTTGAGTTGGTAATAAGGTTCATTTGTAAATTCGGCAGCGGTTACAAAAGTTTCCTTATCACCTTCACCAGGCTCACCAAGTGAAAGGAGACGATAATAAATACCTGGTCCATAAACATTGTAGTAGAGTGAAAGGAGTAAAGTTGATGCATGAGTGTCTCTGTTAATAAATAATTGACCTGATTCAGTCGACATATCTGGAATTGCGCCATCTAAATCATGGAATGGAGGTTCTTCTTCACCTTTTCCAGCACCAGTTAAAGGATATTTATTCCATCTAACTCTATTTTCTCCAACTTTAACGCCTGCAATATCATAGAAGTGTGGAGAAATAGTTCTTGTCCAATAATCGGGCCAAGTGATCATCCCAGTACTTTTATATAAATCACTTTGCCAAACATCTTCAGGATTAGCCATTATAATATTATCTGAATCCAATAATAAAATATGATGGAATGAAGACACAATCAATGCTAGAGATTTGAATTGATAAGTTGAAAATTTACTCAGCCAATCTTGCATTACTGTAGGTCCTAAAACATCGGGTACAATCACACATGCGGCATTCAAAGCAGGTAAAATAGTATGACAAAATTGAATATCACTTTCAAAATCAGCATAACTTGGCATAACAACTTCAACAGGTACAAGGGATCCCGTATCTCTAAGTGCTAAAATGCTCAAATATGCTAACCACGAAAATTTACCCCCACCAACAACAACAACCCCATACAGATCTTTCTTATAAGTTGAAGGATGGAATTTCTTAGGTAATTCCTTTCTGACATTGGTATGAGTAGACTTTAATTTTTCCAAAAATGAAGAAGAAATCTCTGCTTTACTAAATAAAACTTCTTTAGTTTTAACATCACTTTTAATTTGTAATTCTTCCGGATTATAAGTTATAGCTTTCTCTAATTCCAGAGCTGTCAAATCCAATTTGTTCTTTTGAAGAATATCGAAAAGTTGATTCCAAAATTGATGTGATTCTTTCTCTTGATATTGTCCAACAATGGGTTTGATGAATGTTTCTTGAGGTTGTTGGTGTGGAAAGTTTCCGCTTATTAAAAGGAAATATAGAATAGCAAGTATTGCTGACGCTGCAAGTGTGATACGTGTCTTAACACGGAATAGCAGGATCATCGATTGTTGAAAGCTGTTGATGAATATTTTTATTTACGTGTGATTTGTGCGCGCGTGTGGATACATACGAGACTGCTTGACACAAAGGGTAAGCATATTAACGTGTAACCTTGGCATGTGAGAGCTGTGACAATATGAATTATAGTACAACTGAAGACTACTCAAAGCGATCTTACTGAGATTTGTATGAATACAAATGAATTTTTTGAATTTGAACGATTAATGGCCAATACTATAGTTGACATGTTTGTGCGTCATGGAGTACTCAGGGCTCAGTGATGGGGAATAAGATTAGAAATCATCGGAATGGCAGCGAATAACAATGAATATTATTGAGGAAGAGTTGGACGTAAATGAAAGTTCTCACCGTTTATAAAGAAGTCTGTCGACGTGTTTTTTTACTATTCTTTGTTTAGGAATTATCTTGGAAATATCCGATATCTACCACTTTGTTAGGCGATTTTCGTATGGCCCATTCTAAGATAACTAGTTTAGACTTTGGCCAGAATTAGGCCACTAGGAAGATAACGAACACCTACACAGAAACCTTCCCATATGATTTTGAAAACTACAAACTTCACAGCATTTATAGTCAAAAATCTCATGCAAGCTTGGCTGAGAGGCTAAACAAAAATACTGAATTAGGTCCAGAGGTTTAGAACAACGCAGTAAATCTACAAAACAACACCTTTCTAAATTCACTTATATGACGTATATTTATACCCTAGATGATACACATTTAGACCTACACGGATCTCATGACCCCAAGGAATTTCTCCAATTACCATCCCAAATTATTCCTCATCCTCCTTAATATATTCACTCAATGATGCAGCCATCTTATCAAGACTTTCTAAGGTAGGACTCAATCGTTTTTGTTTGTTTTGTGGAAGCTTCAACTCAATCTCTTGAGCTGATTTTGGTTCTTCGGTATCATCCGCAATTTTGACCTCCTTGGTTACTTCGCCAGCATCGACGTCTAAGGCTGCACCCCTAACTTCTTTGGCAATACTGTCAGTCTCGTCTAGAAGATCGGGGTATTCCTGACGAGAGGGCCTTTTAGAGGGAAGCTCTGGTTCCGCTACTTCGTGAAAGACTGAACTGGTTTCCAGGTGAGCCTTTTCAGTGTTATCCTCGTTCGTGTGCTCGAGGTCATCACGCTTGTGGGTAAATGATTCGATAGCTTCACTAAGAGGGATTTCGGAATTCGTTGCTAAAGAATTAGGAGCTTCCGCCGAGTTGATTTGAGATTTGAGTTCCTCAATTTGGGTTTCAGAGCTGATATGGTTCGAATTAATTTTTGGCTTTGCATCCAATTTAACATCCAACTCGGTCTCCTCCAGCACCTGATTAATATTCGGTTCTCCTGAATTTATACCCCCAGTCTCAGTTTCTCCGACCATGACTTCTGATTCACCAGATTCGGCCTCCGACTTTGTCCCCTCAACAGCTTCCGCAGTTGAAGCTACGTCAATGTACACTTTCGGAACCGATTCAGCTTCGCTGCTCTTACCTTCATGAACTTCGATATCAGGAATAGCTGCTACGGGACCAACTTCCCATAATTCATGAATGACAACTTGAAATCTTGAAACCTCTTCAACTTTCACGTCCATCAACCCCTTTGGTAATCTCTTTCCTTTTGGCCCTTTTGTTCTTCTGATGTTATCAGAAATAGGCTTGAGCTCTTCAATGTCTTCTTTTAAGTCATCCACTGCATCTTCCTCGTTTTCATCCTTTTCCTTCCAAACATTTGGATTAACCATTCCTGGCATCGGAATACCTCTTCCAACAACACTCTTCAAACTTTCAGCAAATTTCATGGTATTTGTCGAAAGTTTTTTCTCAGAAGGTTTTTCAGGTCTAGAAGGTTTAACTGGTACTCGTGGTTCTTCACTGAACATTTGCTGAAAAGCTGCAATCTTTGAAGATAGTTTCTTTGGCTTTGGTGGTGCATGTTTAGCAGGAGCTTCAGGTGGAGTCTTTTTGGGCCGTGAGGGTATTATGGGTGCTGGTTTGGATGATTCAGGTGCCTTGGATGTATCTGAGGGGGTTGTATCTTGGAAAATTTCCTTGGGTGTAGATTTTTGACTTGTTGGATTGAAAGAACTCGAATCGCTTGAATCAAGAGCAGGGGTTTCAGTTTTAGTAGGATTTACTTCCACCTTCTGGGCATTCTCATCTAATTCATCGAAATTGATTGGGATATTATTTGGTTCCGACTTCAATAAGGTAGTGGATTCCTCAATAGCTCCTACTTTATCATCAACACTCTCTGGAACACTAGTTTTGATTAGAATGGCGGCTCCGTCTTGTTTGTCGTCTGAATTGTCTGTTTTGACGACTTCCAGCTCAATGACTTTTGGAATGTTGTTGCGTGTACCGAAGTCATCTGGTTGGTCTTCCGGTTGTTCTTCCGGGTTGACAAACTCCAGTTTGACATCTCCCAGTTTGGTCTTCTCAATTTTAGCATCTTCAACTTCCGCTTTAATGTCTTCCTTGGCTAATTCAACAAGATTTTCAGCCACAACCGGTGCAAACAGATCTGCAGACTTAACTTCCCCCAGAAAACTTTCTGAAACGGGTTTACTAGTCTCCCCCGATGATTCTGGCCTTCTTGTAGGTCTTTTTGGAATTGAAGGTTTTGCTTCAAGTACAGGTGATTCGAAAGACTTCAACCTAGCTGATGAAGTAGATTCAGACGCATTAAGCCCAGAATTATCTTCTTTGGTAGTTTCTACCTCTTCAGCATCCAACTCTTTGGTTTCTTTAGACTCAACTACTGGTTTGGATTTCTCATCTTTCAACTCTGAAGTCAAACTCTCATCAGATTCAGATTGGCCATCTAATCTCGCTGGTCTTTTTGGGATTAATGGCAAATCAGGAGTACTTGAGTCTCTAGTTGGTCTTCTTGGGATGATAGGTCTTGAAGGATCTTCTTGATTGGATTCTTGATTTTCGCTATCTATCTCGGTTCCTGGTGAATCCCCAAATTCTTCCAAATCTCTTGCAGCGTGAGGAGCATCCAAGACGGCATTCGTATTCAGTGCCGACCCCACCTCGGTTGTTACCTCCCTTACTGCTTCATTTGGTACTTCAGTCACAGTTTCCATATCATCATCAAAACTACTCTCCTCAACCTCCTCTTCATCTTTAAACAGAGCCTTTGTATCGGAATTGCCTGGGGTTTTATCTCCATCGTCTTCAAATTGACTTGTATTGTTCAATTCTGATTCACTTGAACTTTGCGTAGGTAAGTGACTTGGTGTTGTTGTTGATGGAACCGCCTCATACAGTCCACTATTAATTTTCTTTGGACGGCTTGGGATCAGTGGAACATTCGAAAGTGAACTATTAACCCTACTAGGTCTTTTAGGTACGACTGGTTCAATTGAGTCCAGCATGTCGATTGGGGTCAATTGGTTATTATTAAATTTACGGGCGCGCCTCAATTGTCTTAGCAAACTTACGGGTGACTACACCATTTGGGAGGTGTAATGAGCAGAGCGAACAGTACTTGCACGACCTGAGTATAGGCATTGGTAAAAGTGAACCGTATTTACAAACGCTTCCAACTAGCCACCTTCGCGTATGCTTTATTTGTTAATGTAGATAATCTGAGAGTATAAGTAAAATCAAATCAGCAAAGTGGCAGGAGCCTATCAAAATAAGTAACACGGTACGATTTAGTATTGTTTCATACCTTGTCTTCTTTTGACTTCCCCAGAATTGCTTCTATCAGTTCTTGTCAACCCAATTGGGTTCATATGTTCTGCGTTGGTACGGCGGTATTAGGTGTTTTGAACTATCTTGTTCGATGTAACCAATGCCCTGCAAGGCTTAAGTTTCAAATCTTTACTGATTTAAAAACTTTAGAGGGTTATCCAAACGACTTCTAAAACCGGTTATTCCCAAATTATGTAATCACTGTTTATTTTCCTTAATGGTATTCAAAATAGCCTGCAAAATACGATAGCCCTTTAGGAAGCCAGTGAAGAGTGTCAAGTAAAATCTCTCATATTGAACTGCAGACACAGCTCTGTTCAAGTCCCTTATTAAAAAACAATAAAGAGTGCTTCCTATACCTACACTTAAGTACATACAAGAGTGCTCCGTCTCGCTAAGCTCGAGGAGTTTTTATTGTATTGACCCATTCTCTCGCTACACTCGAGAATTCGACACATTTATTAACTATAATTCAATCTAAAAATATCATTGAAAACATAATAACTATTTCCATCTGGTAATAAATGGAAAACTTGACTATATCTTTGAGCATTTTGTTCATCATCAATTAATAATTCACCAGTAACCATAACCAAAATATCTCCATTTGAACTTGCTGGTTGAGCATCCAAAGTAGAAATTCTATGAACTACTTTACCAAATGGTAATTCAATTAATTTCTTTACAATATCTTGTCCACCTTGTAATTGAGAAGTTTCAAAGGTTAACATGGATTGTTCTCTGTATAAATTACCTAATTGAGTACGATCACTATCGAATTGTTGATAGTAAAACTTACAGAATTCTGTAGCAACGGTATTGAAATCGACTAGAAATGTTAGTACTTCTTTGTGGGGGAATGATGGAACTCAGCGGTTCCGTTTGATCCAGACATACCTGACATGTTTGGTGATGAATTTGCATTAAAAAACTGCGAAAATAGGGAAGTTCAAAGATTTGAGAGAATGTCGCGACGACATATCTGCGCTACATATTGGCAGCCAACTAGAACAGCCTACTAGAACAGCCAACTAGAACATGATCAGGATTGCATTGGATCAACAAGAAGGATCAACCGTGCCACAATCCCAATGGTTCATAAATTTATACCACCGTGATATCTTGCACATACGGAGGAGTTTACTATGGCATGGAGGTTGTGTTCGGGTTCAAAGAGAAATTGTAAAGTCACTGAAGAGTAATATACAATTGACTGTGATAGAGTAACGTATCCTTAATGTATAATTGATATTGGCGAAATTCGATTTATGAATAATTTGGTAAAGTAGTAAGCAGAATATTGTCAAAATTTGCATATTGTCATAATTTTGGTTATATCCAGAGAAACAAAGGGGGTGTTTGCCTAAATCATTTCTCGGTGTCTCGTGCATCACACCCCAATAAGCTTAAAATATAACATAGACAAGAAGTCAAATTTTGCTCATAATTGACTTCTTGTGCCTGGGTGTCCATTCTGTATAACAATGCCTAACTGATCTGAAATAGTAATGTTCCACGATGATTCTCATCAAACTTATTGGGTGACATGATATCAGGATCCTCGAATTCAATATTATTGAATTACGCATCATATACAAGGAATAAACCCACAACAGAACTGCAGCTAGTTGGTGCACATTTTCAAGGATAGTTTTACATAGTTGAAAGATCTTAGCCATATTTTACTAAATACACCATCATCACACAGTTCCATAATATCTACGACTAAGTAAAGTGTAATCTATATTGTGTATTTATGACCAAGGAAGTGCAACGGATAAACTGCTTGAAGCTGGTAGTTCTCAATTCTCTGTCTTTTCAACTGAGGTGTTGTCATTGTGGATACTTGGTTTATGATATATAATCCGACATATATGGGAACTCGATTGAAAGATCAAATTGTGTGTAGAAATCCTTCACATTCCCCCGTTCACACCAAACTACCTCCTGGGAATGGCACTACAATTTGTTCTGGCCAATCAAGCAAAACTCTTCTCATTAACCTTCACAATCAATTGAAACTTGTTAGGATATGTTGGCAAATACTCTAAAGCTTTCAGTGTAAGTGTCACTCTGATACACTAAACTATCTTGCAGTTGCTACTTGTAAGCGCCACAAGTCGTCCAAATTTTATGGAGCAGACAAGGAGATGATAGTAATCACTAGTTGCTGCAATTACACCAGGAGCTGCTTGTCTCACAACTTCTAGTTGCACTCGGATTTGATGTGCGTTCCTACACTATCTGCGAATAATCCTTCAAAATCCCCTTCATATGACTATTCGTAATCTTACCCCTTCTAGCCTTCTTCTGCTTCTTCTCGACCTTCCCTACAACCTTTTTATCCAACGTTGGATCCTCTCCTGTTGGTTTCAAACTCTGTTCAACCAAACTTTGATACAACATATCTGCTTGTGGGATCTTAATACCCAACCACATATCCCTAAATTCCTCATCAATATGACTCAAATCTCCACCCAAATTAGCCCAAACCAATCTTGGAGTATTATCCTTTTTATTTGGTAATACCAAGATCTTATTTTGTTCCTCCAATTCAGTTATTGCCTGTACACATCCTGCCCAACCATCTCTTAAATCCTTGACTGCGATACCTTTGAAAGTAGGTTGAGTCCTTAAAAAGTTGAGCAAATCATTTGCGTCTCTAATATTATGTAAACTAACATATTCCAATGTATTACTTTCCGGATGATACTTGATACGATCTATCTCCTTAAGTAAAGGTAGAAGATTATGGCTTACATCAAATGATAAATAATTAGATAATTTAGCAACGGCAATAGGAGCATCTTGCTCTTTAACATATTCAACAGCAAGATGAAGTTGTGTTGAAAGATGAGAGCCAGAAACCTCTCCCATACTGGCTTTTTGACGTTTGATTGCCTCGGTAACAGTATCATTTGATCTTTTAGGAGCCTCTTTTTTGACAACAGGCTCTTGAATCATTGGACGTCGAGCAATAGTCACAGAAGGACCTGCCTTGATTTTGTTTTTGAATGCTGAGAGTTGTGCTGATAGATTGGACATTATGAATAAGCTTGGATTGAAGTGTGATTGTAGAGTTATTTTCGAGGATAATTTTGGCGAGAGGGTAAATTTGGGTATGGTCGGTAAATTTGGGCATCATTTGGTGGCTAGGTCATTTAGTGGTAAAGTCATGGCATCTCTACTTTGAGGGTACATCTTTAGTATAAGAATGTTAAAATTTAGTGTCTTCTACTGCTTTGAATCACAAGTAATTCGTCCTTCAAGTTATGGGCTAGATCTAGGAAAAATTTACTTGCAATGGGAAAGTTAAATGTACAGAAATACAAGCAACGAGGTAAACTAAGTGCATCTACTTAAAATATTACAGGGTATTGGTGCAAAAGAGATTTCTTCTACGAATCTATCTCTATCCGCAGATTCAAGGATGGTTGCGAATACCCTAAGTATTTTCAAAAATCATCCGAAAAATCATCAAAATGTCTTATTATATTGGTGAGTTTCAAATCCTACCCCATTACCCTTGTAAAACCCTGCACAGGGTACTCCGTGTGAAAGATCTTATTTACTAATATCACCTAGTCCTTTGTTGCAAATCACGTGACCGGCACAACGCTATAAATACGCTGATCGAGCAAAATTTTCTTACTCAGGACTTCCAATGTATAACCAATTGCAGCATTAACTATGAGCTATTTGGAAGTATGTTGGGTGTCCGATATTGACAATTTCTCTTATCAGGAGCAGTCTTGATATGAGAACCAACTTTAAAACCATCGCTGTTGGAGGTGTAGGATTTATCTGGCGCCCATGAAATAGTGATGACCTATTGTTTGGGACATATAACGAAACAGTGAGCATAGCGAGCTGACAAGTTGAAATTGTAGGATACCTTATTTAGCAGTGCATTTGAACTGTAAATACGATTGTTATACCACCGGAGAAGACATTCAAGTACAAACCATTTTTCTGACTCTTGGGGATCATGGCTCCGAGCCAAAATCCTTTGAAACCACCACTTCTCTCTAAACTTTAAGAGAATCTACCAAGCCGGTGAACGTTCTGACATCTCACCAAGTTGTTGCCACGCGGCGTGAAGTGAGCTCTTGCCGTGCTTAACAAGTCTTGTTATTTTAAGTTTATAGTGTAGGGTGCACCGCAAATTTTGACTTTTTTGGTGTACATTGTGCGCTAACAACTTACTTCCCTGTTTGATGCATAATTGGGCAGTGGAGAGTTTAAGTTAGACGAAAAGATAATGCTTTGTGACGTGTATATTCAAATAGAGTTGGTGGAACTTACATGCATATGAAGATCAAGATCTCTGAGTGTCAAGAGGCTTTTAAGCTAACGAAACAGGAAAATAAATAAACATAAGAAACTTAACAGATACGATGAATACGCCCGATATTCAAGACGTGGGATGACATCCAGATAATAATATTTGCACACTAATCCAGCCGATCTATCCAAACCTAGTCAAGATCGCCAGCAAATTCCAATTGTTTTGGATCTTATGGGTGCAAAAAAATAGCAATCTCGTGCGACTATAAAGCATTAGCTTTAAACGATATCAGTCCTAATGCAAACAACTGAGTATCCTTATTGGATCTCATGATCCCACGATCGATTTGGTGGTTTGGAGACATTGCAGTTTGCATAACAAGGAAGTATTATGACATACGTGCGGCAGTAACTTTGAAAAATAGTCAATACACATACGACCGTAGGTCAGATAGGGGAGCGGCGCAGCAAAATCCGTAGGTGAGAGCGTAGCGAAGATCGCATTGTGTTGTTTCATTCACCAGTAGTAGAATCATGCAGCTTCCGGAGACAAGCAGCTTGAATTCCACTGTGAGGCTCGGTAAATGAATTTTGAAAAGGGTCTACCTTTGGTCTCTGCAAGTTTTTAACTTTGTCTAGCAAGATTTACACTATCTTTTGAATTAATACATCACTCCAATTAAATATTACTAAATAATAGTACAAAGTACAAATAAATAACCTATATCACAAATAAAAATAAATAAATAGAAAGGTAAAGCAAACTGGGATTAAGCGGACATTTGATTTTTGTCAGATTGACCATGCTGAATTGTATGGTATACATAACACAAACCCATAAATGTCTGCAAATTCACCACACCGTACCAGACCTCACTAGACCCCAGGTATAAAGCACATAAAAGATGCACTATAGGTGGGATAGGACGGAAGCCTTATTGGTAACCCTCATTCTGCGATAATCTTGACACAATACTCACGAATATAATCTTGACACAATACTCACGAATGCTTTTGGAATCTCGTGAAAGGATTTTCAGTGGTATTTTGAAAAGACGTGAGTTCAAGCACCATCCAGTCCAGCTGGTGGTGAAATTGCCTCACTAGCAGCATGCAACTGCTACATATTATGAAGGAATGTCATTTCTCGGTTCGGTTAGAGATATTGGCAGTAAGCAGGGGGGAAATAGCAGTTGAAGAACAACAATCAACAAGTGCTAAATATGGGAGCAAATTGTATTTGAATCTAACATAGTTCCACAACGAGCCTCATTCACTTTAAGACTACGGTATGGCATTGTTCCTCTGCGCTCCACATGCAACGCTTCGCGATGCAACCCTCGTTGTGCTGCGCTCCAGGATTACGCCAAATAATTCTCCCCAATTCTCCCCCTCCTATTCCTCCCTCTGAGAATCCTACCCTCTACTCTATCAATCACCTTCCCATTGATGATTTTCCAGGCCAATTTACAGCCCCCTCTAGTATTCAAATCAATCACCTTTGCCCATTCCAAATTCTTGTACATTCCACTATTCGTCAAATCAATTACAAGATCCTGTTTCATTCCAGCAATCTCAATTTCCTTTCTAGGAGTTGTACTTTCTATTGACACTTGACTATCATTATCGCTATCTTCATCCATGCTTTCAAACTTATCATCAAGGATGTCATCGTCATTATCAATCACCATACTAGTTAAGAACTTCTGGACAAGTTCTTTTGTCAACCAAATCATACTGGAAAGTCCGATATACTTAAGAGTATGAATTGTCATGTAATGATGATTTGTAAGATCTCTTGTTAATCTCAATCTTGAATCACTTCCATGGAGTTTCAAAATAACCTCCAAGAGTTCATCCTCATTGATCTTCTTAAGATAATTACTGTTTATGGATTTCAAATTCAAATCACTAAGATAAACTTTACCATCTCCTTTCTTAAGATATGACATATCGACCTCTGTATCTGGTAATGGAGGTAATAATGAATTGTATTTGCGAACATTAGGACCATCTCTGTCTTTAGGACGAACATCCCTCTCCTTAGGAAAGAAGGAATAAACACTACTGGCAGTACTTTGTTTAACCGATCTGTAACTCAACACATTAAGAGTTAAATTATCTGAATATTCTTCCAAGTTCATCAAATCTTCAACCTGTCTTATCAAATTCTTTGGATAGTTATGAATTAAATCAAAAGTAGTGAATTTATACATCACATTCTTATTGATTTCGTAATCGGTACTTAAACTCAATCCTCCTAGATTGAGAACTTCTACATTAGGACAAAGATTGATAAGATGGAGTATGTAGCCAATTGGAATATCTTTGGAAGTACTATAATTAAGTAAGAATTTGTTCATCAATGGATGAGGCGAGGTATTTCTTTGAAGAATTGGCGGGAGATCATATTTTGCTTGTTTGAAATCGGAAGATACTTTTTGGGACTTTCTAGAAATAGCTCCAGAACCTGCACCGGAATTGCTTCTTCTTCTTTTATTCGTACGGAAGATTCTGAAAGGTTTTTTGATACTCGAAAGTGTCGAAGATGATTTCGTGGAAAGTGAAACGTTAGAATGAGTTTTTGTTGTTTTTGTAGAAACATTCGTATGAATTTTCGTTAATTCGACTTGGGATGTTGAATTTATGGAGTACAATGGATAAGTCTTAACTTTCCAATCTCTCCAACCTGCTAAAACCTTTGGGGACTCTTCAAAATGAGTAGAATTACCCAAATGAGCTAAATCTTCGGTGATATTCTCAATTGGAATATCCAAATCTTCAACACCAGGCCTGATTCCACTGAGATCAATACTTTTGACATATTGACCTATTTCGCTATTAAGACGGAGGTAAGATATGAATTGGGCAAATCTATAAGTTGAGGTAAATTCCAATCTTTCATAATAATAAGGTTTTGAAAAGAAGTAAAATAATCGATTGACATATAAACAACTTTTATAATCGGTTTTGTTATCAACTAGGAAGAAGATATAATCCAAGATTTCGATTGGTAGGTTGTGGAAGACCTTGATTGGTTTGTATTTGATTCCTTGTTTGGTGGAATTCTCTCTACCAGTAAGTGTTGAATTATCTCTTCCACTAAGAATTGAATTGTCGGATCTTGTAAATGGAGAATTGTCTAGAGTCAACATCGAATTGGAGGATGTAACATTCAGTGTAATTCCCAACAAATTCCCACTACTGATCCTCATACTCAAACTTCTACTAACATCACTCAATAAGCTCTTATATTTCATTTTCAAACCAGCCACATTGGTTCTCGTATTCAACGTTTTGAAGGTCAAATTGTGATTGTTACGTTGTTGTAGTTTACTATACCAGGTATTCAATTCATGCTGAGTCATAGGAATCAATTGATGAGTTGTATAATCATATCGAGAATCGGGTGATAGCAACGATCTATAAGGAGGTAGATGTGATGAGTAATCTGTTTCGTACATGGTTGGATCGTATTATGTGGATGGATCGTATTAAGTGGAGGACTGTATTAAGTGGTTGGACTGTATTAAGTGGATTGACTGTATCAGTTATTACGATGCACGGTATTACGTTACCGAAACGGTCTTGGAATTCAGTTGTAAGTCCTCGGTTGTTTGTATCTAACAAATATAACTAAGTATAACCCTGAGCAGATCTGCATGTTATATGTCATATAAATGGCTTACACACCATGCAGGAGATAAAATAGGGGGGGTGCTGCTTTTATGATCAAGAATATTCTCCATCGTTTCCCATTATTGATGATTCCTCTACACAATAAGATTCTACCATCAATCCACTCTCTACACAACTACACGAATCCCAACCTCTTTGTTCCGAAATTAATCCTCTTGACCTAGGATCAATTATACTCGAAACAACCACATCATACCAACATCCATACTTCAGTACTCAAATTTAGGCTGCGGATCAAGGCGTTTTAGGAAGGCTGTGGGACGACTCCACATTAGTAAGATATTCTACGGGCTTAGCAGGTAGGAGAGCGCAATGAACACCGTAGGTTGAGGAATCCTCAAGGTTTGATTCAATCAGAGTATAAAGTTTAAGTGATGAGTTAGTCATGCGAGATGAAGTTGTTTTGTGGAGAACTTTAGGTTTAGCGACGGTCAAAGCGAGCGAGTTGGCTGTGGTCCATCGGTCGAGGCCCATAGGTCCAGATTCATAGTCCATAGGTTGGTTTCCCGTATATCACTCATACCGAAGAGGTTGGGACCACTGTGACGGTTGGGCATTGTAGGTTAGAATAATCATACGAGCGTAACTTGACAATAGACTCCGAGAGATTATGTAAGCACGTTTATGATGATAGGGATGGTGTTGGGGTGACTACAGTTGTTATCAACTAAGGTGTTGTCAAGGTGTATTGTTAAGACAAATAGTTTTTAGTCGTAAAGGTGAATTGTTAGGTTTAGGGTAATGTAAACGGAGTGTTAAGATTTGGCCGCTAGCGCGTAAGTCGATCTCCATAAGCAATGACGAGATTCGTTAATATAAGGTTAAAGCATCGAATAAGACCCGCTGAAGCATCCAATGACCCGCAGACGTGGCCAATTACCTGCAGACGTAACCAATGACCCGTTGAAGCATCCAATGAGACGTGGTTGCCCCGGTGAAGCATTGATGTATAGCGGATTGTGCAATATCTCAATTATCATTCGTATAAAGTTATTAAGTTTATCAGCACGGTTATCTCAACGTTGGAGGTTATTTCCAGAGAATTTAACGGCTGCAATGATCATAGAGCTAAAAGTACTGAGAGCCCTAACCGGGCTTGTTGGTGAGACGAATGTATCGGGGAGTAACAGAAGAGTGCTCATGGGCTAGGCACACGACAACTGTGAGTTCATCCTGCAGTTGTGTCTGAGGTGGATCACCTTGCAAGGTGGAACGTGTCTCGAGGAATACAAAACGAGAATGTTGTGGAACGTGTCTCGAGGAATACAAAACGAGAATGTTGTGGAACTGGTATCTCGCGAAATGCAAAGCGTGAGTGTTGTGAAACTGAAAGCATCCCCAGACTGTACGATTAGTTGTGACTGAAATCTACGTGAATTACATAATTGCTTCGCTGGTGTGTATTCTGCATCGTCATACACAATGACACAATTTCATGTGTACATGTAGTTTATGCTACGAGCTGATTTTGAGTCTGTGTACGATACGCGTGTACGTTGATTGTGCTGTTATTGGCGGTGTGCAGTCCTAGAGTATGCTTCTTCAATTAACAACTTATGCGGTACCCATGCACAAGCCACAAGTCCTTAATACAACCAAGCACGAGTCAACATGAGTAGGTGAATTCTGGTGACAATCTACGAGTTCGATTTATGACTGTGACGGCAACGAGGACGCTGAATTCCAGTACCACCGTGGCACTTGTTACTAGAATAACTAACCACCTTTGTTGAAAGTTCCACTGTTCCCTTCGCACTACAAGCCATCACGCATTAATTCCTTCCATGCATTTTTCTGGATGTTTCCGGCTGCAAAACTACTCGCTAAAGGACCGAATTGCACTTAAACTTGCACGAATATGATCAGGATGCAACTCCCAAGGAGGAACTCCCTAGGAGGGACTCTCAATGATGGCACCATGGTCAGTAACTTTAGTGATGCGCACAAGACTGCCATAAACGTGCTAACAATTACAACTCACAGAGGGTAGCGGATGTGTGTAGGTGCGTCACACGCTTCGTTCTTGTGTTGCACTAAACCACACTTACCTCTCCTGTGTACACCTCCACTCACTCCAGTGTGCATGTTATAAGGCGTCGTCACGGCGTCTTTCTTTGTGAAAGAGAATGTTGTTCGCCACGAAGACTAATACATGAATCTGACTGTACTATGCGGTATATGATGTAAGAAGAAGCTGGATTTGAATCTGCGCATATTGCTTTTGATCGTATCGTCGTGCAGTGTTTGTATGGGCTTACCTAAGGAAGAGACAAAACCTGTACACCTGACAAGATCCAGATAGACTGACCGAACCAAGCGAAATTTACAACGCATACACAGGAGCCAAGCGATTGTGCATAATCTCGGAAGAGCTACAACTCACACTCTCTTGTGTATTGTCACATGGTGATTTTCAGTATCACAATTACAATTCACAGCAGATAGCAAACTAACCACCGAATTATCATGAATACCTAATCGCCCTACTCATTTCTTACCGAGTAGCATTGCGAACTCGTAAATGTCACGCTACAGTAAATAATAGCCTAACTACAGTACTAGGAAAGAAATTAGTGTCGCGATTAAAGTACTAAGTAAGTATTCAGTATATCACCACCGCAATCAACGACTGCTTCTCCGTACATCGCACCTGTCTATTAATGTGTCAATTTAACCGCTCCCTAATTTTAGCGGCTTGGCCATTCCAACGGTGTTCGATTTAGGAATGTCGCATACGCGAGTTGCGTTTGGCTGCAAATAAAGCGATTATGGGTTTTGCGGAAGACTCAACAAGTGAAGCAAAGCGACCTGATGAGGTCTAAAGTAGTATTACAACACCATAAACAGGAGCGAAGCACTGTGTATATGAGCGTACTGTCATATGCTGCAATACGTGAAATGAGAATCTAGTGTTACCTAGTGAAATGCGGTCACCTAACGAGCGAACGAAGTGCCAAGTGAACAGAATTTACGCTGTGTAAGAACACACCTGGACGATTCAAGCCAGTATTGAGGATCAGCTCGATCAATCGTAGCGTAATATCGCGGCGGGTGCGTGCAGTGGTGATCAATTTATTACTTCTGGGACGACGATAATTGTACACAAGCCCGACGATGAGAGGGTGCGTGGATCGGTACTAGAAGGACAACCGCTCAAGAACTACCGCCAACTACCATTACAAGTACAGATTGCATGTCGAAGCACTCAGAAGAGTGAACGAATGCCACAAGCTGCGAAGGTCAGTTTTGGGTCAGTACCCACTCGCTTCAAAATCTTCAATCACTCATGTAGCGATTGTAGGTCGATGGTGCGGCGAGCGTGGGATTCCACTCCTGATTTCCCATTTACTACAAGAGACTCAACTCTAGAACACTCCAGGGAACAATGACGTGCACCAGGATAGTATAAAAACTACCGATAAGTCGTCGCTCTTGCTATAATACACACTCGTTGTTAGTCTACTATCACTGTGTGGAGGTTTTGGAGATAAAACACAGCGAGGTGGCATTCTCATTGTCACCGATCACCCACAACTTTTACTGAATTTCTCTTTTACTGAATTTCTCGTTTACTGATTTCCGTCAACTACAATTTCTGTCATCGAAGCTTAGTGTTCGCTGTGCTCACACTCAATGATACTCACTGTCAATTGTCTGTGATACGACGCCGTACTCTGGTTCGGCTGACGTCATTAGCGATAGCCACCACGGTTAGTATCACTTTAATTAGCAACCGCCCAACAAGGTCGCCAACGTTTTTTTGGATGCAATCATCATTGTTCGTTTCATTGTGCATTGTTTGTTGTGGCGGTTGTCAGTGAGGTGGTAATTCATGGCGGGTATGTGCGATGCGGTAAGTGAGGATTGCGGAATTACAGAGACCTTAGTGGGGGCATGATAATATTTAGTGAGGACACAATGAAATTTCGCAGACATAATGAGATATAGTAGGGTTTGGTGCGAATTCGAGCGGTGAGTTAGGGAGAACCCAACCAGTACAGTTATCTCTGAGTATCTCGACGCTACTGTGTCACCACGCTCGGTCCTCATTTCGCTCACACCATCATGCCCCACATCACATAGGAAGCACACTCCGCATGCTCCGCGCTTGAATCGGATTTTCGGCTATAAAACCAACTTAGAATCTTCCTCGATAACCTTAAGATATTCAATGTGAGCCCAGATGGATCTTAGATTAAGTATCAGAGTTAGTTTTAGATGTTTGACAGCTTTACAGTAGGTGAAGTGCAATGCACACCGAAATTGGCTTGCATGGAAAAGTTGCCGGTGAGACCGCAGCGATCACCGAAAGTAGATATTTCAAAAACTGCTGAGAGCGATCAGCGAGACTAACAGCTGAGTCACCGAAAGTGGAAGGTGTCACTCACTGCGCCGAAAAGGTATGGGTATGGTTCAAACTAGGGGTGTGATGAGTAATCACCACTTGGCTAGTATGATAACTATTCCATTGGTAAGCGATAGGAAGCAATAGTTACAAGGCACGATATTCACGACAGACATTTATTTCAGTCTGTATCGAGGGAGGTTGTCTGTGTCTGATTTTGCTCTCAATAATTCTTTTGCTGTTTGCATTTAGTGTCTGGCATAGCGCTTAGTGCTCGCTGCGCTCACACTTGCTGCATTCACACTCACAGTGTCGCTGGGTGGTCGCTGCACTCGCACCTTACTCCTCGCTCGTCACTGCCTGCCTAGAACATTCCAACTTAAATCCCCTTATACCTCACGTGACAAAAAATAAACTTTATGCACATTTATTTTTCAATAATTATTTTCTCCTTTCTTTTTCTCCCATGCAACACCTCGCATAATAATCGCCATGCATTTGAACCCAATTTTGTATATTATTTTTATTTTTATTTCCTATATAACAACTTGATACCCACTTATTGACCCCAGTCTATGTCGACCACCAGACTTTCACCATCCTATTATGGATATGTTGGATCTACTAAAGATGCACTTCTTATAATTCAAGAAATTCTTCACAAACAGATCGACCTTGTACCAAGAAGGCCTCATGAAAGAGAACGTCCACAATTGATCAAATCGGGAAACGTGTTTGTCTTTATTGAAGAACACTCCGGCATCAAGAGATGGACCGATGGGATTGCTTGGTCTCCAAGTCGAATCTTGGGTAGATTTCTTGTTTATAGAGAATTAGATAAGCAATCGTTGAATGATAAAGATGATAAAAAGAGGAAGAAGAGAAAATTGGATGATAAGCGGAGGTACCCGTTACCAAATGCTCAACAATTGTTACTGTTGCCTCAAGATAGTAAAAATATGATGGGTAGTAGTTATGTTTTCAAAGATCAAGGGTTAATCAAGAAGACCTTGAGTTTAACTACAACAACAAAAGATCTTCATTTAGATACTAGAGAAGAAAAACAAACCATTCACTTGATTAGTTACTATAATGCTGATGATGTCTTGAATGGGAAGTTGCAACGTCCAAGTGAAAGCGATTTGAAGGATGTGGTGATTGCAAATGCTTTATGGAACGCTGTAAATGATAGTAGTTTAGGTGGAAAGGTTCCAACGGAAGATGAGGCGTATTATTTTTTGGATACGAATTATCAATTACAGAATATGAGCATGTTACAGGGCCAGCAGCAGCAGCAACAGCAGCAGCAACAGCCTATCTATAGGAATCCATACGAAGAGTACCTGGGTCAGGGTCTTCAGGGTCAGGGACAAATACCGCAGGGTCTTTCGCAAGGTCCTCAAGGACTCTCCCAGGGTTCGCAGGGGCTTCCACAAGGATTCCCTCAAAACATTCCTCAGGGACTTCCTCAAGGGCTCCCTCAAGGACTTCCCCAAGGTCTTCCCCAAAATCTGGCTTCCCTCCCAGGTGGAGGTGTTGCAGCACCCGCCGGCCTAGCACCCCCAACTCACCTAGATCATCATCATCAACTAGGATTGAACCTAGGTATGAATATGATGAACCAAAATATGATCAATCATCCAATGAATCCTATTGGGAACTTAAGTCAGGTACAAACTTCCCTTGGATCAACCAGCTCCTCAACTGGTACTAATACAGGTCCATCTGGACCTGGTCCAATTGGACCTGGACCTATTGTAACATCATCATCTGCTCCAAATTCATCCCAAATCCCAAATAACACACCAGCTCCATATTTCCAATCGTTCCATCACGACCCTCATTTTCAAACTTATCCACAACAACATTATTATCCGCCTGATTATCAAGCCCCGCAGAAGAAGCGGTACAGGACGGGGAGTACCGCGAGTACAAATAACGGATGGTTGCCGGGGGGGTATGCGCCAGAGGTGGAGACGTTTTATGAGGGATACGAGGCCAGACGGTAGGTGGAGAGTTGAGGGATACGAAGCCAGACGGTGGAGACGTTGAGGGATACGAAGCCAGACGGTGGAGAGTTGAGGGATACGAAGCCAGACGGTGGAGAGTTGAGGGATACGAAGCCAGACGGTGGAGACGTTGAGGGATACGAAGCCAGACGGTAGGTGTGAGCGATGGCTGAGAGAGGAGAAGGAGTATGGACGGCACTTACCGAGTGGTGACAGGCGTAGGCTAGGAGATCGCAACGACGGTCACTGGATTTTGAGTGTGTCTGATTGCCAACGACTGAGCTTATAGAGCAGGAGCGAGAAGGTCTTCAGGTAAGTTATTAAGAGGAAGAGATGTCAAAGCCCTAATCCAATATTCCCGTCGCAACTACCACTACCTGTCATATCACCGACAACTCAAGAATTTGCAAATGGCTGCAAAATCAATTTGTGTGGAACTCCGAACTACACTCAGGTGTTCTGTTGAATGTACTATTCAGCATAGCAACATCAAACGCTTATCTCCTCGATGTACAGCGTCAAGCATGACTTACTAAATTATTCATTTCAGCGGCAAGATTCAAGCCGCTTTCAAACCATATCGGTTTATTGGTCGTATCTTCTACATCAACTAACATCAACTTACTGATGCTTGGATTACCCAAGTGGATCAACTCGGCCGAAGTTTGCCAATGTGCATGGATGTGGTGACATTCTTTGTATATTATGTATTAACATTGTGTTCTAGGTATAATGTTCATGTGTATAGATTGTATTAATATATTAAAGAGACTTGTAGGTTGGGTGTGAGCCTGGCGTGTAGCTAACAATGTGAGCTGATACAGTGTGAGGTGTGTGTAGTGAGCTCTGGGAGCGATAACAGTGTGAGGTGTGTGTAGTGAGCTCTGGGAGCGATAACAGTGTGAGGTGTGTGTAGTGAGCTCTGGGAGCGATAACAGTGTGAGGTGTGTGTAGTGAGCTCTGGGAGCGATAACAGTGTGAGGTGTGTGTAGTGAGCTCTGGGAGCGATAACAGTGTGAGGTGTGTGTAGTGAGCTCTGGGAGCGATAACAGTGTGAGGTGTGTGTAGTGAGCTCTGGGAGCGATAACAGCGTGAGGTGTGGTGTGGGTTGAGGTGCATGAAGGTACATGGAGGTGAAACTATAACCTAACTGCGTCCTATCTACAACGATGGCGCCATGACGTCTCGCGCCAAGCACCGATCGTATTGACTCACTTGTACTCCAACACTCCTCATGACTACTTCCTACCATTATACTTCTATTGCACACGTACGACTTCTAGAGCATTAATTCTGACTAAATCTCAACTCGCTATGCTCTTTGTTTGTACTCACAACAACTCGTTGTGCTAGTCGTTCTAATCATACTCACAACTACTCGTTGAGCTCGTAGTCCGCCTTAGCAAACTAGCTTGATTGCTATTAATAACACCGAGTTTGCTCTCCATGTCAAAGCGGTTGTTTAGATAATATCTACGAAGTTTTATAAGAAGTGGTACATAAGAAGAGAGTGGGATGAGATGGGAATGTTACGAGTCTAATCATCGATTGGGCTTGTCGGTTCATATATTACCGATCCTACAGTAAGTTCCTCGTGGGACTTTATGAATTCGTTGATTGAGTTTAAATTATGGAAAACTGTAGTCTGTACTAATTGTCCTCCACTCCTGACGCTTCGCTCCACCCATGCGTCAAATCAGTTAAAATAATCGGCTTCCAGACCCAGTTGAGTTTTTTTGACTCGGTTATATTTGTACAAATGGTTGCAAAGAGCCAAATTACCAAAATCACCTTCCAAACGAGATGCGTTTACCTGCCTAATAGAATGTCACATTAAACAGACTATCAGCACATTGCTAGATACGTCGCGCCACACCTCACTTATTCTCCATCATAACTATCTCATATCTAAAATCTTTAGAGAGTCCTCGCATTTAACCGACGCACCGAATTATACGCAAAGAATAGTACGCAAAGAAGCCACCACGCTTCATGAAACTTTCACCAAACTTCTCACTAAAAGTCATTGTTAATAGGATATTGTGTAAATAGAAGAAAATAGACCAAGTGCATAATACCAGATACCAGTACAGTCCAGTGTACTCTTTAATCTCGGCCATAGCAATCAAATCAACACCATTTGCAGAAGTTGATTCTGTTACACATATTCGCAGTTAATTTCCGATCCGCACGTCCTGACAAATTGTTGGTATGTTCCTGAAACTATAACCGAAGCTGGCCGATAACAAACCTCACATATGTAACAAATGTAAAGCTTGTTATCAATGACACTGTAAAGCTTGTTATCAATGACACTTGTGACAAAGTCAGACAAAAATCATCTTATCTAACACCCCAAAAATTTTAATTCCGAAATCCGTTTTCCGCCCACTAAATGTTCAGCTTATGAAATTCCATTTTGGACTACCTAACGCGTATCGGTTAAATTATTATAGATGACGGAGAATGTATGTCGGTAACTTCCATGTAAGGAAGGGTATTTATATGCCAGACAATACAATTATATTTTTTATTCTCTGCATGACCGTCTAAATATCGGTTAAGCAAGTGGAAAGTTGGGGGTCTAGATGGGGTTAAAATCATGTGAATATGAATGATATGTTTCAAGGGACAGATAATACTACGTAGTTTATGCTTAAGCGTTGATCCCCCGCATGAGACATTTTTATACTTCGATCTCACCCCAGATCATACTTTATCTACCGAGGACGTAACTTTAACACTTTGACCTTTCACACTATAGCGTTGGGGGTAACTTGCAGTTGTAACTGAGAAAATAAACTTTATAACGTTATAAGCTTTGGTATTAGCTTTGGTTGGATTCGTATTTTCAGGTGCAACAACTACGAGCCAATGAGCGAACTACGAGCGATCTACTAGCGAAATTCAAATCTAGCGAGTAGGCAGTACCTTGGGGATTGTGTCTTTGCGAGGTGTGTTGAGAGTAAATCAGGAGTAAGATCAATGAGAATCCATCAAGATTAGGATTATTGCGCAGGACCAGTTCAGAATTAGCAGGCGCATGCCATAGTTAAGCTATAAACTTGAGCATCACACGCTTCCACATATTCCCGCGCGACACCATTAGTATGTCAACATTACAACCTATTGCCGCGCTGCACCTTTCAAGCTGTACGCCATGAGTATATTAGCTACGCTACAGCATGAGGTAGAGAGACATGATGTATTGCTCGAGCTGTGCGTTCAATGTTGAGAATTTCCTCAACTTGACTCCGCTCGTGCCCCAATCCGTGCGTCTAGTGCGTTGTTCTAGACTATTATTTTCCAGCGCTTAACCTTAACCTTAATATTACGACCATTTAGATTGGAATTAGATACACTTTGTTAGATAGACTTGTAGATTCAGAATACAGAGTTTATATGAAAAATGAGACAACAATTGCGACATACGAATTGACACAATTTGATACAAACTGACTAAATCTTTAATGTTTCCACGTATGCATGGAAATGATGTAAAGACTAATCGGAGTTATGAAGTGATAGAGGTGACGTATGTATAACGGACTTTTGTGATATAAGAGCTATGACTAAGCGTGACTTAAATGGAGGTAATCTGGTAGGGGTCATGTGACTATGAAACAGCAACATAACCTGGATTTCATGTAGATGTACTTAACAAAGAAGACACTACATAATACCAAATAGACTGCAGGAACCAATAAACAACATAATACCGGGAAGTGCAGACATTAACATCGAATGCACAACATAGATTGTATACACGAACAAACATGTCGGTGGAAGAAGTTAATATAATACCTGACTACACTACCAGCATAGACACCGATCATACGCTAAGAGACAGATCACGCTAACAGACAGATCACGCTAACAGACTTAATTAGACACGCAACAAATAGACATTAGGACGCGCGCACATTCTATACAGAACAAAGAATATCCCAGTGCACCAACTCTTCAGGCGTTGATCCATATCTAAGGCGGATCTCTTGTTGTATCATGTGATCGTAGGCGAGATCCTACTTCTTAAACCCGTATTTCACTCCAAATAGAAGATATGAGAAGTTATGCAGGGAATTAACTTAAGGGCTGCAAACTTTATTATTTCGTATATTCACTGGGTGCAAAAAGTCGGAAATCAATGACGTAGTTGGATCACGGAGACTCTGACGTGGACCAGGTGGGATTCAATGATAGGCGGAGATCCAGATAAGCAGTGAGTTACTTTTCAATAGGTATATGGGGTACATTAGATAGTATGTTGGAGTGTATAAGTCCGCTGAGTGTGGCAGAGTGGTTAGTACAATTAAACATCCTTGAACTATTCTTGTGCGTAACAAGCAAATACTTGTGCATTGTGATAAAGGTACAATCTCTGAATTGCAGTTCAGTTTTCTTGGGAATTCCGAACTGTACTGGTTAGTGACTTTGACCAAGAATTGGAGTCCTATCAGTTACCGTGCTAATTGACCTAAAGTGGATAAGAAATATGGAACTTCCATTACTCATGCCGTATATGAATGAATATTACGCTCCCCTATACTTACAACTCTACACGGTGATCGCTCCACTCTCGCGTACCTTATTATTACCAAACAAGCGTAAAATGAGCTAAATTGATTTAAGCCCAGCAACCCGACAATGAAGTTGTCCCAGTTCTTATCTTGCTAACCTTCAATGTGGCAAACCAGCTTCATGTGAGTGACATTCCTTGTATTGCTTTTACTGACAGATTAGGTAGTTCACTCGACAGACATTGAATTTCTATTGGCAGACATTCACAGACATTCAACTTCTGGAGACAATCTGCACTGATGAGAGTTAGGCTTGGCGAATACACATGAGCGTGGCTAGTACGTATGAGCGTGGCTAGGTGTGTGCGTGTGGTTGGAGCGAACGGTTGTTATTGTTATTATCATGCGATACCCCTGTTTTGAAATGTGCTATAAATACCAACGGGCTCGTTGTCCCGAGGGAAATCCTCACATTGTGAATTTCCCTAGGGGGTCTCCCCACCATGATCTGCATGGCGAAATAGAATGGACATATACCACATTTTGGGACGTACTCCACAGGAATTTCCCCAAGATTGATCAGTACTAAATCTTAATTAGTGTCATTAGTTCGGACAGGTCTAGATTCAAGCTTTGTGACGGTTGCAAAGTTTGTCTGTTTACGAATTTTTGGAGGAGACCAAGTAGGGAAGCAATAATGCTAGCCATCTTGAGGAGGCCTTCAGAGTCACATCAGCTCCACTCACTTCATCAGCAAAGCTAATCAATGTAATACCAGGCCACTAGTTACAGGTAAACCGAATCCTCGATTTGTCCACAAAACATACCCCGACGCAACATTCAAAATAGTCAATCCAAAAACGCATCAGCAGAACTCCCAACAACACACATACCTCTGCATCCTCTATGAGATTTATTAAGAGCGACTCCGACTCAGCCAACTCTAGTGGTTGTCATTGAGCTATTGCTCGTTTAGTTATCGGTATGAAATACATGCAGTATATTCCCTGAATACGTACATATTCACCAAGTTGCTGAGTAGTTATGGCTAGTACTGCGGTTATTCACTGAACCACTACGATCGTAGCAAGTACTTGTCTCGTCTGGATATTAAACCACACGCTACGTTCGTAATTGTCAGTACGTCAAGAACTCGCTAGGCTCTCTCAGCAGTGAGGGAGTAGATCAAAGGGCAGTGCAACCACTGTGGGACTAGTAAGTATATGTGTATGGCGACCAGTCGATGGATGACAGACTCCATACTTAAGAGGAACAGGTGATCCTAACATCGATTTTAATTAGGACATGTGGGTTCATGAGTACTGGCAGTGAAAACGATGAATGTGCCTCATACAGCAACTGGACACTAAGAACTTGAACATATTGCTTCGCTGGTAGATGGGAGTTTATACCCATCAGTGGTTTATGAAAGAAGAAGATTCATACAGCAGCTAACATTCTGCGTCTCCATCATACACTACAAATTCTTCATCATACAGTACAAATAGGCTGCGATACTTCATCAAGAATAGTCCTGATGATGTGTCTCCATTCCGAGTAGGACAATTCGGATACTGTGTTGCTCTCTGACCAACACGTCAAACGGTGTGTTCACAAAACCACAACTAGCGCAGATGATTTGAATTGGTTGCACTTCTACTGCATTCTACGCTAAGTAGGTAGAAAAGCATCATTGCATACGAGAGTAAAATCAATTACCTCCTTGGGTTGCGCTAGCACCAGTAAGCTAGTTTCAGGCAAATCACAGAAAAGGCAACACGGACTAAAAGGTCAAACGCCTAACAATGAGACTTATCGCTCCTTCTTGACCCCTTCGGTACGTCTTAAGTAGCAGCATAGCTGGTGGAACGCTGGTGGAACGCTGGTGGAACGCTGGACGGTGACTTATACTGGGAGAAGACAGAGGATTCTCTGTGAACCTTCGTAACGATACTGACACACAAATCGCTCGTTTAATTGTTCGAACCATTTAGGGACTGGTTCCTGCTCGCGAGGTGAATGGTAGAGCTTGTCGAATGCTTTTGAATGGTCGAGCTACTTCCAAAATATATACAGCGTCTAATTCACCACGAGATATTTTGCTTCATGTAGTTAGCCGAAAATGAACAAAAATGGTTTGTGGCAACATTTGGGGGTAGCTCATAGGAAACATACTAGACCACCTATCGAAGCTGAGGTACCAACTATAGCCTCAACAGAGTGATATTGCATTTGAGTCCATATCTTAGGTGTGGACTTGGCCATCAATTTTATCACTTACTAAGGGAAATATCAATCTTACCATCGGTTAATCTTATCCATCACCACCAAATACAATGTAACTTCTATTAACCGCTTTATGTAACCACAAGGTCTACTCGTATTGGTTTAATTCAAAAGAAAGGTTGTTGTGGTTGGTTATTGTCGCGATTAAACCTAAGTTTTGACAACAGCAACTTATGGTCACTGAGAAACATGTGAATACAAACAACTCTTATTGTCACATCTACGTGAAGCCGTCACATCTACTCCATCACACCTACCTGAATCCTCATTGACCACTTTCTATGTTTTAAGAAAAGGACTTGAAAGTTCTCGTACCTTAAAATATTCATGTGGTAATCTCAATTCCTACTCATGTAAGTCATCTTACTGTCCGAGTAATGAACCTGAGTGACAAACATGTATAGGTATACTTTTGAGATGAATTACAACAACTATAAACGTGTTTCCATTGAGATGTAACTTAACGAGGATGTATCACCGTTGTTGTGGTCCAGTGTGATATGAATGTTTCTTGTCACTTCCAATTGGGGAGAATTGAGTAGGAGATGAAGATGCTGACTTGGCATGATTGAATGGAAGAGATGGCCTGGCATGTCGGGATGAGCAGCATGAAGGACTTGGACTCATAAAATTGAAGAAATTGAAAAGACAGAGTTTCAGGTGTAACTTTCTAAATGTGGCTGGGGAGATAGTGTCAACTACGACTCTCTCTGGATCACCCACCAATCAAAGTACTCTTCGATTGGTTTTTTGTTGGACTTTATTGGACGCCACTTGAATTAAGCTACAGTACAACCACTTCACTTATCCTACACTATAAAGTATACGTATTACTATGTTTGCATTTTTGCTGCAGAAAGACCCTCTACTGATTTTGTCCCCTATATTCCCCTAAAACTGTTCCACTAAATGCTCCACTGTCCTCTAAATATCGTTCTGTACTTTCCTCGAAGTATTATTCTGTAAGTAGTGTACTCTCGAAACAACGCACTACACCTCTCCAGGTTTCCTGAACAATCGCTCGTTTACTCTTCACTACAACATTACTTAGAAGTAATAACAGAAAACTAACAACGTTTAATTAACCAATATATAGAAGATCATTTGGCGACCTAAATATATACTGGTGGATGAAGCGGAGGCAATTCCATCGTCTATGTTATCCTTATCGTACCCAAAGAAACCACAGTCACAAAACATCACAGCGTCATGAAGCAAGCAAGACTACCATCACTACCTCTAGTACTCTCAGTGTCCCTTCAACTTTGTCACGTACTTCAACTCATCATCTCATTGGGCAAATACCTCCAAACTGCGTCATTTCTCATGGTCATGACTAAACCATTACCCAAAAACTTAGTTACAACTAACCGTCCTTGTTATAGATCTCTCACATAATATTAGTGTCGTTCAACTATACAATACTGATTAAATTAAACCAGTACATGCTTTGTAGTTTTTGTGGCTCAGAATTGGATCTACCAGGGTCTTAATTAAGCTTTTGATCTTCAGGGTGTGGTCAAATAGTTTAAGTGGAGGAGATCTTCAGGGTGTGGTCAAATAGCTTAAGCGGGGGAACAGATTTTAGAACTGCTCCAGTTCAATTGTCTACTGCATTTGAGGGGTTATTATAGCAGTGTGGGTGTAGCGACTGGTCAAACGTGCCAGTCAAACTAATGCGATCAATTTGGCCAGTCCTAGTCGACTGGTAATATGTCTAGTTAGGAGCAAATGCACGCTAGCAAGACGACAGTCAGAGACTGCGCACCAGATTAAGCACCAGAAGTGCTGTGCAATCGCATGCTTCGCTCCTGAATACGCTCAAATTTATGCTGGCTGTGCTGGTTCCTGTATCTAATAATCAATCAATGTCAAATCGTCATCATTCAAATCATCCACCGTCACCATCCCACTAAACTTCATCAACAAACTCAACTGACTAGGATCATTCGTCTCGAAATACTCACTCAATATTCTATTATAAAACACCAACAACCTCTCTTGCTTATCCATTCTAGTACCAATGGCATTCAATTCCCGTTCATATTTGGTCACATTATTTTGAAGTTGTTGTTGTGCTTGCTTCTTCCTTTGTCTACATTTACTAGCAGCTATACGGTTTCTTTCAAGAAGTCTCTCCTTTTTCCACGCAGCAGTACCCGGTATAGGTCCATTATTAGGATTATAAATAACTTCATTATTATAAAGTAGTTGATGATTTGGAGGAGGTACACCAGCGGCAGCATTAGGTTCGCTGGTACTTTCTCTAGAAAGGTCGTGTGACGTTTCTCTTGTTGATCTTGAAACACCGTTTGATAATTCAAAATCATCACTAGGAATCGAGCCTGTAGGTTCCACGGCCGTGGACTTGAACTGTTCCCCCTTGAATTGATCCTGGTAGAGATGAAGATTGTTCATACCACTAGAAACACGATAATCTTCGAATGGTTGTTCATTATCAAAGAAAGCTTCATGGTTTATGATTTGTCCAATTTGACCATTAGAAATGGAAATTCTACGGCGTCGTTGTACCCCATCGTTGTAATACGGGAGTAATGTAGTTGAATCGAAAATTGGCGGATTAGTTATTGGGTACGAATTGAAATCAAATGGATTATGAAATGGGAAGTGGACAGAAACATCGGTTCTGGCTGCCGCTTGTGATGTTTGTCCTGGCGCTTGTCCTGGCGCTTGTCCTGGTGCTTGTCCTGGTGCCTGTGCTGGTGCTTGTGTTGCTTGTGCTGGTGCTGGTGCTTGGGGATGGCCATGTGGTCCTGGGTGTCCCTGAGGAACGCCATGGGGAATTCCTTGTGCCCCATGTGGAACTCCTTGAGGGCCACCCTGTGGGCCTCCTTGCGAATGTTGAGGGTTTGACTGTGTATCTGGCTTAACTCTTGACATTCCATGAACTTGACCATGTCCCGCTGGCCCTATTGGAAGTTGTCCTAACATCGCCATTCCCATCGGTATTGAATCTGTTGACCCTCCTTGTCCTGACTGATCAAGATTCTGGTGTGAAATGTGTGGTGCTTGATGTATTTGTTGAACAGCCACATTCTGTTGTTGCATGTAGTTCTTACTCATTTTCTCTATATCTTTCTACAATCACTTCCTCTGTAAAGTCACTGTCATGTATTGGTGATGAGTAGAATTTAATCGATAGGACTTGGTATTAACATATCGTAAGATTAAGTCAGCATCACGTGAGAGCAAGTTTAGAAGAAAAAATTTGCACCATGTGTTAATTGGAGCCGTAATTGTGTATGTTAGTAAGGATTTGATGAGTAATATAGGTTTGTAGAACTGTTTTTGTATGCTTATATACATCGGTGCTTCTACAACGGTATTTAAACGGTTCTATTGTCATCGTTGAGATTACGAATTTTAGGCTTGCGTAGATTTTCTAGTGATGAGTTCTATTTAGGCAACTGCTTCCGAAAATCGATTGACTTGGGACATTTATTCCGTTACTTTAAAATCTTTATACGACAGATTAAGTTGACGAAAAAGTTATTCGTTCAACTTGACCATTTGATGTGATTCCGTTAATTCGTTAAAAATAGAAAAGGCGGGTCCATTGTTGGTTGCGTTATTCAGATGGTTGTTTTGCATGGTCTGTATAGAGGTGTCAGGAGTTCCGAAATTAGCGCCGTGATGGAGGCGAAGTGGCAAAAGGGCCATCTGGACGGAGAAGCGAAGAAAGTATGGGAGGAGCGGAGCGATCTAATGTTTTCACAGGGCGAGAGAGAACGTATTGTGTGGCACATCTCATTGTGAATGTCGGTTACTTATCTGAGATCTATCTCTCAGGATTTTATATTTCTCGTTAAAAAATTTATCCCTATTTATGTCTCAAATTGTGAACTTCGTCACTAACTTTCTCACTATCTTCAAATACCTAATTAACTTTCTCACTATCTTCCCCTACTATCTTAAATAATTGCGCCACAATCTCAAAATACCCCACTAACTTTTTCAGTTTCTCACTAACTCAACACTATCGGTCCCACTAATTAAAATTCTCACTATCTTTCACTAATCTAGATCTCAGTTATCAAAAGCCTTTCCAGCCGTGCCTGAATAAATCAAACAATCCCAATAAGTTCGTTCGAACACCATAACATAGAACCCAGCCCACAATCCCCCATTACACGTTGTTTTCCTGGCTCAATTGATACTGTCCTACATCGATATGATTCAACTAATAAACAACATCGACACTCCAACACTCCTCGAAACCCAAACAAATACACCTTCTGTCCCAATAGATCACATCCCCCTAATCCAGCACCTCAACTCCATCCTCCTTTCAACATCGCCAAAGTTCTCCAGCGTCCTATCAACACTATCAGCATTCAATGAAACTTTACTACCGTCACGTGCATTTGATTACGTAATCGAAAATCAGCGAGGAATCAAAATCTTTGGTATACCACTATTTTCAAGTTCGTCCTTATTACCGATAGATCCGAAGAAGTACCAACTGATAACCGGAAAATCATTGACTTTATCCGAAAACAAGTTGGAGAACTTCCAATTGCCTGATTTCGACTGGAAATGGAACTGGGATGTGTGGTACATTTTGATGTTTAATGATGTTGATGATGAGGGGTGGGTATATAGTAATTTGTTGTTTAATAAGGCGGTCAGTGATAGCAGGTGGAAGGGGAAGTACTATTTTGGGAATTTCATCAGGAGGAGGATTTGGATGAGGTTGAGGTCGACAACCCATGAGCGAAGCGAATAACCTTAGCGAATAAACTTAGCGAAGCAAATAAACTTAGCGAAGCGAATGGGCAATGGACCACTATAATGCGCAACTATAATGAGCGAAAGTAATGAACTGTGAGGGATTGAGCTTCGCTCTGTGAGCGGCCATGATGTACTACATCAAGAGACTCATATATGGCGCCATAGTGGCTGAAACTCCGCCTCTCACCATTAAGTTACAGCTTGCCCTTTAAGATAATTAGCACGGTAGTTCATCATTAATAACCATTGTTAGGCAATATCAGCCTGCAACATGATTTGTGCGAGCACAATAAATTAATAAAATGAAGCAGCCGTTTCAAATCACCAAGCGTAAGAAATCAGCTTCAGCTGAGTGGGGAATATGGTTTATCTCAAAGTACACATGCAACTACTTCCAGAGATTTCAATTGGCACCCAGTTGGAATACTTGCCTACAGAATAATAAGAAAACTTTTAAGCCCAATATTATGCACAGTCAGTGAGAGAAACTACACACAGTTCCCTATAGAAGACTACAAATTTACAAGTAACAGTTAAATAGTTCAAACCATTGAAATATTAACAAGTGTAGAAATAGCCTATGTACACACCTTTGATGGAAATCAATGTCTTTATCAATTCCACTCGAGCAGCAGTATCAAATATACTAGTGCAGTAGTTTCAGAACCGCAGCATGGATTGTAGTTCGTGAGTTGCTTTAAATCAACAGCAAATACCCTGTCGGGTCCACCGGTAAAGGTTTCTAAGAAAGTAGTGGCAACCACCAGAAGGTATCGACAGGATGTGCGCACTCTTGTTGGCGCCTGACAATTCCGGAGCGTCGAAGTATTAAAGAGCTGCGTTCACGTCTCAGAAGCTACGGTAAAAACTGCACTCTCGCCTTCATGCCCACTTCTCTTGTTAGAGCTACGGTGATCGCTACGCTCTCACCTCACTCTCACCTCGCTCTCACCTCGCTCTCACCTTGCCTCGCTTGACCAACCCGCCCCTCCTAAAAACATATACCGCCCCACTAGCTACCGTAAACAACCCCACGATAACCCCCCCAGCATCAAAAATCCCATCCAAACCTCCAATTCCGTCTAGCCAACTCAATGTCCCAACAAATGACTCCCCCACTACTGGTTTACAAACCAAACCTCCAATATAAATCATCTGTAATGTCGTCGTTACTTTTCCTAACAAATTCGGATGAACACTCAAAGTGGAATTCCCCAAATCAAAGAACTTCCGAATTCCCCTGGGCTCCTCTAACGATATCCATCGATAATAAAAGCCCATGAATGATAGCATAACGTCACGTGATATAATCAAGCCAGCGACATACCATGGCATTATATCTGTGATACCCATAGTGACGGTACACACCGTCATCAAGAATTTATCAGCCATTGGGTCCAAAATCGATCCAAGTACGCTTTTCATGTTGAACCTCCTTGCAATGAATCCATCCACGAAGTCGGTAACACTGGAATACACAAAAACTGCAAAAGCAGCTCGATGTTGACCTGTCAAGATGAAATTTCCTATCACTGGGGTAGTCAAAATCCTTGTGTATGTGAGAAGATTTGGAATGGTGAAGTAGTCTTCTCTTTTGATCTGAAGTGGATTTGGTTTTACTGGTATTAATGGAATTGGAGCTTCTGGTGTCGTTTTTTGAATATTCCTCCATAATGAACTTCCCAGAAATGATCGTGCTAAGGAATATTTAGGTTGGTTAAGTAGTCTGAATTGGAATACCCCTCGAAGGAGCGGTCCATTGAAGGAGGATATTGAAGTCATGGAGGTGATCGAACAGATTTTGGTTTGCTTTGAGATGTTGATTATGTAATTGCTGACTAAGGGGAAGAGTGTGCTATGCTGTACCAGCCAAGTAGTTTAGTGAATGAGACCGTAACAAGGGGATTAGCCCCTGCGACACAGAGTGAAAGGCGCAGCTAGTAAGGCAAAACCATCAATAATATGTTGTTGGTACAAGTACTCTACTAAGCACAGCCAGGATTGGTGCTTCAATAACAATTTTGTCACGATTTAATATGTACCATATTTACTTGTATTAATACGATGAATGATTTGCTATCCCAATTACTCCGTATACAATTATATAAGCGATGGCTGCAAATTTTGCAACCGGAGCAAAGAGACACACTTACTAAGCCAGAGAGAATATTCAGGCGCGCCCACTATATGGACAATACACAACAGTATCAACCATAGAATACTCAAATGTCTCCTATAAAAGGTATCCTAAGTAGGTAGTTTGGATCGCAATGTCACGATACCTGTATCCTCGGGAACAAAGCTTGTAAATATTCAACTACCTACCATTGCAAATTCACTTGGATCAACAAAATGGCTGCAAAATTTGTCATCTGAATTCTTCCCATAATTCACGAATTCATGCCACTATTACAGGTACTACTAGCTTCCACAAGTAATTACCGTAGGTCAGTGTCACAACCCTGACTCCTCCTTACATATTCACTGGAGTCTTCTCTAATGAGTTTCCAAGAAAAGTAGCAGCTACTTACTGAGAAAGAACTCTTTTCAATTGGAACAACGTCCAATCCGTACTCTCAACACCTATCTTGGTCCCAAATCAAAGGGTACAACCAACACCAATACGATTCGCCATTTCACACGACCCTGGTAATCTTTGCCACAACCACCCAAAGATCTTATGATCATTCACTTTTTTATGAGCATTTGTTTATGAACATTTCTGAAGATCCTTTGTTGTAAAACTTGCAGCCCGTCTCCATGGATTTAATAGAAGTCTCTGTGGATCTGTAAGATCACCTTGATGCCAAAAAGTCGCAAGCGCGACATTTTTACGACATCACCGCTTCGCGTAAGAGATTTTCAATCACCACTCTTCAACACCAATGTCACTTAAACTCCCCCAAGCACCTAACGCAGGACTTTTCAAACAAGGGTACCAATCACACACCTCCGAAGATGGGGCTGTGATTCGTAACATCGAAGCAGTCAGAGAGATCTCCACAATCCTCCTCACATCAATGGGACCATCTGGACGTAGTAAAATTGTTGTTAACAAGCTTGGTAAAATCTTTGTCACCAACGATGCAGCCACGATGTTGAATGAGCTTGAGATTGTTCATCCTGTTGTTAAGATATTAATCATGGCCAGTAAGCAACAAGAATTCGAGATGGGAGACAACACCAATTTAGTAATCATTTTAGCTGGAGAGTTCTTGAATATTGCTGAGAAATTATTGATCTTAGGGTTGAAGGCCACTGAAATTATCCAAGGGTATAGCTTAGCTGGAAAGTTTGTAGCAGAAGCACTTGAAAAATGTGTTGTTGATACTGTTGGTAGTATCACTGAAAAGGAGGAATTATTGAAGGTCATTAAACCTGTGATTTCTGCTAAGCAATATGGATTTGAAGATGTGATTTCCTCATTAGTTGTTGATGCTGTTCAACATGTTCTTAATCCTAAGTTCCCTGGATCTTTCAATGTGGACAGTATTAGAGTTGTGAAGATTATGGGTGCGTCCTTGAATGACAGTCAAGTTGTTAAAGGAATGGTTTTCCCAAGAGAACCAGAAGGAAGTGTCAAGAACATCAAAACCAAATCCAAGGTTGTTGTCTTCACGTGTCCTATTGATATTTCCACAACTGAGACCAAAGGAACTGTATTACTTCATAATGCTCAAGAAATGTTGGACTTTACTAAAGGTGAAGAACAACAATTGGATACCATGTGTAAAGAAATTTCCGATTCGGGTGTCAAGGTTGTAATTGCTGGTTCTTCTATGGGAGAGCTTGCATTGCATTATTTCAACAAATACTCCATTCTTGTATTGAAGGTCCCAAGTAAATTTGACTTGAGAAGAATCTGCCAAGTCTGTGGAGCAACTCCTTTACCAAGATTGGGTGCACCAATGCCAGAAGAAGCTGGTTCAATCGACATAATTGAAACAAAAGAATTGGGAGGTGATAGAGTCACTATATTTAGACAAGTTGATGATTCAATCTCAAGAACAGCCACTATTATTATAAGAGGTGCCACTCAAAATAACTTGGATGACATCGAAAGAGCTATCGATGATGGGGTTAATTCTATAAAAGGGCTTTTGAAAGACAATAGGTTGTTACCTGGTGCGGGTGCCATTGAGATTGAGTTGATTAAATTAATCACAGCTTATGGTGAAAGTACTCCGGGATTGTTACAGATTGTAATCAAACACTTTGCAAAGGCTTTTGAAATCATTCCAAAAGTACTTGCTGACACTTCCGGCTTGGATGCTGGAGAATTGTTGAGTAAGATCTATGCTGCTCATTCGGGTGACGGACTTGAATTTGGTATTGATATTGAAAATGATGATGTGGTGGATGTTAGAAAGGTTGGGATTTTTGATTTGTTGAGTGCAAAGAAGAGTGCCTACAACTTGGCGGTGGAGACTACAAATACAATTTTGAGTATTGATCAGATTATTATGGCGAAGAGAGCAGGGGGGCCGGTCATGCCAAAGCAGAATAAGCCGGGAAATTGGGATTCTGAGGATTAGTTCCGCTCGAGCGTGGCGAGTATAATTCGACGAGCGTTCAAGCACTTCGAGCGTCCAAGCACTTCGAGCGTCCAAGTACTAGTTCGCATAGCTAAGTGAGTACTAATTCGAGTCCGAGACACTACTCTTGCACGGACCCAAGTTATCTCGAGTCTGTGAGGAGGCGATTACAAGGAACAGTGATTAGGTTTGCGAGCAAGTCTCCAGTTATCGCGTGCGAATGATTTTCAGCGAACCACGAAGGCATGCTTAAATCTTTCAGTGCAGCTCAGAGAAACAAGTTTTCCATGAGTTACACAACTCCAACCTCAATGACAAACTGTAAATGTTTCACCAATCTATTGGTGTACTACCGTATATATCCATAATAGAATAAGTCTAAAATTAATGGATACTTCCGATGTAGCGAATAGAACTTTAGATATCAACTCAATCACCACTTATGCACTCGTAGATAATTTTCTCGATAGAGTTTGGAAGTCGATTTAGCTAAAGACTCCCAACGGTTACAAGTGACATATTATTTACTAGGAGTATTCTGGAGCTGAGCCTTCAAGTATGGTGGTGCTTATCTACCTAAACGTTAGATCATTAACTCAGAGTGTCACTTTGAGTCTAACTTTCATTCGAGCTTGCCGTATTCTCACCAACTAAGTAAACAGGATTTGGTAGAGATGAGTGGTCACGGTAATGCTCCATATATAACATTTCAAATTTCACAACACCTGTGGTCTTGATTGTACTTCCTCCCAATTCCTGTAAAGACTTCCGCGCTCTCCGGCATTTTTGAAATACGATATCTCTAATTCAGAAATGACATGAACTTTCCTTGTCCTGGTTGCAAATTTATCAACTTTTAGAGCACTTTCAGTAAAACTTGATAAAGAAGTAGAGAGTGAAAGGTAACACCACTTTTAAGCAATCTCAAGCAACTTCAAGATAATTAAATTTGATTAAGCTCATTCTCTGGAGCTTCATAAAGTTCAACTGCACCTTCATTCTCTACACATTTTACAAATATTTGTTGAAATTTGGTTAATATAAGGAAGTGAAAACTTGTATAAAATTAAGCCAGATAAGTAGAGATAGACTAAATAGCACCAATTTGAAGTTTCCCAACTTCTAAGCAACTTCTCTCAACTTTTGATAGGCTAAAGTTGAACCACGTATTTTCTCGTAATAGCTGCAATTTCTATGGCGTAGTGGACTTGGAGATTTTCACAGGTTCGAATTTTGATGGGGGAGTTTTTGGGTGCGAAAATGACGAGTATATGGGGCCAAGACATAGCGATCGACACGATTCGACAGGTAACTCTGAGTAATCTTTTAAAGAAACAGAGTGAACAATTAATCCCAGCTGATAACGCAACTTTTTTGGACTCCAGCTTCCAGTGCAGAGTGTATATGTACAACCTTACCAAGTATTTACGGTGTAAAACCAGCAGGTATATCACCAAGTAAAACCACGTAGTGGTATACCACCAAGAAGAGTATTTACAACGTGATCTGTATAATTGTATTCTAGTACTTAGGTGAAATGAGTGGATTTGAATGAACAAACTTGTCTATGGCAAAATAATCACCTTCAGTCGAGAGTCGTTCTTGATAGCTTCACTCGCAAGCCGCTTCCTTCAAGGGCACTATGATTAAATACCTCGCGAGTCGCTTATCCCCAGAGTCTCTCTCCAGAGTCTCCGCCTACAAGCCCTTGCCTACCTTAACAAACTCTGCAATCTTGCCCAAATCCTTCTCCCCCTTCTCATTCTCAACCCCCCCACTCACATCATACCCAACCAAGTTTCCCACCTCCTTGGTACTCTCCAAGTTCTCTGGATTCAATCCACCTGCTAACAAAAACCTGCCAAACGTCAACGCATCGACAATCTTCCAATCTATAACTTTTCCTTCCCCACCGGCATCAGAATCCAAAAGCGGCAACACCACCAACCTCTTGTCACTAAATCTAGGCAATTGACTCTTCATCTCCTCAACCTCACTGGGTATCACATACCTAACTATAATCCCAAATTCATCACCTATTTCCTGCACATAATCTAGCTTATCTTCGCTTCCGTGTAACTGAACAAAGTCAAGCTCTAAGTCACGTGCAATTGTGATTACATCATCAATTTTTTGATTTCTAAAGACACCGACGTAGAAGGGGCCGTTATCTATGATTAATTTTGCTAGATGCTCATAGTATTCTTGGTCTGAAGTGTAAGTTGAGCCTGCAAGTTCATCCTGTATGAGTTTAAGGGCATTTGGGTTTGATCTGGCTGCTTTGACTGTACGAGATATTTGTAGGGCGACTTTATGATCAATTGTACGAGCTCTTCCGGGAACAAGGATGGATCCTAGTAAGTTGGCACCTGAGTCGATTGCACATTCGGCGGCTTCAGTAGTTTTAAGTCCGCAGATCTTGATTAATTTCATTGTGTGGGAATGCAAAGTATAGCTTAACTGATAGAAAGGGTCGCAGGGCAAAATTTAATGTTGCGTCGCGGTAGAATTTCTCGCTAGGACTCTCAGTAAATGGCACATTGTTTGGGTTATATAATAAATACACTGGGTCATATAAAAAAATACATTGCTTGTGATATATTGCTGGTGGGTCATATAAATAAATACATTGCTTGTGGCTTGATTAAATACAAGTTATTTTGTTAGTTGGTCTACATTTACTAGTATTAATATTCTATTAGGATCAATTGGGTGCAAAATGCAGAAGTTGAATTAAGTGAAATCCTGAAAAACAGAGCAGGCAAGCTATTACTCTAAATAATAAACATTTGAAGTGGACTCTTACATCTCCTTCTACTTCAGGTGTAAGCTTCGTATATCCCTCATTCTCCCTAGGTGGCAAGACGAGTCCTTGGAGTCAACTTCAAAATCACCAGGGAATACATCAGCAGAACCAAGCTATAACTAGCAACCTGCAGAATCAAACAGTAGAGAAGGTCTGGCTCAAATTTTTTTGGAATTGAGGAGTAAGTTCACGTTTTTGCTACTTATTGAAGAACTTTCCCAAGTTCTTGAAATTCTCATTCAACTTGCTCACCTGGTTTTCACTATTCTGGGCAAGTTCCCTCAAATGATTCTCAAAGTTGTTCAACTTCGCTGGTGCCATTTTCGGCGACTTCACCTCTGGACTGCCCACCCTGCTTACCACCTCTTCCAAGTTACTCAAAAGGCCAAAGTCGGCCTTCTTACCATCTCCCAATGTTAATTGCAATTTGAAGCTCTCCACGTATCTCTGCTCGTTAACCTTTCTTAATTGAAGAACTTTAACAAAGTTGCTTACCGAGTTATCGCCAATTATCTCGAAGTAATCAGCAATGAAGTTCTCCACTGGCAAGACGGGACTTTTCAAAATCTTCAACAACGAATGCAAATGTTCAAATTGCAAGTTCACGAATTTCTGGTATGGTTTTGATGCCACAGGAATTGAGTCATCAGTACTCACGAAAGAAGGAAACGTGAGAGAAACGTCTCTAAGATTAGTTGTGTCGATAACAATTTGGTCGATGACATTCAGATTAAATGGGATTGATCTTAGATTGGAGATCAAGGAGGCGATCAACATCTCAACAAGTTTATCGTTGAAATTTCTGATATAACTGTCACGAATGATGAGCGGAAGTATGAATTTAAGATTCGATTGAGTCACCACTTTCTGTATTTCGAGCATGTAGTTAGAGACATCCCTATTATGATCAGGTCTGTGAGTTGATTGCTCGCTTTCGATTTCCAGGGACTTCCAGTTATTATTAACAAACAATCTCCAAGATAATTTCAAGTCATTTGAGACCTTCATCAACAAAGACGTTATAGCGGAGTTGATCAATTTGTAGTAAACGTCCTTGACACCTTCAAATGAAGGTAGTTTTTCTTTGTATTGATTTTTGATGAGAGATCTTAATTTTGTCTCCAACTCATCGATATTGTTGATGAAATAATCTCCTGTGTTAAGAATCATTGTGAGATACTTGATAGGCTCTAGCCCCGTTCCTAGATCAACTTCGTTCTTCGGTATGATTGGAAATAACACCTTGTTATGAAAGTCCAAAAGGTATTTTATGAAGACTCTACCTAGTTCTATCAAAATCTCCCCATTACTGAGTTTTAAGATTTGAGTCAATGTTTTGGAGAAGTTCTTAAAGAGCTCGATTGAGGAGTTTGCAATGTTAGGGACATTATTCACCTTCAATATCACATAGAAATCGTCCGGGGAATTTCCGTGTGAAGACTCAAACTCTTGGGGTAATTGTGGAGACATCATAAACTCCGTACTTTTTTGCCCAAAGAATTTATCTTGTTCAGCGACCCAGATCCGCAAATAAGGCTCGAATACGCTGGAGATGATTTGGTTGAAGTCGTTTGTTTTGAATTGCTCGTTCAAGAGTCTTTCAAATTCCAAGGTGTTACTTAAATTCTCCAAAAGCACCTTGCTATCAACTCTATTTCCTCCTAGTAAGCTCTCCACATCTTCTTTTGTTATCTTACAAAATAGCTTAGAAAGCTCCAATCGAACACTCCAGGACTCGGGGAAGATGTCGCTTTTTGCGGCTGTCAATGTCTTATTTTTGAAGTACAAATACCGTCTATTCAAATTATCCAACGACCCTGCTTCATCGTTGACGTTGAAGATATTCCTGACATCTTTCAATTGGGAGTTATAGTACCAATTCAAAAGCTTCTCCTTGTGCTTGATATCAATCACTTCTAGAATGTGACATGCATCAACCAATTCCCCGTTCTCGGTGTTTCTGTCAACCACCTCCTCGAAATCAAGAAAAATATCATCAATCAACTTAATCTCAGTAGCGTTCACCATCAAGTACAATTGATTGATCTCATCCACAGCCTTGTAAGGGCGAAAGAACAAAAGTAGAGTCTTCACCAGCTCCAAAACCGACCGGATCTCAGAGTACTGGTGGGTATGGATGATCTCACTGAGCGAGTTGTATGCAGTCACCAACATTTGTAGTTTCTGAAGGGTATTCATTGTGAGTGTCAAGTTCCGTTTATAATTATCTAGATCCTGGATTGACGAAGTCATTGACGTGATTGATGATTGTATTGACGTGGACGATTTACGTAGCCCTTGGAGATCCTGAATCAATTGAGTTGTTTTGGTCTCAAGCGTGTTGGAACTTAGTTCATTGTACTGGGTGATTTGGGCAATGATTTGCTGATTGAGTTGGTTTTTGTAGGTCTTGGTGTGTGATAGGAGTTGCGGGAGCTCCGTGAGGGTCTCCGGGGAGTTGAATAGGGTGTGGAGGGGATACGTCATGGTTGTCGGTGGTATTTTGAGAGGTTGAAAAAGAGCGCGCTGCGAGATTCCTGAGAACCATTGGTGTTGCTAGGGATTCTTGTATACCACTGTAGCTCCCAATATCCCGACAATACGAATGTGATAGATGAACCATTACTGGTAATCACATTCTAGGGGGCGAGTATCATTCGTCGCACTGCGGATACTGTGAGAATCTGTATGGAGAAATGGTCCTCTGTGGGAGCAGGATAGTTAGGCTTCACTTGCGAGAACATATTACAGAACTAAAAAATATTGTACGACATGGAACAAGGATACAAGATGTGGTAGGGTCAGAGTAGCTTGTCAGAAATAATTACTATCCGATGCACCTTGTGGATCAAATATTTTATTGTAGGTCGAAACTACCCTCTAGGGAGATGCCCAGTAATGTGAATGGAAGACTGGGTGATACAACATGATCAGTACTCATTAGGTCTACGGACCACCGAAAATAAGAACAGAGTTATACTTTGCGGAGCTCACCACTCTAAATAGTCCAAGAAAGTTTGCAGCCGATTGGAGGTCAAAAGAATGTGAGAAGCAGTTAGCATAACTTAACAAGATAAGTGTTTAATATTGGGTAATTATCCGAATCAGCCGAGCTTCTCTGATTCATGTTGTATGTAATTCAATTTAAAAAGCGATTGATACGAACACCATTGCCACTTAACGTTCCAGAAATATAAGAGACATACGTCCCATTGACTATAATTGGATGCTCCTACCAAAACACTGCAGGTCTCACTTGTGAGATTGTGTCGATCTTCCATTGTATTCGATCAAGATCTGACAAGCCACTAGGAGAGACAGAGATATGACAGTTAAACTAAGCCCATGAGCTAGACACTATTATTGAAACGCATCACCAGACATTAATGTGACCTAGGTGAGACCGTTGAGGTCACCTATGTCTCCACTCCATTGGTAACTTTTGTGACTGGAGAACTCCTGCTTCCCTAAGCCCTAGAATAGAAAACCCGCACCGACTCTAGGAAATCATGTCCAGGGTCATTTTTCAAGCCCACCATGTATATGCAGCATTTTGCAACCAATCTAGAGAACCTTTTGCAGCACATCTTGTTTAATTACGCCAGTAATAGTACCATGGAAAGCGCATTCTGAGTGTCCTTTGTTAGCGTTCCCAATTTGTTTGTGGTTCTTTCGTGTCCTTTCTTGTCCTTTCTTGCCCAAGCACGTTCTGAGTGACCCCTAGAAACATTATCGCGCTCTTCCTACCCCCAAATCAACGAATGTAGGATATGTGCCCCTCCTACGTCTAATCCAGATTGTGACCCCGTCTTGAATTATTTTGCAACGCCTTGTCTTGCACATGTCAACTTTTTTCTTTTACGACAAGTTGGACAAGCAGACATGTTGGTCTTACCAACGGATCAGACACTCAAGTCTAATAGCATAAATCCGGTGATTACGGAATGTCGTATAAATGTCGCAAACATGGATAATCTTTAAATTTAAATTACTAAGGAATGATCAAATCAAGGGGTATTTCCAATCTCACTAAAATAGTGCCCCAAACACAGCCCAACTCTAATTAACTCACCCTACGCGGGTCTAATCGAGTCACTTTCCTACCCAATCCTGAAAACCTGCATAAAACCTCATTACCTTTACTTACAACCTGCACATAAACACATTTCCACCTGCATAGATCAAATATATATTTGCCAACCTGCATAAATCATTACATCATATAATTACCAGCCTACATATAAAAATGTCGTACGAACCAACTCCCTGGCACGTCAATAAGCTTAATCATAACATCCAATTCAAACCCGCAATCACATTCATCCTCCAGAGAGCCCCGCATCACGTGTGTTCCCTTGACGAAGGAATATTAACCAACCCCCTGAAATGGATCTGTTAAGCTGACTCTCTCTCTATGAAGTGGGCGGTGATTGTGTACTTTGTCTCTATTTCCCTCCCTCTATGTTACCTGTCATCCCCCATAAAGTTCGTACTCCACCTTCCTAATTAGGTCATCGTAAAATTCCCCAAATAAGCTTCCAATTTTTCAACAGGATTTGCTGGAACTTTATAAAAAAACATTCTTCCCCAGAAATTGGACATCATGGCTAGATTCAAATTTGGTAAAAAGAAGAAGCAACTGAACGACGATAGTTCCAGTTTAATTAGCGAAAGAACAAGTAATATTATTGAATCAGGATCCCCAGATAAAATGACAAAACAAAGAAGAAGTTCCATAGAGACTGGTGGTGAATACACCGATTTTGGTGGCAATTTTTCCCAGGTCACCAATACGAAGAGTTTACCTGTGGTTAGTCATGGACGCACTGAGGAATTTGTTCCTAGCGGCTTTTTAACTGAAAACCACGGTAATACAAGTAACACAGGCCCGGGATATGCCAATCAATCGAACACAGGCTACGGACAATCAAACACAGGCTATGGCCAATCGAATTATGGAGTTTCCGGCCCATTTTCAACAGTAGGAAGTACCTCAACCTTACCAATACAACCTCAAAACTTGGTTGGATTATCGGAAAAAACCACTGTTGCATCACCATGGAAAAGGTTCAAGTTATTCAATTCCCCATTTCCAAGATATCGTCATGCTGCTTCGGCCATTTCATCTGAAAAGAGTGAAATTTTCCTCATGGGGGGTCTTAAGGAAGGGAGTGTTTTTGGCGATACATGGAAAATCAGTCCAGTTGAAGATCATGGAAAATTCCATGGTTATGTTGCCAAAAGTGTAGATGTAGCCAATTTAAACAATCCTCCAGCGAGAGTTGGTCATTCTGCAGTTTTATGTGGTAACGCTTTCATTATTTTTGGAGGAGATACCGTGGATACCGATCTTAATGGATTCCCAGATAATAACTTTTATTTGTTCAACATCAATAATAACAAGTACACCATACCTAACCACATTCTTAATAAACCAAATGGAAGGTATGGACACACTGTTGGAGTGATTTCCTTAAGTAGTGTTTCTTCCAGATTGTATCTTTTTGGAGGACAACTTGAAAATGATGTGTTCAATGATTTATATTATTTCGAATTGAATACGTTCAAAAGCCCTAAAGCAAAGTGGGAATTGGTTGAACCACTCAACAACTTCAAACCTCCTCCACTTACCAATCATTCTATCTCCGTATATAAACATAAGATGTATGTGTTTGGAGGTGTCTACAACAACGAAAGGGTCTCCAATGATTTGTGGTCCTATGACGCCATGGTTAACAAATGGTGGCAAATCCCAGTCACAGGTACTATTCCTGCTCCAGTCAATGAACATTCCTCATGTATTGTTGGCGATAAATTATATATTTATGGTGGAAATGATTTCAGTGGAGTTATTTATAATACTTTGTATGTGCTTGATTTGCATACATTTGTATGGAGCAAGCTCGGTGATGATATCGTCAGTGGTCCAGGCCCAAGATGTGGTCATTCAATGACGTATTTACCAAAATATCATAAAATCGTCATCATGGGTGGAGACAAAAATGATTACGTTGTGAGAGACGAAAACGACTTCGAGACGTATGAAGAATATTCAGGTGAAGAGGTCGGTACAATGATTTTTGAATTGGACATTCAAACCCTCGACTCATTCTTGCCAAAAGAAAAGAAGGAGGTTAAAGAGATCAAGAGATCCGGCTCCATAAATGCCGAAACTGCTGCTCTCAATACCGCTTCCGCAAACTCGTTTGCTAAAATGGAAGATCCATACAGACTGGGCGAAAGACATGCAAGGTCTTCGTCCGCTGGGTTGGACGACTTCAGAACCCCATCAGGAAGTCCAGATAGATTTACCAGAGCCAGAGCGGAAAGGCAGGAAAAACATGAAAGGAAAAGCAGTAAAGAAATTTCTGCTCCAGTCATTGTTTCTTCTCATGCGAGGGACATCAATGGCGTAGAGAAGAGTGAAGTCGCGGCAGCACATCCAAGTGCTTCCAGTGAGGGAACAAGTGGAGCTAGTGGAGCAATTGGTGGTATTACTGCTGCTGGTGCAGGTACCGCAGCCGTGGCGACTGCGGCTGCTGCTGCTGCCGCTGCCGCTGTGTCCAGTGATGCGCCACGCCCAACATCCCCCGTGCGCAACCTCATCGACCGTTCCTCATCCCCTGAAAACGACGCCATTGCATCGTCATCCATCCCTATCGCCACGGCATCGTCCACCTCGAACGACTCAATGAAGAAACTCATTTCCGAGCTCACCACCGAACTCACCTCCTTAAGAACATCCACCAAAACCCAAATGCAAAATGCTACCGAGCGTATCAATTTACTCGAATCAACCAACTCCGATCTTTCATCCAAGATCACTGACAAAGATCACATCATCTCGGAACTCAAACTGACCATCGACCCTAGATCTCTAGAAATCGATGAGTCCGAGTCAATCACCTCGTCCAAGAAGAGACTGTCGATCACGGAACTTTCCAAATACAAGCTCGATCGTCTTGAACTCAACAACAAACTTCTCTACCTTGAACAAGAGAACTCTAGACTCAATGAGAAGTTCACACTTTTCGAACCATTTATGAACAATCAAGTTGGAGAATTAACCAAGTTCCAAAAGATCATCAAATCACAAGAAGAGCATATTTCAAGATTAACGGCCCAGGTTAGAGACGAACAGCTGTTGCATAGAGAAATCAACGACTGGAAGAGTAAGCATGATAACTTACAGATCGAATTCGACAACTTCAAACAACTCCATGCTCAGGACGATTTTACTGACGACGAAGAAGAAATTTCTAGTGGTACCACCGGGGCTACTGGTGATGATCATAGATCAATTGCAAGTACCGCCACAGGTAGAAGATCCAAGAAGGAGATCTCATCGCAATTGGAAAGCCTCGTCAACATCTGGAACTCCCAATCTGTAAGAGACAAGAAACCTGCTCAAAACGATGTTCTTGTTGCGAAGTTGCAAAAACAAGTTGACGAATTGTTGATTGTTGGTAAACAAAACGATTCTAAATCATCAGCTGAGATCTTGAAGCTTAAAGATGAGTTGGAGGCGAAGGCCCAAAGCTTGAAGGTGTTTGAAGAAAACTATAAAGATGCTATGCAAAGTGTGAATAATACAACTAAGGCTTACAAGATGAATGAAGATGAAGTTAGAAATCAAAAGCAAACGATCGAAAAGTTGTTGAAGGAGAATAATGAGTTGCAATTGTTCATGAAAGCAAGTAAGAGACATAGTAGTAGAGGTGGTACCGGTGGTCCAATCGCCCCTGGGATTGGAAGTCCGAACTTACCTCATGCCATCACCGAAGAGGATGAAAGTGTTGATGATGAAAGTGCTTTGAACAACGCTCATTTCAATATGAAGATACAAGATTTGGAGGCTGATTTGTATATTATGAAACAGGAGAGAGATCAGTTGAAGGATAGTGTTACTGGGTTGCAGAAGGAGCTTTATTTGGCGAAGCGCAGCTCCTAATTATATGCGTCGACCAACGAGCGTAGCAGACACCTCTTGGAGGACATTAGAAAATACAGTACAGCCCGCAGGTACGGCAACGGCTGCAATTTCGCCTGTGCATGAAATAGTATGTAATTTATGTGAATCAAAAGACTGTAGAGTAGCATAACCAAAATCACTGTGAGAAAGTTGCCGGTCGGATTGCAAATAGAGTGGCATAGTCAGCTCACAAGGAATGTACTCTCATAAAGGCAGCGAACCCAAATCATGTGTAAAACGCTACGTGTTTCAAAACAAGATGTGGTATCAACTTGGAACTACTTTGGTACAAGATTATCACTGAAAACTTCTGTGGTACAATCACTGATTCCACACTTAGCAAAACATTACACAACTATGCTCTGCACATTATTACTATACTCTTCTGATTCTATACTACAATTCTACTGTAATTCCTTAATTACAATAACAAACCCTTAATTAGAAATACAAATAAACCCTTCTTACACAAGGCCATGTCTGTATTATAGACGCCGATTACGTAAGAATGCCACATACACCTGGAAATCTACCCGCAGATCTTAATCAACATCGATCTTGACGATGATAGAACTTGGATTGCTGATATATGGTATTTGGTTATGGCCTTCTAATTAGATTGCAATGAGGGAAGTTGTCCTTGTAATCGGCAATAATATTGGTCATGTCCTTAAATAGAAGTGGTTACCTCTACACTTAATTACAGGGTCACTGTTCACCCCTGGACTTTAACCACCACATGTTTTGACTGCTTCTCCTTTGTTGAGATTGATTCATTGTCCCCAACTGTTCTCTTGGCTCACAGTTCTAGTTATACGATAAACGACACAATAGACGAAGAAATCTCTACACTAAATCGTCTTAACAACTTCTTCCCGACCCTTTACTAACAACCTTCTTCAGCTTTCATGAACTTCACCAAGTTAAAAACAGCCCTTGAGGAGACCAAAACATCCTACTTTGACTTGAAGAAGGACTTCGATCAAAAGCAAGATGAATTGACCAAGAAGGAATACGAATTGAAAGCACTAACCACCAAAAATGATTTCTTAACAAAGAGGATCGAAAGCTACTTAAGTAGATTTGAAGAAGCCGAAAAGGGGTTGAAGGTTAACGAGGAGAAGGTTAAGAAGTTGGAAGGGGTGGTTGGTGAGTTGTCGAAGGATATTGAGGAGTTGGAGAGGAAATACGACGAGGAGTTGATAGAGTTGGAGAAGGACAAAAAGGAGTTGAGGGAGTTGTATGAGGAGATATCATAGCTTACGCGGTCGCGAGTACGGAAGTCACAGTACTTGAGCGTAGCGAGTACGGAAGTCATACTGGGTACACTAGTTGACAGCTAAGTCAATCAAACTAATCCACCGAAAATACATCTAATACTATTCACCTAGCAACATGCAGGCACCCACGCCATTGTAATGTCATCAAGACGTTGCCCTGCGAAGCTGTACCAGTTCATTTTGTTTGTCCACGATTGTGAGGCAAAAAGGTACAACTTGAAATGTTACATTCGGGTCAGGTGTGTTGTTGTATCAAGAACTACTAAGCAGAGTGAGTTGACTAAGACAAATTACAAAGGTATGCTAGGTGCATTCATTAATATGATGCGCAACATCTTCCTGTGAAGTTCAATGGCTTGTTTTGCAGCCGCAAATTCGATTTGGATTACAACGATTTACTGGGTGTAGCCTCATGTAGTGGTTTGGAAGTTAAAGGGTATCCAAAGAAAATCGTGTGTGGGGTTGGGCTCTCCTGATCCTATTACTACTCTGTGATTACATTGCAATGCTTGCTCATACCATCCAAGATCATAGCTATACTACTGCATTCGCCCACTCATGCGTACTCTTTCCGCTACCCACCTACGCCTCTTCAAGAATCGTCTAATCATACAAAGTCATACATAGTAATACATAATAAATACGGAATAAGGGCATGGCCCTGCTGACTTTACAGAATCGGCGCTTTAAATCTAGGCGAACGACACATCAAGCGTAGTGATGTCAAACCATACTTCGGAAGTATCCTCTGTATATTTTAATGGACCAATCAGGATGATAACCGTCACACAACAATTTAGGAGTATTGGCTGTCCCTACCAAGTCTATGATTTTGGGTGGGATTAAGTATTGAGTATCATCCTAGGTGTGCGGCTCTACTATGTTACTCTTAAGTAATGAGGCATAATAGATCCCGACCGAGAGGGCAGATCACATAAATAGGTAATATCCAAATTGGCGTATTGGATTGTAAGGATGAGCTTTATATTCAAATGGATTCAGGCTTGCGTCGTAACTGATGTTGTCAAGTAATTTACATTCGTTTGTTGTTGTCAAGTAAATTATATCCGTTTGTTGTTCGCAAGTTTACATCCGTTTGTATTGCTCGTGCCTTAATGTTCTGTAAAAAACCCAAACTCCCTATCACCCAAATCCTGCTCATCTTCCTCTCTAATTGTCCTTTGAGATCCATTTTCGTCTCTCTCCCCTTCCTGGGAACCCTGTGAGGCCGCACCCGACCCCAGATACCTCTCCTGCGAATTCTCCGACATCTCTTGGATCTCCAGTAGTTGCATGGTATGCTCCGAATTAAGAGTCTCAGTCAACTCCAACTCTGGTGCATTCGAAAAGTCCTCCGGTGCGGAGGGTAACAAGGCCGCTTCATGAGCTCTCATTCTTTCCTTATCTGACAATTGACCAAACCTACTAATCGAACTAATCCCCGTACTTATACCAGTAATATCACTCTCATAAGGAGGAGTGGTGTGTTCAGACGTGAACGCCGGTACCACAAGCGAGGAGCTCGAATTGGTGATATGAGGAGGTGTATTGACATGCGGGGCAACTCCTACTGGATATTGACCAGGCGAGACTACGTGACCAGGACTTGAATTCACCAGCGATCTTCTTGATGCAGGTGATGCTCCCTCCAACTTTTCAGCCGTGCGATGGGTTCCTATGATCACCTCTGTAGTTAGCTGAAGGAACTTCTTCAGTCTTTTGAATTTGTCTGTATTAACGAATCCCGACCTTTCTTTGTGTAAAGGGTACAATTCGGACTCTTGTTTTTGTGGATGTCTTCCGTTATGATCTGAGTCATCCAACGACAATGACTTACCGGATAAGTTAACCAATACCTCCACAAAGTATTGGAACGATACGAGTGGACATCCGGTGATCGTAGGGAATGAATCTGCCGGGACTCGCACATTTGTATTTATATCTGATTGGAATGTCACCGGATCAACATATAGTGGAATTATTACCTGTTGTAGATCCTTACGAAATGATTCATAGAGCCCGCTAGAACCATTTTCTAGTCTACAAACTCGTACAAAGGTCACAATGATCCCATTGAGATCTTGCACCTTTTTGAGATGATTAATGTTGAGTTTGACGGGAATTAGTTCTCCACGAAGAAACCCTCTTTGAGGAAGCTCCAAAGATACTTTGATTGTTTGTGGACGGTCCGAATCGGAGGTCACCACCGGGGAAAATGCATCCTCGGAAGTGTTCAGTATCGAGGATATCGTCGATGATGTTGATTGCGTTCTTGATAATTTGCGACCATTTTGTGACGTTTGACTTCCAGTTGGACTTTGAGTTCGAGGGTCTTTTATAATAAGCCGTTTTGGTTTTGGTGGAGGTAGTTTGGAAACATCAATAGGACTGATCAACGTAATTACTTTTTCGTATGAATGACACAGATTGTGCAGTAGTTTTGGTTTTTTAAGGAACGCTTCGGATACGGTGGTTGTGCAGGGACTATGGGACCCTCCATTCCCGATACAAGATCGGAGGAGATAATTTATTGACCCTTTACCGAAATCGATTGATGTGAAGATTCGCTTGTTTGGAAGTTTTACCACGAACGGAAAGCGATGTTCTCCTTTGTCGAGCCCGACGATTTCTAGACTGGCGCCAGGACTATTTGCGGTTGATGATGTGTTCACGTTTGTAGTGTTTGCATTTGCAGGACTTGAATTTGTAGGGATTGAATTTGCAGTGTTTGTGTTTGGAGTGTTTATATTGGCAAACGCTCCACTTGGACTGTTCGTCCTCAAGCTACCATTTGGACTTTGAGTTCGCAAGCCAGTCGCCCCAGTTTGAGGAGTTTGATGCGTTCCGTGAGTGAATGTACCGTTTTCTACTTGGGTGAAACTGCTGGTCCTACTGGGAGGTTCGAAATCTGACGCACCGTGTAAAACACTCCCAGTCTGGTTTTCATCGTCTGGGGACGCTGGAGTCAGTATATCAGCATCTGAGCCTCCGTATATCTTGATAGTATGATTGAATAAAACATGCTTTACAGCTCTCAATTTACTGTGACTACTTGCATTTATTCTCACTATGCCGATTAAACTCAACATAATCTCTACATTCATCAAATTCTTCTTCGAGATCAAGATGATTTGGCCCGATACTTCATCTCCTGGTAGCCAGGACTTGTGAGGATCATCTAACAGGATATAAAAGTCGTCCACCGCTGAAAAGTCGACCTTTGGATCCGTCGTATGGTTTGTTTCTAGAGTCAGACCATTTAGAAACTTCGGTGTCATCTTGGACATTGCACGTCTCATTATGAACGGTTTGTTGGGATTTATTAGCTCGTTGTATTATGATTCAGCGTATAGCCTACGATTTGTATTGGTGGGCTCCTTGTTGGTAAGTTGTAAGAGTGAGAAGTGGGCTTAACCAGTCAGGTGATTTTTGAGAAAGGGTCTAATAATACACAAAGGTCGGACGAGGCGATCAATTCAAGGTGGGAGGACGAAGGCGCTATGGTAATCATGATGTGGATATAGAGATTGGTATAGAGATTCAAGGTGATGCAGTACCCTTGCTATGAATAGTGATTGATTATCAAAAATCGAAATTTCTATCACAAATTTATAGGAGATGGCTTTAACATGGCTTGAATAGTTTATTTCAACGGGTTGTTTATTTACAAGCTTATTTGTCGATAATTACTGTTGGGTAATAGCCGTGTATTGTATGGATGTCTATAAATATAGGGGAAATGACTTTGTTGAAACTCTTTAAAGTGTTAGGTTTGCTAGTTGTTCACTAAAATCCCAGGTGGATAGATGTCAGATACAAAGTGACGCTGCTGACATATCCTAATCATCACTCTTACTGTCACCACTCACAAAACTCTAATTTGGGTATCATTTTTTAGTGACATCTTCATCAAATATAATACATTTGCTCCATTTCTTCCTCTCCCTTGGTCTTCCCTCCCCTTCCTTCCCCTATTATTTCCAATAAGCCTGGTATAAGCCTCAGCCCAGTACTAATGACATCATCTTTGTGATGTTTCCTAAAAAAATACATCGTGTGACTAGTTATGGAGAACTAGTCCCGTTGAGGAAAGTTATCCTTGTATAGTCTGTTTGGAGAGATTACGTGGGTTGGTGAGATACTTTGTTATTCACCTATAGAAGGTGGAAATATTATTCAATGCAAGGATGAAAATATGACTCACGAATGTGCAGGGTTCCATGTCTGTGATTTGCACCCTGAAACTTTGCACAAACTAAGTCGTCACCATCATCACTAAATATATTCTTCCATACACTTCTTAAACTCATCACTAACTATATTCTTGCCTCAACTCTCCACTAACTATATTCTTCAAACATACATAAACTAAAGTCAGAACACTACTCTGTTCACTTCTCGTCTTGCACACTATAATCCTCGCACAAGATAATTATCTCTCAATTTCCGTGGATAACCCAAGAGAGCCGCCCTACTCCAAATACCAGCCATTAGCCACAATTACCAAACCATTTCCTCCCATTATACCGGCCAAAAAATATCCAAGAAAAATGCATTTTGCAGCCATCTAAAAATATCACTAGTGGAACCGTTACCAAGAAAACTCTATATAATGTCCAGCCAGAACAATGAGATCTTGGCTGAAACAGGGGATTGTAGATTTACTAGAAGATAAGCCGGTACTCAGGCTTTATTGCAGCAATGTTGGAGAAATGTTGCAAGTGCGTCACTCAGCTATAATTTTAGACCGGTTGCAGACTTCCACAGCAAGCAAGCAGTAGGACTGTTCAAGATTGTATTACATCGCGCGTAAGCTCAACTCAATTACAAACACTAGAACTGTTCAACCAAGATTGTATTACATCGCGCGTAAGCTCAACTCAATTACAAGCACTAGGACTGTTCAACCAAGATTGCATTACATCGCGCGTAAGCTTAACACATTTTCGCTCAGAAACCTCGAGAACTTCTAAAACTAGTTGCAACCACGGTTACTGTATGAAATTTTCACTATAAACAGTTAACTAGTGCTTCAACGAATACACGCTACTATTAAGACTCATAAAATCCCTATTCGCATCAACTCGTCAACCGACTACTCATCAGACTTCTCCGACTCTACACGTTATTCATTTTTCTCTTATTATGCTATATAAATCAACTCTGCGCTGTAAAAGTCTGTCAGGTTGCTTGGCGTAAGCCAGTATTTGGAGGTTCGGTCAATTTAGGTCACTGGGGTCATTGTCATGTCATTGGTCAAAGGGTCGGTCGTTCTCGGTCACTTTCGGTCACATTGGTCACTTCCAGATTCTTTCGCTCACTCTATTTCGGTCGGTCACTCCCTCAGCCATTCCCTTACGGTCAGTCTCATAGGTTGTTCGGTCGGTCAAATGTCAAAACGGTCTCTTCTCAATTCCCATGCCAATCACTAGTTCTAAAATTTCCATGCATCGGGTCGACTTAGAAAACTACCAAGAGAGCGAACTCACTTAAAACTAAGAAGATACTCTCGCTCGGTAGCTTTTCAAAAGTAAACAACCAAGTTCGCTATGCTCACCTGGTTACTTAATCAAAAGTTTTCTTAGTACCCTTGAATTCAGCACCAGCACTTGGGGCTCTACCAGGTTGTGGACTTCCGAAAGATCTTTCTCTACCTCCGAATCCACCTCTTCCACCACGGTCACCACCAAAGTTACCTCTTCCACCAAATCCACCTCTTCCACCACGGTCACCTCCGAATCCACCTCTTCCACCACGGTCACCTCCAAATCCACCTCTACCACCGAATCCACCTCTTCCACCGGAAGTGGCTGGATCTCTTGGGGTTGAGAAATCTAATCTACATGGTCTACCATCGATGTATTCACCGTTCAAGGCAGTCAAAGCAGTTTGAGCTTCTTCAACACTGGCGAATTGGACGTAACCAAACCCTTTTGGTTGTTGTGTATCTGGGTGAGTTGGAACTCTGCAAGAAACAACGGTACCGTGAGCACCGAAGATTTCGAATAAACTGTCTCTTTCAGCATTGAAAGATAAGTTACCGACAAACAAAGTATCGGAAGGAGTTGATGGAGTATCACCATATTGCTTAGCTCTATCGTTACCACCAGCAGCGGCATTGGAAGTGTGAGGTTTACCGGTAGAAAGATCCAAGTTAATTGGTCTTCCATCGATTTCTTTACCTTGCATTTCGGTTAAAGCAGCTTCAGCTTGAGATTTGGTTTCGAAATCAACGTAACCATATCCTCTAGATTTACCGGTAGATCTTTCCATGATAACACGGGCAGAGATAACACCACCAATATGTTCGAATTCTCTCTTTAACCAATCATCGTCGATGTTCCAAGATAATCTTCCTACGAAAAGAGTACCTGGTTCTTCATTAGTTTTTGGTTTTTTAGCAGAAACTTCTTCGGATTCTTCAGAATCTTCAGCAGAACGTTTTTTGGAGTCTTTTTCAGAAGCTTCAGTTGATTCAGAATCAGAGTCTGAGTCAGAATCGGAATCAGAATCAGAGTCGGAATCGGAATCAGACTTAGCAGCCTTCTTAGCAGCTGGCTTTTCTTCGGAATCAGAATCAGAATCGGAATCAGAATCAGAGTCAGAGTCGGAATCGGATGAATCAGCCTTCTTGACTTCCTTGGTTTCTTCTTCAGAGTCGGAGTCAGAATCAGAGTCAGATGAGTCGGAGGATTCTTCTTTCTTAGCTTCAACCTTGGCAACCTTCTTTGGTTCAACCTTCTTTACTTCTTCTTCGGATTCAGAATCAGATGAAGAATCAGAGTCAGAAGATGAATCAGAAGATGAATCAGAAGATTCGGAATCGGATGATTCAACCTTCTTAACTACCTTAACAACCTTCTTGTCTTTCTTTGATTTTACAACCTTTTGTTCAACTTCAGATTCACTGGATGATGAGTCGGAATCGGATGATGAAGAAGATTCTTCACTTGAAGAGACCTTCTTTTCAACCTTCTTAACCTTCTTGGATTTCTTGTCTACGATTTTAGCTGATTTTCCCATTTTTTCGTGTGGATTGGATGATGGGGGTTGGCGGTGTTTTATAGTTTTTGGATGGATGCGATGCGATGAGCAAAAAAAATTCCACGAAAACTCAATTAGTACGGACCAGGTGAGCTTTCTAGAGATGGCAATGGGGGTGAGAAGATAGTAGTATAATTGGGAGGATTTACACGAAGTCATAAGAGTTAGCTCAATCACTCACAACGATATCAAGTGAAAAATTGTCAATCCAATGACAGCTCTACCTCCTCTTTTGGAGATGAGGTCACGGGACACAACCAGCAGAAGCCTGCTGGACTCAAAATACGTTTAATATTCGTACAATAGTCTATGACCTTGGTATAATAGTCTATGACCTTGGTATAATAGTCTGTGAACTTTGAGATTTCTAAGTATCTACGTTACTAGATGGAATGTCTCCCTTCCTCCTCATCTTTCTCCTCTAAGTAAAATGTGGAGGACTCTTGCGATGAGATTGCAAAATATGCGTGATTATGTAATTGTACATTGTTAATTATGGAGACAGTAGTAGGTTTTAAAGTGGTATTATAAAGATGATAATGGGTTACTTGACCAAGAACATGATAGGTCATTATGGTTTGTATGCTATTACTCTTTTCTCCTCCGAACTTTAAAAAGGAAGGATGAGTTTGGCAATTGTGAGCAACTAAACATCGGGTAGTATCGAGTGGGGTGGTTGATTGTGGTTCACAAGACCTCGTTCAAGAAGATTTCAGGTAATTCAACGTGCTTTCTGGAGACGTAAAAACATTACCATGGACTAATTACAGAGAACAGAGAGTAGTTGTCACCTTTCCCCATTGATGCTAATCGGCATTGATATGAAACCCTTGTAATCAAGTTGTAGGAGTTCTCTGTAGCATGATGGAGTAACCAAATTGAAAGTTAGTCCGACTTTCCTAATAAATATACCATAAACAAAGGTTAGACTGACACACTGAAGGCTTAAATGAGCCTATAACCACTATTAATACTTATACTATACAAGCGAAAGTTCTCATTGGCAGTTCAGTGTCTTCGTGGTCTCTCCATGAGCGGATAAAGACGTACAAGGACTATCGGCTATTTCCAATTATCTAAATACAGTTGATAAAAACCAGGCTAGGGTACCCCCAATCGAAAGATTAGATCATTTTGCAGTAATCTCAAGAATACACCATTTTGCAGTAATCTCAAGAATACACCATTTTGCAGTAATCTCAAGAAAATATCATTTTGCAGAACTCACAAGAATAGCGGAAGAATTTTGCAGTCATCCTACCGCAAGTATATCTTCTTTGTGTCCATTTCACCTTCTCGACGTCACCTGATTTCAAACTCCGAGAAACCAGCAACACTAAAAGCCAGGATTACAAGATGTAATATCTTCAAGCTTAATGATCTTAGAATGTTCAAGTCTATTAATCTTAAACTGCCCTACTTAGTATTTGTAGCTGCATCAGTCTACTCCGGAGTGATTCCGTCCTCGCATAACTCATATTGAACCACTCATCCCTCCTGACCGATCGCCCCACCTCCAATAATCTCCCCTCGAATAGGCTCTACCCCAACAGTCATAATTAATTTAGCGTAGTTACCCTCAATTTCCCCACCTCCAAGGACATTTCGGCCCTGAACCGGAATCGCGACCCCAAGTTTGAAAAATTCCCTGAAAAATTTATAATCCACGTTCATGATTTCTACTAGAATGACCTTAAAAGGAGTTCATAGACTCTCCAAGTTTGTTACACCTGGTGTGTTTACAAACCTTACTAGCTGTGCCAGATTTTCCACTTCCAGTACATTACTTAGACTTTCTCCAGTCAATCTTACTTACAAGAACCAATTACCTGATCCATCCATTAAATACGCTCAGCCAGAACGTATTACACTTCCAAATCGTACTTGGCCTGATAAGAAGATCACCAAAGCACCAAGATGGCTTTCCACCGATTTAAGAGACGGTAACCAATCGTTACCTGACCCAATGAGTATACCTGAAAAGAAGGAATACTTCCATAAACTTATTGATATTGGGTTCAAGGAAATTGAAGTGAGTTTCCCAAGTGCTAGTCAAACGGATTTTGATTTCACCAGATATGCAGTTGAAAATGCACCAGAGGATGTCACCATTCAAGTTCTTACTCAATCTAGAGAAGCGTTAATCAGAAGAACCGTTGAATCTGTTAAAGGTGCTAAAAAAGCTATTATTCATACATACCTCGCTACAAGTGACACTTTTAGAGATATAGTGTTCAACATGTCTCAAGAAGAAGCTGTTGCCAAAGCTATCGAAACAACAAAACTTATTAGAAGCTTAACCAAAGATGATCCTTCAATGCAAGAAACTCAATGGTCAATGGAATTCAGTCCAGAATGTTTCTCAGATACTCCAACAGATTTCGCCGTAGCTATTTGTGAAGCTGTGAAGAAAGTATGGGAGCCAACCGTGGAAAATCCTATAATTTTCAATTTACCTGCCACTGTTGAGGTTGCCGGTCCAAACGTTTACGCTGATCAAATTGAATACTTCTGTAACAAAATCACCGAAAGAGAAAAAGTTGTTGTTTCCGTACACTGTCACAATGACCGTGGATGTGGTGTTGCAGCCACTGAATTAGGTCTCCTTGCTGGTGCCGATCGTGTCGAAGGTTGTCTCTTTGGTAACGGTGAAAGAACAGGTAATGTTGATTTAATTACCGTTGCTTTAAATATGTATACTCATGGAATTGCTCCAGAACTTGATTTCAGTGACATGGAAAGTATTATTGATATTAGTGAAAGATGTAACAAGATTCCAGTGCATTCAAGAGCTCCATACTCTGGTAATCTTGTTGTTTGTGCATTCTCCGGCTCTCATCAAGATGCTATCAAAAAGGGATTCTCCAAGTTGGAAAAGTCAGATTCTCCAGTCTGGTCTATTCCTTACCTTCCACTTGATCCTAAGGATATTGGTAAATCTTACGAAGCTGTCATTAGAGTTAACTCTCAATCAGGTAAAGGTGGTACCGCTTGGGTTATCCTTCGTTCGCTTGGTCTTGATCTTCCAAGACGCTTACAAGTTGTTTTCTCAGGAGTGGTTCAAACCCAAGCTGATAAGCTTGGAAGAGAATTGAAGGTTGAGGAAATTGTAACCTTATTCAAAGAAGAGTATTTGACCAGGGAAATCGAATTGAAAGATTTCGAAATTACAAAGAAAAAGGGCGTTAATACTGATAATGATAGGCAAATCGAGGTCGAACTCCTCATGGACGGTAAGGTGGTAAAGTCTGTTGGTGAAGGTAACGGTCCAATTTCTTCATTCTTGGATGCTTTGTCTCAGGAAATCGGTACTAGGTACGAGGTTTTGAATTATAGTGAACACATTGTAGGTACCGGTAGTCAAAGTAAGGCCGCTACGTATATTGAATTGAGTTGCGTGGACGAGGATGGAAAGGATGCTAAGAGATGGGGTGTTGGAATAAATAGTGATGTTAGTGTGGCTAGTTTTGAGGCTATCTTGAGTGCAGTGAACCAATGATCTTGTCTAATGAACGAAGAGATTGGAATGGTGAACCAACTAGGGGTACGCTCAAACGAATGTACTTGTTCGAAACCCTTCACTACACCATCTGATTCCACTTCATAGCCCTACCGCTAAAATGCATAAGCAGAAAAATACATAGTAAATAAAAATGACATTCAATATTTTAGGTATCGTGAGAGGTTGTAAATTGTTGATAAGGGTAATTGAAATCCACTATACTTGGGAAACGACAGTGTTAGATTGGACTTCTTGAGAAGACCAGGGGGCCATTTGTATCCACCTCAATTCAACCGGTAGAGGAATTAAAATACTGAAGAATCTTCTGCGCTGATATACCTTTAATGTGAGAGAGTAATTCTGGGGAATCAATATGATAAAGAAAATGTTGGTGTTGATCGAGTTGCGCAAGAAGTCGTCGAGATGGCTTTTATTAATCTAGCAAGTTGTTTGTGCGGCAACTTCAATCAAACTGTGTGTATGTGATGGGCAATGCGAATGCAGATTTTACGGCTGCAAATAATGTCTATATCATATGAGCATAGACAAAAAATTGGAAAACATAGGTGCAACTTCCACCCGTATTGTCGTGTGACAGTCCATTTGTTTCTTCCTACATTAAACTCTCGATTAAGTCTCCGAACCAAATCAGAGCTACCAAACAACATTCAACGGGTAATTACGAACCAAATAACATACTTAGAGGCAACCGTAACAAGTCCCATAAACTAACTGCCCTCTTCATCCAATTTCTTCTCTATACATCCTATGACTAATTAGCTCATACCTATCCCACACGACAATTAGTTAACTACACATCCCTACAACACCCCGTTCATGTTCCTGCTTCATTTCAGGGCTCGCGCCCTACTTTTAAAATCAAAAAAATCAGTCACATTTTCCATCACACTCGTGACCTGGAGACTCTGAAAATTTTCACCTCACTCTATAACAAAAAAAACCCAACTCCTTAACAAAACACCAACTCTTTACCATGTCTTCATTTGAAAAAGTTGTCGTTATCGACGGTAAGGGACATTTATTAGGTCGTTTAGCATCTATTGTTGCCAAACAATTACTTAACGGACAAAAGATTGTCGTTGTTAGATGTGAAGCTTTAAACATTTCTGGTGAATTCTTCAGAAACAAGCTTAAGTACCATGATTACTTAAGAAAGGCCACCAGATATAACAAGACTCACGGTCCTTTCCATTTCAGAGCTCCAAGTAGAATCTTATACAAAGCCATCAGAGGTATGATTCCTCACAAGACCGCTAGAGGTAAGGCTGCTTTAGAAAGACTTAAGGCTTTTGAAGGTGTTCCACCTCCATTTGACAAGAAGAAGAGAGTTGTTGTCCCACAAGCTTTAAGAGTATTAAGATTAAAGCCAGGTAGAAAATACACCACCGTTGGTAAATTATCTTCCGCTGTTGGTTGGAAATACGAAACTGTCGTTGACAAATTAGAAGAAAGAAGAAAGTTGAAATCTGCTGAATATTACGCTAAGAAGAGTGCTTTAGTTAAGAAGGTTGCTACTGCTAAGGCTTCTACTGCTGAATCAGATGTTGCTCAAAAGTTAGCTGCTTTCGGATATTAAGTAGATTAATAATTAACCTAGGTTGATCGGCATTTGAAGTGATTTGGATGCTATAAGTTTGTATAGATAATGTATGAGCTATTCAATTATTGTAAACAGTGGGCGAGTGAGTAAACATGAGTGAATTCAGGCAATTATATGTGGGAGCACCGAAGTGCGAGAGTCAAATTTTGTCGATGGGCAAAATTGCAGGTTACATCTGCAGGTTACATTTGCAGGTTACATCTGCAGGTTGTGTGGTGACACTGATATTGGGTTGCTTCTAATTAAGTTGTGTGGGATTGAAAGGTGTTGGATATCTTTCTGCGTTGCGTGACAGTATTTACTTTATACTTAGGTAGTTATAAAAACTTGCGTCTTGGGACAAGAACATGTATCCAGTAGTGGCTGCAAACAGAGTGTAACTCGAAATGCCACCACAACTCATTTCAATGGAAAGAGAAGTACGTAGTATTTTTCACTGTTTCAGAGAGAATATGGATACTTTGATTCAACAGGTTTAGCTTTTCGTACATTAATTTAACATCTTATCTTATCTTTTTTACAATTATTTTACACTCATGTACAACGAGATTTTCACCGAGGTAATAGATACCACTACTAGGACTTGCTTCAAGCCCCTAGGACTTAGTACAGTTGTACAAGGTTGGTTGAGTTGTTGACCAGTAATCGAATACCAAAACTAGTGACCAGTATAGGATCTCCACTACTAAATATAAACTACCCTCACGAAGTCAAGAATCGTATAAAGTCTTGTGTGGATATTGTTCTGGGGGGGTGCATGACAAAGAAGTAACATACTCAACTAGAGTCGAAATCATTATAGACGAGTCAATCTTGGCTTGTTTAAGCGGAGAAATATTTAAGACTTTTTCATAGAAAATCTCTTATTGATCCATTACTGAATGTTCACCATATGACACCTGGGCATTCGCTCATCTATATCAGCCACTCGGTGTCCACTTGACTAGATACTTCTAGCATACTCGTTCTACTTTTCGATTACATAATCCTGCAATTGCTGCAAGGTCTACATTAACTTCACGAGATCCAATTAATTATGTAAGTTTAACGAATCACTAGTCCAGACCAGCTGAACTAAATTTAATCAAGCAATTATTCGCCGAAGATGATGATTTACAAAGTAAACAACTCAATAGCCTTCCTAATCCTCAACGAAACCTTAACCAGATCGACACTTTTCTTGGGGTTATTTCTCCGCCATTTACCACTCAATTTTCCTTTCAATACCTCTTTAATCTCCTTTTTAACCTTCTCCTTCATCTCCTTATTCGAAACCTCCCCTAAATAGTTTTCAACGTTGAAAAATCTGTAGATATTATCAGGAGTACTTGGTGAGATCACCAAATGAAACTTTCTTGTAACCAGCCAATTTGTTAAAGAATCTAATTTTGGTGATGGTTCATGATGAACAAATTCATATTTTTTACCACAATGAAGTAATTGAATTTGGTTGATATACACCGGGATGGTATTTAACAGTAGATTTGTTTGATAGTATAAGATATAAGCAATAAGATGATTTGCTGTTATATCTTGGATAGGTATTTGAGCTTTTGAGTTTGTGTTAACGAGATTAACAATCAGTGATGAATTTATGTGAATTTGCAGTTCATTATAGAAAAGAACTATTTCTTCCTGTTCATATTGATGGGTTAATCTTGAGGTTAGGTAGTTGTTGAATAATTTGTTATTGAATTCAATAGGAGTTGTCAAGGTTATAAGGGAATCACAAGGAGACAACACTTGAGATATTGGATTCGGTACCAAGGAGATTGTATCCAGATCTGAATAACTTTGCATGTTTAATGAATTGTCTTACAACTCGGTTGTCCTTTTAATTGTTGGGCTTTATGGTTGACTTTTATATTTCTACTTCTGAGATTGTACCTCCGATTTTAACTTTATTGGCTTGAAAGGCTTTGATGAAACTCTGTTATTTGATTATATTTGTGTTCTTTTGTAGTTCATTGATTTATAGCGTGACTTTAATAGTGGTTAGCCAACCCTGTTCACTGCACTGTTAATCGTTAGACCCTTGACGTTTGGGCACCCTACATTCTTTATAGCAGATCTCTGACTTGAGGGGAGAAGTGGGGAAGAATCGAAAAAAGTATGATGATCTAGATCGTCCATTTTGGGTTAGATTTCAAAAGACTAACAATGGTAAGTGGAGGCGATTGATGAGGGCTTGTAGGTATCACAATATCACTAGGTTAATTTCCATTGTTAAAAAATCAAGGCGAGCGGCTATGACATTGCTAAGGTTTTGATATCACACCACTTTACTACGAACCACATGATTATTGTAGGAACACCATACCAACCCAAACGTTAACTCAACAAGAAGTGGCACCACAAAAGGTGACCATACCACAAAGGTCACTTCATAATTTTGGCTAAGCTGGGGTGAAGCGGGGTCGCGTAACTGGTGATTGCAGATCTTTGATTACATAATGTCATCTCCGGATTTGGAGATGTATTGCCAGTGATTAAGTAATATGCACTTGATGGAAGTATATGTTGTAGGTACCTCCTGTGTGCTCTGAGTTGCCACTCACGACACATCTTCAGTTCGCTACGCTCACTTTTGATGAGGCAGAAGCCACCATCAAATTAATCTCGTTATCGAAAATAACAACCTCTCTCTTCATGACACTCATAATTAAATAATTCAATTCATTCCCACCTCCATTGGTTCTCTCAATAATCGATTTAAAATCCTCTATAACAATAACTCCAGTTAAACTATTCATCAAAATTACCAAATCTCTCAAATCGTTTACTCGATGATAGTCTATCGATCGTAGGGTCTCATCTCCTTTAGCTCTCGCAATTGAAATAATCAAATCGGGTAGAGAATTATTGATGTAATGGAGTTTGATTGGTATTGAGAGGTAGGTTCGAATGGAATCAGCGATATTGCCTATGAAGTACATACCAGAAGTTTAGGTTGAATCGAGTTCGCGTATCTTGGTAATGGATTATGTAATGGTTGCAACAGTCGTGGTAAATTACGGAGGAGGTAGATCGAGTAAGAGAGGTACTGGTGAGTTGAAGAATGTCTAAGGTTGCAGTCTCATGTTCGTTATCGTGGATGAAGTAGCGTTCCAACTGAGTGGGTCAGCAGAGCAGGGAGTGATTAAACAAATGGTTAGAGTACCGCTCACTACGAAGTGTTGCCCAGTAGCTCCAGAGTAATGGTTCCCATTCTTAACTTATCGCTTCAATCGAGCTTGCGCTCACCACACTACGAGTTATGAATTTCAAGTGAATTATATTAAAATGTTGCTATATTAGATTACAGAGTATCTCGGAAGATCATAAAAATGTCCAACATAGAAATCATTGATCTTGTTCTGAGTTACCGTGTGAGATAAGGTGTTTTAGGTTACATGTGCACGAGTTTAGAACATGGGATTGTCGAACAACCTTGCCATATTCGACGTAATAAGAAGCTCTGGGAAACAACTAATCGGCAATGTAAACCCCACTCACTCAAATTGGCTCCGCCAACCATATCGATTCGGGCCACCCAACTAAACGAACCAACATCTCCAATTATTTGATTTAGCTTAGTTTTGAATCCCCGAGCTTCTTTCTCTCTGCGACAATCTCCGCCAACTCATCACTTCCATCTAACAACCCAAACCTTCTGTATAACTTAACACTCTCAGTCAAATCACTACCCTCTTTACCTTCAATACTGTTAATAAAAGCATCGCCAATCTTTTCCAAGTACCCGTAGCTCAATCTGACCTTACCATCCTTTATCTCTTCAACCTTGTCCTTATTTATAGGAGTGTTGAATCCTTCACCTTCACCAAGATAAACACCCAAATTCTTCAACTTATCAAATAAACCAGCTTGGTGAGCAGCAACCATGCTACCGTATTGTTTAATCTTATAATCTCTATAAAATTCCTTATAATCGTCGGAGGAGCCTTTCTTTGAACCGGTCCATCCCAATTCAAGGAGTTCTTCTCTTGAAACTTCCAATTTAACTTGACCTCTACCAAACCTCCATAACTTCAATGGGTTGAAAATACCGAAATGTAAGATGGAGAAAAGAACAACACACTTCAAAAGATGGAAAATGAAAAAGATAACTTGGGCAGTTTTGGTAGGAGGAGATAAAACATCAATCAATAAGGCATCTGCATAAACTTGTTGATCGAAATATAAGGCAACCTTAGCTAACACTTTGGAGACATGATTGGTCAAGCAAATCCCTGGAGTTGGGGAAATAAAATCTGGTAAATCCGTATATAACCAAACCAATAATCCACTTACAAACGCATAGAATCCAAATGAGTTGAATTCCCATGTAGGTAAAATCAATTGTCCAGGCCACACATGATCGCTTACTTTCGCGTTCAAGTCCGTGATCGGTTTCAAGTACTTTTCTGTTTCGTAATCAAATAAAATTGATCCATCCTCAGTGAGATAACCTGGAGATGTACAAACACTAAATCCCGTAGGTTTAGGATTGTAGAATAAATTGGGTCTAAGCGCAATTGGCAAAGACGAAAAGATCTTGAACAAATCAGTAAATGTGGTGGTTGTTTTTATTTGGAAACAATAATCTTTGTCAAGATCATCATTGAAACGAACATATACTTCCATATAAGAATGTTCTGTTTCTTCAACATCGTCAAGAATTTGTTCATCTGTGAGTTTTGACATGTCGGAAATTGGTTTCGTATGGGGAGTCAATTTGGAAAGCAGTCTTTGGTTTAATTTGATGTATCGATTGATAAATCAGATTATAAGATGAGTATCAATGTTGTTAAGATTGATATTAACGTCGAATGAGGGATGATTTTTCTTATATAGAAAAATGCGTGGGGAGGTGCGGGGGAATTGGAAGGGAAAAGAAGGAAAAGAATAACCACTCTAGATGAGCGAACGAATCTACGTTGGATCAATGCCATTGTCATGAAGGACTTAGCCTCACGTATATTTGCTGATGCTTGTTTGATCGTTTCATGACGTAAAGAGAGAATACATGTAACACTAAATTACATGATACGCTTAAACATACCCCATACCTCTCCATACACAGATTCTACAGCCGACATAGCCTATATAATCTTTGACCTACACCACTTTAACCACCTCTGATCTGCCACTCATGGCGAGGATCTGGGAGGCTGAACTCCGATGGTGTTGCTTCCAATTTAGGAATGTGGGGTGAAAAATTCAATCACTCAGGCAACCTGTATAGAATGGTACCACTCTTGTTGACGGTATACGAAACCTGTGTACACCTCCAGTAACCTGTAGATGGTGTATGTAGCCTGTGTAGAGAATGATTGTGCTATGTAATGTATTACTGATGGTGGGGAGATTTAGTGGGGTTAAGTGAAAAGTTACTAAAACTGCAACAGTGAAAGTGTCGTATAAACAGAATATGTTAAAGAAACAGAATCAACTTCTAGCCTGAGTAAATGCCCAAACTTACGACAATGTAAAATCATTTTTTAGAAAAACCAGAGATTTTCCTTAAACGTTTTCCCGGAACTCGAAAAGATTCGCTTTTGGTTATTCCGGTGGTCATTAGAGTGTTTAGGTTTGTGCAAGATCGTTGTGGGTGTTTTTGAGAAGAAATATATACGACGTAGTCGGAAGAGAAGTGCCGTTCTGATGTGCTACGATATCGTGGAGATTGCGGTGGTTTTGAGAGTACCATTAAATAGTATGAAGGATATTCTGGAATAGGATCTCAGTCAACACTAGCAGGCGAAATTTGTTAGAATTTGTGTCTTAAGAAAGGTGATGAATTTGCTCACTTGTAGAGTTAATTAAGAGGCCAGTTTGTCCTGAAAAACAGGGTAGTGATGGATGACCCGAGATATTATACATACGTTATCTCGATGTACAACTCTTTGAGCGTCCGGTCCCAAATCTCCTGTTAGTAGTAATCCTGTTAGTCTTAGAGTAATCTTGTTGATCTTAGAGTAATCTTGTTAGTCTTAGTAGTAATCTTGTTGATCTTAGAGTATTCTTGTTAGTCTTAGAGTAATCCTGTTAGTTTTAGAGTAATCCTGTTAGGCTTAGAGTAATCCTGTTAGTCTTAGAGTAATCCTGTTAGTCTTAGTAGTCTCATCCTAAGTATAGTCGTGGTAAACCCAAGTCAACAGGAACTTATGAAAAGTTTAGATACCTTTTTGGAATGTTTCAGGGTCCAACAATTCAGTACAAATAACATTTCGCATGGAATGAATTATTTGCTCTATTTATGCTTGACTGACTCCATGTAGTCGAGTCAGTTACGTCTTTGCCAGATCGTTCCTTTCGCGTCGGCGGGTACTTCACAAAGCTTGACGACAGATATAATAAGGTTATAGCGATCATGTGGAGCATTCATGTTCATTCAAGTGTAGTATTTATGTGTAGCATTCATGTGCATTCAAGTGTAGTATTCATGTGCAGCGATCTTGTGCATTCAAGTGTAGTATTCATGTGCAGCGTTCTTGTGCAGCGATCTTGGTAGCTTGGGTTAGGCTCCTATGTGAGCGCTCCTATGTGAACTTTCCTACTAAGCACACTCTATATGCCATCATTGATATACAAAACCAATCAATATAAACCTTGCAGTTCTGTAATCACTCATACCACCCAATCACACCAACTTCGCTTGCAAATGAGCCCCACAATCCCGTACCCCCTCTCTAACTCTCTCTTCAACTCCCACCCTTCTCGACACTCGTCTCATAGAACCCTCCTTGTCACGGCTGCAAACATCGTCTGTTCTAAAAATACAGCAAAAGCCCCGTTTTTTATCAAACATCAATTTCACACCCCTATTGGAGTCATCTATTTTTACAACTCAAGTGACTTAAAAGTGTCAATAAGAAGCGTTATATGTTGTTATTAGACAAAGCAATCAGCTTGTCCTACTCAAAGCTATATTTGTGGGGGTAGGGCGGTTAGTGGGGTTCTCTGATTGTGTCAAGTCCACTCCTAGATTGTTTTGTACTCATAGACACGACTGTACTCAAAGACACGACTGTTATACTCGTACACTTGTACTCATTAGTCACTTTACTCATCCTTCTTGTACTTGTTCACTACTTCTCGTAATCGAAAAGTAGGAGGCCACGCACAGTCTTGACCCTCGATCCAATTTACCATTTTTGGATTTTTCACAACACTCACAACGGTTCGTATTTCAACCACTCCTAATCCACTTCCGATGAGCAGACATTCCGGCCGTAACGGAAATACGCAGATTTTCTAGATCACTAATTGGAGCACAAAGTTTTTTATAAACATCTCCTTCGGTAAAATTGGATAAAAATACGTGTAGGTAGCTAAGCCTTGTTACACGAAACAAAGTGTTCGATGTGGATGATACATGACTTGATCCTAGGCTGGAATGTCCTCCTCACCACCTGTAAACCTAGTGGACTGTGTCCCGCGTAAACGTTCTGGCTCATACTGCTTGACATAAATATACGAGGAAAAGTCTTGGCTCGATGTGCGATATTTACTCTTTTAATTTGCTGGTATCAACAAAACTAAGCCTGGTTTATATAAATATAAAGTGAATTTCCGTGTTGTGACAATAATAAGACAAAATGTTATTCAAATCATTATTACTTGCAGCCATAGCCAGTCTTACAGCTGCAGCTGATTTGCCAGCTATTGAGATCGTTGGTAATAAGTTCTTCTACTCCAACAACGGTTCCCAATTTTTGTTGAAAGGTATTGCTTACCAACAAAATCCAGTCAACACAACTTCTGCGTTTGTTGATCCGCTTGCTGATGTAAGTGCATGTACCAGAGATATCCCATACATGGAAGCTGTTGATACTAATGTAATCAGAGTCTACGCACTCAACAGTACTCTTAATCATTCAGGATGTATGAATTTGTTGAGCAATGCTGGAATTTACGTTATTGCTGACTTATCTGAACCAAACTTATCTATTAATAGAGAATCTCCACAATGGGACTTGGAACTTTTCCAAAGATACACCGATGTTGTTGATGAGTTCCAACAATACTCAAACGTATTGGGTTTCTTCGCAGGTAATGAAGTCACTAATAACGTCACAAACACCGACGCTTCTGCCTTCGTCAAGGCTGCTGTAAGAGATACCAAAGCTTACATCAAGGCCAAAGGTTACAGAGCTATTCCAGTTGGTTATTCTGCAAATGATGACACTGATATCAGAGTCTCATTAGCTGATTATTTCGCTTGTGGAGATGATTCAGACCGTGCTGATTTCTTCGGTATTAACATGTACGAATGGTGTGGTAGCTCTACCTTCACCACTTCCGGTTACTCCAACATTACTGCCGAATTCGAACATCTTGGAATCCCAGCTTTCTTCTCCGAATACGGATGTAACGAAGTTCAACCAAGACAATTCCAAGAAGTCAGTGCTATATATAGTCCTGAAATGACTGGTGTTTGGTCCGGTGGAATTGTTTACTTATATTTCGAAGAAGCTAACAATTATGGTTTGGTCTCCATTAATAATGGTGCTGTCAGCACTCTCCAAGACTACAACAACTATAAATCCGAAATCCAAAGCATTTCTCCATCCTTGGCTGTTGCTTCCGCTGAAAGTGCCTCATCTGTTTCAAATACCGTCTGTCCAACCGCCACCTCCAACTGGGAAGCTTCTGTTAATTTGCCACCAACTCCAAACCAAGACGTTTGTAACTGTATGGCCTCAGCTGCTCAATGTGTTGTTTCCTCTAACGTTGACTCTGCCGATTACGCTGATTTATTCGCTGAGGTCTGTGGTCATGTTGATTGTTCAGGAATTACTGGTAACGGTACTTCCGGTGTTTATGGTGCATTCTCTCCATGCTCCGCTCAAGACAGATTAACCTTCGTTTTGAACTACTACTACCTTTCCCAAAATAAAGCTTCAGATGCCTGTAATTTCAGTGGTTCTGCAAGCTTGAAGAGTGCTACTACTGCTAGTTCTTGTACCGCCATCTTGAGTTCTGCCGGTACCGCTGGTTTGGGAACTGTGTCTGGTTCAATCGCAGCACCAACAGGTTCTATTTCAGGAACCGCAAGTGGAAAACACTCCACTGGTTCTTCTTCATCTACTTCTTCCGCAAGTTCCGTACCAAAGAAGAACGCTGGTACTAGTTACTCTGTCAACTTGAAGGCGAAGGTCTTGTTGATTGGAAGTTCTATTGCATTGGGAATGGGTTTGGTTTTGTTTTAAGCTATCCAAGGAGTGCCGGAACTTTAACCAGGTAGCTTTGATGCGACCATTGATGCTCAAGCTGATATGGTAGCTTTGATACTACTTCGCACGCTCAACCTTACGAGAACACTTGATTTGTACAATTCCAGTGTACTCATTGATAGAATTACGGTATCACTGGATTATGATGCATGTATAAAAAATGAAAATGAAAGTATGACTAAGATTCGAATGTAGAGCCAGTGTAGTAAATTTGTAGTACCGGTTGACATTTCTTGCGGAGTTTATTCACTGGAATTGGAGATATCAGACATGAATCATATTTCTAGTACCATAGACTTATTCTCAGGTTTGTTCAAACTGCCGAGTACATGCTGAATAGAGAAAAGGTGATTCTATTGGGTTTGCTTACACCAGTTGATTTGTACATTCCGGCATAGTGCGGTGTGTGGGTATAAATTATGCATATATAATACAATGTGAGCGATTGTTGGTTCATAGACTTGAGGAGAGTGCAATTGAGTAGGGCAATAAGTACGTTAGTATCACGGTGGTGACACCGCGCTGACTGAAGTCAACCTGTACACTTATTCCTCTCCGATGTCACCTGTTCATCTTATCTACCGCTGAGCTATTCCATCACCATCCTCCTTATCTCCCAATAGTAATCCTTGCTGAACTCCTGCGCGTCCCCGTCGAACCATCCCCCCGTCTTCTTCAAAATCTTCTCCTCCTCCTTTCTGAACCTCTCTAACAACTTCCCTCCAATGAAAAACTCGTCGTTCACTTTACTCTCTCTTTCAACGGCGCTACTTCTAAAGCCATTGCCGCTACTGACAGTCCTCTGAGTGGAGTGACTAATTCCCCTTACGTCATCCCTCAAATTCCTCATTGACGATCTGATGGATACAGGTGGTTTCAATTGTGGAACCGGGGGTGGATTGAACGGTTTATGTTGTCTGACTTCTTTCGGCTGTACCTCCAAATCAGGAATGTCGCCGAAAACACCTTCGACGTCTTCCAAGTTAATCCAACACATTTTCTCGTTATCGTAAATCATATTTGGATTACGATTATCTTTCTTGGGGTACTCTTGAAGGGTTATGAGGGAAGGTTTATGCTCGAAACGTAGAAGATCGACTTCGTTACCTTCCCAACGTAGCGCGGTTGGATTGAACTTCATATTTGCTGTTGATTGAATATGGTCATTTGAAACAAATCCCATGGTTTTACGAGCCACGGGAGTTCTTCTGGAAACGTTGGATTCGGAATATCTACTCAAAAGTGCAGTTCGGGTGTTACTTTGAGGGTTTTCCGAATGTCTTTCTTGAACACGCTGTGGGCGGGTTTCTCTGGCTTCAGTCAGTTTATGATAAAACAGGGGTATACGATCTAGTTTTCTTAACACCTTATTATCATGGTTATATCCAATAGCTGCTATTGATTTATTCTTACGCAAATTATTGGTCAGTTTAATGTGATCTTCTACGAATAGATCTCTTTGGTTTTCTCTCTGATTATAACCCAAATTTGGTAAGCTTTTTTTGCTCAAAATCACTCTTTCGAAATCGTTATCGAACCCCGAAGTGAAATCATCTTGTTCGTATTCTTCAAGTTGATCCAACAATGTTAAGTTCAGATTGGTCAATTTCAAGGTCGTGTCTAGTTTATTCCTTAAAGTTGTATCCTGGGTATATTTATGTCTCATATCGTATTTTCTTCTTAGTTCCAATTCCTCCTGACTTGCTTCTTGTTGGAGTTCCAATTGTTTGCTATGTAGATGTTGACTCATTTTATCATATATTCCACTCTCTTCAGCTCCAAAAATGTTATCTAGATCCTCAAAATCATCCTCGTTCATTTGTGATGTTATGTCGGTATCTCCCTCTGAATACTCAGATAATGACTTTTTCGTAAGGTGTCGTGAACTACTACTATCTCCAGTTCCATTTGATGTTGAATTTATATTGAAGATTCCTCTTGAGGTGGCACCTCCCAGAGCTTTCAGTTTAGGAGAAGACGTTGAAATTGAATCCATTGGTGATGTAAATAAGGAATTGTGATTAGGTCGGGTATTGATTCCTCCTGACGTTTTGATTGTATGTTGATTTGCATCATTTTGATCAATTTTTAGCGTTTCGAAATCAGGGAAATCATCTTCTTCAATTGTGTCATGATACTTAGATAGAAAATCGTTTTTCGACTGTCGTGGAGTTGTTGTGGGGGGTGTTTGCTTCTTCATGGGTGTTTGTTTTGGTTTACTGATTTGCGAAGAAAAAACCCCACTGAAAAAGTTCTCCCAAATATGCGGTTCACAGAAAACCTCGCTAGGTTTGAAAAGTCCACTAGAAATTACTGAGAGGTGAAAAAAGGTCACTAAAATTTGCGACGTGGCACTAAACTCTCGCTAGCCAATCATTCCTTCAATTACTAGTTCTACAATTTACTTAAGTAATTCTGAAGTAAGATAAGCATGACTTGAGTGGAAATAGATAGACGATAATTGTGATTAATACACCGAATTGGGTATTATGCTAGAGTCTTTATTGAAGACATCGGAATTGGGAATATACAGCATACCCACGTTATGATATCCAATGGTGTAACTACTCACCCGTTTAAACACCAAATCAAGATTTTCAGCTTTCACGATTTTCCTGCTATAAAATCGTAACTGTTCCTTAGTGGTGAGTTTAGGGTGAATTGTCCGGCGTAAGAACAAACATGCTAAATTTTCTTGGATTGCACAATATGTACTTGTAAAATGGTGATAGAAACATTGGAATAGACATTTAGAGGATTGTGGCGGATGTCTTTTGATTTGCTTTGAATACTCCACTCTCAGTTACTTCCACCTCTTTCATTTTCACTCGCACTTCCTTCCTGGTGAACTAAATATGCGGGTCAACCTCATGTCTGCCTACATTACTAACTCTATGTTTTCCATGTTCTGCCAATTATTCACCAACTTAGACTCTTTACTAAATCTGTATTATGAATAAAGAAAAGTCCTGCTGAGATTTTGGCCCTACTACCTATTATATTTAAGCAAATTTGGACTGTCAGGATGTGATCTATCCAATCTGACATTTTCAGAACTACTCCAATAAAAACTTCACATTAGTCAAGCCATCATATATCTCAATGGCAAGCTAAAGTTGACCATTTAATTGCCAATACTCTTCATCGTACATAGGATACTACTCCATTATCAAGTTTCAATAATTCCTTGCTTATGGTTGTGGGGCATATGAGATATTGATTTCCTTGCGGTCTGGTAGTCCTGGTTCAATAGGCATTCGTAAGGGCAGTTAGGGGGTAGGAAAAAAGGGGGTGAAATCTGAAGTCTCTCAAAAAATAGTACCATTTGCACCCAAAGATAGAATCGAAAGAATACGCTCTGGTTCAGGTATATGTGAGTGTGAAAACTTTTGGGATTACTCGACTAAGTAGACCATCCTTATAAGTATTAAAACTTTTTAGAACTGACACTCCACTTTGAGTATTAACGTATGAACTGTCTTATCAAGCTCAACCTAAGCCTCCCGTCATTACGGGAAGTCACTTTCTGTTTTCACAGCGACTGAAGAATACCAACTCTTTTCATTTCTAACACAATATGCCAATAACAGGGAAAACTAAGCGTTCCAAATTCAATGAATGAGCTGCTAAGTCGGATATTGTCGAGATGTGCGTTTGTAGTTTTCTTATTTCTGTCGTTGCTACCTAGGTATCTAGAATGAACTACAGTACTTCCATGTCAATTACACAAATCCACACTACATACAATATTCCAATAACTTTATTTTACATACTTCTTCAATAGGAAAACAAAGTACTCCTCTCCATACGTAACATACTCTGAAATCATCTCTCCGTAAAGAAAAGCTCCCACAGCTACGACCAGCCCCAAAACAAGCATCCCCACAAACAAAACGCAGTACTTAAACACCTCCAAATACCTTTTATTTTTAATTCGATCATTCCAAATAGGACGTTGTAATTCTGGTTTCAGCCAGAACAACAATACCGAGTGCCAATAATCAATATAGGGTATTAATATGAACGGCAGTAGAACATATAATAGGAAATGACAAATTAGAAGATCATGATTGAACGAGTTTAATTCGATGGTTTTAAGGAAGAATTCCCGAAATGGTTGAGTAAAAACTCTCCAGCCAAGTCCTTGGAATAACCATTTTCCTGACCACCATGATGAATTTGGGATGTTTTCGGTCGAATCGTCTGTTGGTGTCTTTGTAATTCTCAACTCCCTTGTTAAAAATAGAAAGACCAATTTATGTATCATGCAATGAAATTTAAATACGAAGAGAAGACCAAGCGTTCCCTTCTCAACCCCCCCTGAAAATATCACAACAAGGTTAACCATGTTGCAAAGTATTGAAAGACCATACACGATGGTCTTCACAATTCCCCCAACTCCAGGAATCCAACCAAGCACTACTGAAACAACTCCAAACACCAATAACAAAACAACATAAACCAAAAATGGAGCCAAAACAATTAAGCATACGTGTATCGCCCTCTCAATCAACGTAAAAGCAGCCCCCAATATGAAAACTACTATCAATTCACTTCCCACATCGGCAAAACTTCTTCGTTCAACTCGTTTTCTAAAACTTTCACACCATGAAAACTCCCCCAGTCTCACCAACCATCTCCAAAATTCCCTATAATCAAGAAAGAACTCAACAAAATCAAATTGGTGAGGATTGAAGATGAACGGCGCAAAGCACAACAGAATAATGGTTATACAAAACCAGATCAATGATAGCTGAAAAATAGTACTACAAGCAAACACCACAGCAAGTAAGACAACAACCCCCGAATAGATCGAAACCTGACAGTATCTGGAATATAATGACCAAAACGAAATTCTCGTGGTTGCAAAACCCCTTCCCGTGGCTATGTATTTTGCACCGCCAAATAAGAAATCTTCTCGAAGAGACACAGCATAAATTTGGCATACAAAGACTTCGAAAATTGGAGCAAATGAAACCAAATGTGAAAAGAGTCTGATTATAGCTTTAGGGAAACCTTTCTCAATCAATTCTTGAACAACCAACGGAATAAATGAAATAAAGAAACAAATCATTACTGATAAGATAAAACGATGAATCCACTCATTAACAGGTTGAAGATTGTAACAACCATCAGGAAGTAGTACATCTGTGATTGGCCTATATTTGTTGTACTCACAAATAACTTTATCTTTTGAAATGGCTGCAAAAAATATGAGGAACAAAACAAAACAATTTACACCAAGCATGATGAAAAAGTTGTTTATGTGAAATCCAGCATGAGCATAGTAGAAGGTTAAAAATCGATTGATGGGAAGTTTTGTCCCAAGGTGGAAGTATTCCCTAGATAAAATCTGTTCCCCCATTCCAGAACCAATCTTGATAGTGAAGTTGAGTATTGTACTAAATCCTAAATCTCTGCCCTTGCCACATTGATAATAATCACAATGCTTGATTCTTCCTCCACGCGAAAGTACCATCATCCCAGCATAAATGTCCTCGTTGAGGTGTAACCCCTTTTGAGCTTTGGAGAGTCCCCCACGAGTTGTCATGAAAATGCCATGAAGAAAATCTGGATGGCCGTAATGAAGCTTCCCACCAAGCTCAGAGAGAGTACGAGAAAATAGAGTGCCAAAAGTTTGTTCTTTTCCAGCGGCGATATCCCCAAGAATACCCACACTTTCGCTGAAAATATACTCTCTCGCTCCAAGAATGGCTACAACATCCCGCGGAGTTTCAGCCGAGTAGGAGGGGTCAAGGTCCATCTCCTCAAATTCAGCAAGTACGGTTTTAATCTTGAGACACTCCTCGATGTAGTTGTCTTGGTTTGAATCTATAACTTGGATGTACTCCCCGCGATAATATATTATCGCGTTATTTTGGTTGTCAGACTTGCCGTCCCCAAGGATTGGATTTCCAGAGAGGCGGACTCGATACGTTTGAGAGACCACTCTGTCCATGCGGGTTAATAGCGTGGAGTAATATACGGTTTCGGTCTCTGTTATCTCCTCTTCCAAGTAGGAGATCCTCACACCTGGGTACGTCTCGAGAAGGAAGCTTGTGTCATTAAGTTCATCTTGGCTGAATTTCTGATACCTTTGCATTGCGATCAACATGGAGAACTTTCTCCGGGAAAGGTCGTCTAAGATTTGAGGGTCGTATTGTTGTGATTCAATAGAGTGAAGGAGCCTGATTGCAGAGTTGTAATTCATGAACCCGGAAATCGTGCGGTAGAGTGTTTGGGTACGAAGCGAAGCCCAGAGTCGCGTACGGAGGGTGGAGGATGGTGAGGAGGACTTGAAGCCAAGGTAGTTGTATGGGATCGAGTACTCAGCATCTGTAATGGTATTATCTGCAGCACCGACCGTAAAATTATTAACCGTGTCTTGTTCTGAAACGGCTGCAAATTTCTTGGATGTGTCATCTGCAACTGAAATATCCCCAGCTACGTCTCCATAAACTATCCTCCCAACCTCTGCTCCCCCGTCATATACCCTGGAATCATTCACAAAAACACCCCACTCATCCTTGTACAACTCCTTTAAATACTCCAACAAGGTCATTCTTGTATTCCTGCTCCCAATCACTTCATTCAAATTCAACAAAATCTTCTCTGAGTAGTGGGGAATCAAAACGGTAAACCCCGGCATTGCCGACGTTGGAATGGGATCTGGAAGAGGAATAGATAAAGATTGAGCAAAGAAAGAAATTCTTCTCTCGGCTTCCTTACCGGCTGGGAAGTACTGATTTGTATCATCCTGGCTAATAAAGAAGTTAGATGAAGCAAGACGATCGGTTTGTTCAATGGTAAGTAGATGGTCTCTGTAGAGAGAAATCACAATAAATGACCAAATCCTTTGTACTATCTGAGTTATACGTGAATGCTCTCGTGGAGACTTTCCATGATATACCAACTTTGTTGATATCCTTTCTGGAAGTCTTGCAAAGATATTTCTCCATGGAGTGAATATCGATATTCCTAACTTAAATGATAACACGATTGAAAAGACGCAATTGAAAATGATATACCAAAGATACGTATCGAGGAAGAATAAGATGAAATTAACAAGGTAAAGTAAACCTAGAGCGAACTTGCCTTGATATTGACACCCAATAGTATCGCAATCAAACCTCATGATACTTAGTACTCTTATCGGATCTCTTAAGGATAACGTCAAAAATAAGTACGACTCTAAGAATTTGGCTGCAAAAACAATCATCCAAAACAACCAGGAGAAAATCTCACTTTGTTTGCTTAGTTTAGCAAATGAGGAGGTGAACGGATTTTTCTTTTTCTGTAGAAAGAGGGAACCACCTGGAGCAACAGATAGGTATAGAAATATTACAAGTGAGTAAATGAATCCGATCCATGCCAATTCCAATCTACGTATGTTCAATATTTGAGGTATATGTGGGAAACCCAACAAAAAACATAGTATAGACACCCTATAGATAATAGATCCTGCTCCACCAGGTACGAATATGGCCTCATACAAAACTCCAATCAAACTGATCAAGCATGCAATGGAACCACCAAACGAAACATATATCAATTGAGTGATTCTATCTGGTTGAGTATCTTCTGTTTGAATGTAATTCGGTGTGTAAAGAATAGGAGAGTTGAAACAAGTGTAATACCAGAACATTGTGATATGGATAATCCAAATTCGATTGAAGTTGGTGATCGAATGGACTGACGTACGTTTTTCATAGTAGGTTTTTTTGAAGGTGGAGGACCAATCGATGAATTGGAAGTGGTGGTAGGGGTTTTTTTGGAGGTGAAGGAAGGTTCCATCGTATAATTTAATTCGTTCAATACTTTCGGAAGACCAGAAAAGCTGATTCATGTCATCATATCCTATTCTCCTTGAGTGATCGGAAATACTCTCTTGCTGGTGTTTTAAAAAATTGTATAAGGGAGTTATGACGTTGTTTAGATAGGTGTATTCTGGGGTGTACCCTTTATTGCCGCTATTTAGACTGGTCATATAGTAGTTGCCTTTGGTCGTGCTAGCGCCATTAAGACTGGTCTTATTGTAGTTGCCTTCAGTCATGTTAACGCCGCTGTCACCAGTCATTTGAACACTATTGTCACCAGCATAAACCTCCTGTAGACCATCTGAAGTAAAATCTTCAACACCATTCCTCTTCTTCATCTCCTCCTTATCCACACAATAATAAATAAAGCATAAACACTCCGGAATAAACCTGACGTTGTTAGCTTCTCCCCATATCAAAAGATACAACCCAATTTGTGTAATTAATTCTTCATTTGATAGATTCACCATCTTCCTCTTCCACTCTAGATGATCATCAGAAATCACTGCAAAGTACCATTGCTTATAATTCGCCGTATTCCCACCAATGTAATCCATATGAAGTGATAATAACGCTGATGGACATGACATTCTACTTGATCGAGAATCCAATTGAGACATGAGTAGGTGGAAAACGTTGTCTGTACTATCATTTTGGAAGCCGTAAGTATGTCTAAGGTAAAGAAAGATATTCTCTATGATTGGGATGTCAAACGGGGCGTTGTTTTCATAACACCATGAAGGGTAGGACATTTGGTGTTTGGGTTTTGCAACCACCTTTTTCCAAAAACACAACCTGGCAGCGAGAATTTACAGCCAAAGAGGATTAACAGTCAATCGAGGGAGGTTAACAGTCAATCGAGGGATGTTAACAGCCAAGCGAGGGAGGTTAACAGCCAAGCGAGGGAGGGTTAACAGCCAAGCGAGGGAGGGTTAACATCCAAGCGTAGCGAGGAAGTTTTTGGACCTGACTGAGTGACCACTTTTGAGCTTAAGTGAGTACACTGAGCTTCAGTGAGGGAATACTCTGACACCTTCTGAGCTTAAGAGAGGAAATCTGGTGCTGACTTCTGAGCTTGCTAGAAAATACTAGACCGTTCAATCGTACTTTCTTGCCCTGATGTATGTTCCAGAGAGATGTTTCAGAGGAGATATATGATAGGGTGTTAGTTGGTGTCACCAGAGTTGCGTGAAACTTTAGAGACAGGGTCCCACAATATAATGTGACTCCTAAACTCATTGCAGAATCCATAAGTACTAACTCTTCAATACAAACCTGGAGAGAAACCACTTATCAATTGGGGTTGGATACATTTTCTATCAATAACGTTTCGTACAAGTGATTCTTTACCTTTTATTACCCCAATACTCCCTATCATATCTAGAGACTTTTCTTGTGGAACGACAAGTTCTCTTTACCTTTTATAACCCCAATACTCCTCTCATATCTAGAGACTTTTCTCGTGGAACGAAATCAGTTTGAACAAGAAGCTCCGAATGATATGAATATTGTTTAATATATTACTTGTCTCTAAGAGATCCAATGAACTTATCATTTCCTAAGACATAAATAGACAAATGGGTCTTACTTGGTACAAGACTGGACACTAACCTCTATCTACTAAAGCTACCTCAACCAAAAATGCTAAGCTACAAGACCACTAAAATAAAAGCACTCGTAGTACAAAAAAAAGTTTCGCTTGCGCGATATTAGCCTCCAGCCAGAGTCGAACTGACGATCTCCTCATTACTAGTGAGGTGCCTTACCAACTTGGCCATAGAGGCGATTAATACTTTTTTCTCCTTGCTCAATGTATATGACCATCTAGTCACCTCATCCCATTCCCATCCCCTACATCCCTAATGACGTCGTCAAGCCGTTCCTGGAATTCCACTGACAGAAGCTTCTTTGCTAATATTTTTTCCCGAATGAGTTACTTTTTCAGGATGTTTACAATAGAAGGTGAGCTTGCACCTCGCAACTATGACCATGTTTCATCCTAGTTTATGTATTATCTCCCTCGTCTATGCATTCTCCCTTCTTGCTGGGTTGTCTCGCTCGTCTCCCTCTATTTCCTTCTCTTCTCTTGCTTCTGTGACAACACCTGTACCTAATCATCTGCTTTGTAACCCAGCCGTTCTACTTAATTGCTATTTCAAGTGAAACTTTCAAAAACAAGCAACACCATGGGAGAAGAACAGAAGAAGTACAACCGTACTGGGCAACCTCAGTACAATCAAAGCACCCAATCGAATAGCCAAGGGTACCAAAATAACCAGAATTATAATGACAACTACCAATACAACAGTCAACTCACAGATTTAGAAAAACCAAACGAGCAACAACCTGTGCCGGTCAAGACTGGATTCAACGATATTCCATTTGCTATTTTCTTTATACTTGTATTTGCTGGGTTCGTTGCTATATCTGCTATTGTATTGAATAGTCTTAGATTGTCACAAGTAGTTGGACATTCCATCTACGATTCAACTTCATTTACCCTTAATACAAACACGTCAATCTTGTTTGCCTTTATTGTTGCCGTTGGAATTGTGTTATCTGCAGCGATTATTTTGTATGCCCGGAACTTCCCTAGGTTTTTCATCACCACAGGACTTATTTTGAATATCATATTTGGTATTGGGACTTGTATTTATTATTTTGTTTCCAAGTATTATTCAGCAGCAATTGTATTCTTGGTCATCACCTTGCTTTCTGCCTGGTCATACTGGGCATGTCGTGGAAGGATTCCATTTTCAGCAACTATTCTTGAGATTGTAATCGATGTCATGAAGAGATATCCATCTACACTTATCACGTCGTTCGTTGGAATCATTGTTTCAGGTTTGTTCAGTATTTGGTTCAGTATTGTCATTGTTGCGACCTACGTTAAGTATGGTCAAGGGTCTAAGCTCATTGGAGTCTTAGTTTTTGTCTTCTTTGCAGGTTATTATATCACAGAGGTGATTAAAAATATCATCCATGTTGTGATTAGTGGTATTTACGGTAGTTGGTATTATCTTAGCAGAACAACTCCTGAAAGAAACCCAGGCTTGAGCTCTCTTAAGCGTGCTTTAACTTACTGCTTTGGATCTATTTGTTTCGGTTCGTTAATTGTATCCATAATTCAACTTATCAAAGCTGGTGTTAACATTGCCAAAAATCAAGCTATGCAAAACGGCGATTATTGTGCTGGATGTGGACTTCTTGTTGTCAACGTATTGTTACTGTTTATTGATTGGGTGGTTACTTACTTCAACCAATATGCTTATTGTTACATTGCCCTTTACGGTAAAAATTACATCAGGTCTGCTAAGGATACCTTTGAATTGATGAAGTATAAAGGTATTGATGCTTTGGTAAACGATTGTTTCATTGGTACTGCCTTGAACATGTATAGTTTACTTGTTGGTTATGTTGTTGCATTGTTAGCTTATTTCTACTTGAAGTTTACCAAGCCGGCTTACAATGACGACGGTGGATTCTATGGGCCAGTTGTCGCGTTTAGTTTCTTGATCTCGGGGCAATTGACCAGGGTTGCTTTGGTTACAATTGAATCGGGGGTAAACACCTTCTTTGTCAGTTTGGCTAAGGATCCAGAAGTTTTGAGAGATAACGATAGGAAGAGGTTTGATGAGATTTTTGAACATTATCCGCAAGTTTTGGAGAAGTTGTATGGGAATGCCTAATGCTGGCTTGAGCGTAGCTAGAGTCTAGTTTTGACTTGAGCGTAGCGAGAGTCTAGTAATTACTTGAGCGTAGCGAGAGTCTAGTAATTACTTGAGCGTAGCGAGAGTCTAGTAATTACTTGAGCGTAGCGAGAGCCAGTAATGACTTGAGCGTATCGAAAGCCTAGTAATGCTACGGCATAAGCGTAGCGAAAGCTGTGGTAATGCTGAAGGTTTGAGCTAGTCCGAGATGCTGTTGAGCGTTCCAGAGTACTGCTGGTTTGATTGGTCAATGCGCTGGTTTGAGAGACTCCTGGTTTGCAGCTCCAGTCTGAAATAGAGACTACCGTGCAAAGTCACAATAGTCAAAGACAGGAAGCACCAGAACGAGCCTGTAAATTTGTTTGACCGTGGCTGATATCAATCGCCTACGTGTCTCTCAAGATATAGCCCTGTAATACTCTTACTTGGTATTTGTAGAGTTTTACCCACCAAATAACACTCCTTGGTATCTCTCAGTATATTTATTTAATTGATATTTGTTTTTACTAATGTAGGAGAAGTAACTGGGTGGCAGGGGTGTTGTGAGATGATTTGAGAGAGTCTACATCTGCCGTTAAATACGTAACTTCTTACCCACAGCCAGCAATTTGCGCTCTACAGTGAGCACCTAAAACCCCCCAAATGTCTCACCTATTTTCTTGCTAATTCAGTTGATTTTGGAACTCAACAAGAGCTACCGATCTTGACATTCCTGGACTTGAATATCATGCAACAACTATGAATTCAACTGTACTTGAAAGGTGTTACAATTGAGGATTGTAACAGTATCTAAGAATCAACGTACCAAAAAAAGCGCATATCTACATTTGACTGGACTTTAGAGTAACAGCCAGATTGACAACACGGCAAGCGCATCATCAGACGGTACAACATTTGCAGTATTATCAATAGCTTCAGTATGAAACATACACAGCCATTTCGAAAACACACACGTGACCATCGCGATTTGTAGAAGGAGCAAACCACCAACAGTTAACACCAACAGTTAACCATGCTAACACTTGCAATTGGAGATCTCTTCATTCCCGACCGAACACTTGATCTTCCCAACAAGTTCAAAAAGCTTCTAAGTCCAAGCCCCAATTCAATTCCAAGTAATAGTAAGATATCTCAAGTGATTTGTTTGGGTAATGTTACCAATAGTCTCGAGACTCTCAGATTCTTATACAACTTATCACCTTCATTCAACATAGTTAAAGGAGAGTATGACGATGTTCAAGTCTTGCAACAACAACTCACTTCGTTGGGAAAAGCTCCAGGTGTTATACCGAGTTATAATGTGATAAGTCATGATAACTTGAGAATTGGGTTCACTAGTGGATACCAGTTGGTTCCAAGGCATGACGATATGGCATTATCCAATTTGGCAAGGGAATTGGATGTGGATATTTTGATATGGGGTGGTGGCTATATGAAGGTTGAAGCTTATGCGGTTGAGGGTAAGTTTTTTATTAATCCTGGAGGAGCAGCCGGGGGGTATTCTTTATCTGGAGTGGAAGGAGAGGAGGAAGCAGAAGAAAAGGAGTTAGAGAACTCAGAAAAGCCTGAAGAAGTAGAGAAGCAAGAGGCAGAGTCAAAAGACAAACCAGCCAATGAAACAAAAGTGGAGGTGGAAAAATCAACAGACCTATTTGGAGATGAAGCCTCAAAAACAGACTCCACAGAACTTGATTTGGATATTTTGGAAAAGGTGGAGAAATTGAATGAGGTTGTTCCTTCGTTCTGTTTGTTGGATACCAATAGGTCCACATGTACGTTGTATATATACACGTATGTGAATGGGGAGGTGAAGGTGGATAAGGTTACTTATGAGAAGGACCCGTAGGGAGGACCGGTTAATGTGAGCGCAGCGACACCGGTTGAGTTACATGTTGAGCGCAGCGACACCGGTTGAGTTACATGTTGAGCGCAGCGACACCGGTTGAGCTACATGTTGAGCGCAGCGACACCGGTTGAGTTACATGTTGATCGCAGCGACACCGGTTGAGCTACATGTTGAGCGCAGCGACACCGGTTGAGTAACATGTTGAGCGCAGCGACACCGGTTGAGGTCTCAATGCGTGTGCAGCGAGGTTTCAATGCGTGTGCTGCGAAGTTTCAATCTGAGCGCCTGGAGGCCAGAGCGCATCGACGTTAGCTGAAAAATCAATTGTAGAACCCAATTTAAGCGTAGTAGCACCAGAACCTTTGTCAGTCTCGAGACGTCACCATGGGTCGTACTTGAAATTTAGAGTTTCCACCCACAATTGACCCTCGATATTCATGGAATATCGCCGAGTGAGTACCTACTGACATACGCTTTTGGGGAGGGCTTCCATATAGCACTTAAATCTCTTACGTATTATTAATGAATTTTATACGATATAGGTGTGACCGAGCGGTTTTGCTTAGAGAGGTGTAAAACGAGTGTACGCTATCATCAGTTCAGAGCAACGACAGCAATACGTAGTACGATGTTCTTCCCTCCGTAGAGTCTGTTCAATCAACTACAACACATAATATTCAAACCAATATTCATTACTTCTATACATCTAGCTAGTCGTCACTCTGGAAATATGTTTGAGTGACGGAGAGCTTCGTTGGGTGGGCAATAGAGCAGGTGACGTGCGAGTGAGATGAATTAGCTTGTCAAGTTAAAAACATGGTGAGTTCAATCAACTTCTATCTTACACCTAGCATGGTCAACTAAATCAGTCAATTCGTTCATCAACCTGCTTTCTCCTATTGTGCCCCATCTAGCTACGCTTGTTGAGGCTTGATAGTCAATACCTCGCTACGACCAGTTGCTGGCTTATGCCTGCACACTCAGATAATGCAATACAAACTCCTTCTTGATCTTCTCCCAGTTGTGTGGATCAAAAAACACATACACCCCCTTCTCAACATCCTGACTGATCAAAACAGGCTCTACATTGCTGTCCTTAGTCAACCAAACCTGAATGTCTTTGTGATACCTCCAGTTTCTAGCAACCAACTCCCTAGCAGCATACTCCTGTAATGTGTCTCTTGGTTTCATATAGAATATGTAGAACAACGTCTCATCGGTGAACAGGGTTATCTTTCCATCGCATGACCCTGGTTTGGGTACGATGTTTTCCAGTAGTATAGCTGCTGGTAAGGAGAATTGTGGTTCCACCTCACTTCTAGATGTTTCTGCCCAAGGGGATGCAAGTTTCTTTAAGATTTGCGAATCAGGCCCAAGGTCTAGGCCGAGCTTGTTTGTATCCTGGCCCAAGGCAAAGTTTGTGAATTCTGATTGATCCATCTTTATAAGAGATGTCAATGCAGACATCCCGTATTTGGACATCTCGCTGGAATTTTGTAATGGATCATGGGAAATCGTTGGGGTTAGGGTTGATAACCCAGGTGGTGGAGCGGCTGGATGTTAGTAGATTCGAGAATATGAGGGATCATGGAGACATACGCATTTGGTTGTTGGTTGTGTTTTTGGTGCTAATTTTGGTGGAGGAGAAAAAAGCGGATTGCAGGGATTCGAGCGTGGGGAGAGATTTTTTAATGAGAGAGTCATGGAATAGCTGAGGATGTACTTCTTCGGAGAGTCACTAGAAGGTGTTTGGTCACTTTAAGGCACATGATTGGAGCTGTTTGTCTAGCACTACAAAGTTCTGGTGCCACCTTGACAGTATTCATGATTACATAATCTCTTACATAATCTCTTACATAATAACCAAATCTGATTCTCGATGCCATCAACCACAATGACCCGCCGCTACCTCCCCAACATAATAATAACCGGTACCCCTGGATGTGGTAAAACGTCCCATTCCGAAAGCTTGGTTACCCAGCTTTCAACCGTCAAACTCAAACACATACCAATCAGTGACTTTGCCAAAGATCATGGCTGCATCGATAGTTATGATGCCGAATTGGAAACATCGGTTGTTGATGAAGACAAACTTTTAGACGAATTAGAACCGGAATTGGAAAAAGGAGGTGTGATTGTGGATTGGCATTGTTGTGATGTTTTCCCTGAAAGGTTGATTGATCTTGTAGTGGTTTTAAGAACCGAGAACTCGTTGTTATTTGATCGTTTGAGTAAACGTGGTTATAATGAGAAGAAGTTACAAGAGAACCTTGATTGTGAAATCATGGACGTGATTAGTCAAGAAGCCCAAGATAGTTATATCAAGGAAATCGTCATTGAATTGAGCAGTAATGGGGTGGAGGATATGGAAGGTAATGTGGATAGAATCGCAGCCTGGGTTGAGAATTGGATAGAGGGAAATAAGAATGGTGTGACGAACGTTTTGTCTGAATTTAGAGAGGAGAGGGGGATAGAGGGAGATGAGGACGACGATGAGGAGGATTGAGCGTGAACCTTGAGCAACCTTGAGCGCAGCGAAATGTTTGCGCAGCTGTGGTTGTGAAAGCTCAGCGAAGTATTTGGTTATGGTTGTGAAAGCGCAGCGAAGTGTATGGTTGTGGTTGTAAAGTGCAGCGACGTTGATCGGTTGGAGTGGCAGTTTCAAAACATTGTTGCAGTCATGGAAGATCTCTCGTGGTCATAGCACCCACCGCGAGGAAAGAATCTACAAGCATGCAATATAGACGATGGTGCCTCCAAGCGTTGGAGGGCCTGCGACGCAACCTAATTCGACATCATTGGACCCTGAGATAATTCTTAATATTCCAATGGTACTCTAGAGACCTTTACAAGGCAAGTTCGCTTTGCTCACTCGCCATTCACTGTGCTATACTCTATACATACTCTCAATAAAATTGAGGTGAATTCAATGTAGACCATCCACTAGTTATCCACAATACCGCAGATACATCAGACAAAAATCATATTAACGAATTCAATTGTCTTTCTAAACAGTTGCGACATTCGTGGGCAACCTCGTTCATATCATGACGTCACAAGATTTTAGGTTTTTGCAGCCATAGTGAAGATGTTCCAATAAAGAATGTAGTTATTCTTCGAAATTGTGTAGACAACATTGCAATTTCATGACCAAATCCAGCTTGGTGAGACTTGGAAAGCTTATTGCAGCAAGTTTGATTGGCCATCGACAGCGCTCACTAGTTGTGTAGCTGCCTCAATGCATGCCTCAATGTGTGTATGCCCCAATGTCGCTTCAAAGTCTATGTTTTAGTGAACAACATTGATACCTGCCAGAAATCCAAGCAATCTTTACAGACATGCAAGGACAACCCAACAATTCGTTTGCTGAGCTCATGTATTGCGTGTTTTGCGTGGATTGCGATATCTCCATTCACACTGTATTACGTGCATTCGAGATCTACGCCTCCCCCTGCATAACATCCCGACTACGACCAAATAAGATTGTAACCTACACCGCGCTAAGTTAACAACGCCATTTCATGAAACACGAATTACATGGTTGTTAATGAGATTATAATTTGGCAATTTCGTCGACAAGTCAACAAAGCCGTGAAATCCAGACGACAGACAATTTTACAAATCTTATTATCATAAGCAGATGCAGTGAACTGACCTTGTGGTGGATTTATCGGGTGTTGAGATGAAGGGAAATGTTCGTAATTTGAATTTGCAGCCAAATAAGGATTCTTGGTGACGCTGTAAACAATAGGAAAAATATAGATAGATTTTTCATTTATTCTATTGTAGATACAGCTTAGGGTCCAGTTCTACAAGTACTGGATCACTTTAATGACAAGATTACCTCGCACAATCAAGCTCAGGGTACACTTCAGCGCGTCTTCAAGGTGTAGATGCTTCCCCTATTTTTAAACAAGTCTGTCAAGGTAAAGGTGTGGTGGGGTTGAGTGGGGTGGTACTCCAAAGCTATGACTCCATCTATATCTCTTGGTACATTTTAAGTGGATCTTGTAGGACCACACCACAGAGTATGGGTGGTATTAACTGTCAATGCTAGCGAGTTCCCGTCTGTTTAGTTGGGGTAGACTCCGATAACAAAGAAAAAGAAGAGTGACGGTAGATTCATAGAGAATGATGTGGGGGAGCAATCAAAAATGTTTCAGAATTGAGGTCTAGCATGAGGGGAGTCTTCTGGTCTGTGTCGCTCGTAGTACGTCAAAGGTTATGGTTTGATCGAGTGGACGGCATTTACTTGGATGTAATCAATCACAGCAAGTTGGGAAAAGATGTTATGAATACGGCGCAAGCATACATAGTACACTGAGTCTAGATGGTCAGATGCTGTTTCTGTAGTAAATGTTGAGTAGCTGTCGTTTACTTTGCCAAGAGTGTTATGTGCAAGCGAATGCAATTCTATCCCAACAGAAGCATCATTATTCCCCCAAAGTGCAAATCAATGAGTAACAATATCCATTAAAAGCAAACAAGCGGTTGCAAAATAAAGGAGCAAGTTATGGATATCGACTATTACATCACAAGTATGTCCACGAGTATAAGATATCTGTAGGAAACATGCCAATCGACGCCATCAGAAATCCCTAGTTGAATAAAATGCATTTTTATTATACTATCAACTCTATAGTTTATATAAGTTATACAGTGGGTATGCCATGCATGTCCATGAAGGGACAGATTGTTATACATGTCGTTGTGTGTATTATACTGTGACGACAAACGAATTATCTGATACGCACAACAACGTCAACACAGTTACATCATCGTCTAAAGATTACAATGATGTATATGTGATGACATGCTACACTTGAGGCTAATCTGTAAGGTAAACATTGCAGAATGCGATAGCAAACTCAGAACTTCGCTACGCTCGTGCTTATAACAACCTCCTCAAATACAACAATAGCAATACACAAGAAACAACAACCCCAACATAGCCCCCCTTGGTGACAGCCTGATAAATCCACTTCCCAGTCAATCTCTCCATATTATAACTCTCCAATTCCTGGATACATTTAGCATTTTGAGCAAAGATGTACTTACTCTCTTCTATAATTTCCAACTTCTCTTCCTCAGTTAAGCCATTTCTGGTGACTAATTCATAATCTCTTTTGTAATCAACTCTAAGTTCGTCTTCATCTTCCACATCAAAGTTGAAGAAGTTAATCCCCAATTTCAAGATTTGCTCATGTGACAAGCCATCTTTTTGCGGGAACAACCCTGTTGCTTTAGCGAAGGAACTCCTCATCATTCGACCACCGGCAAAGAGTCCGAGATACATGACATGGAAGTATGCGAATAACAAGTAAGGCCTTTCTTCGGTGACTCTTAAGATATGCTCAACAAAAGCAATCTGTTCTGGCATTTTTGGGCTTATGAACTTTTCCTTATGATCGTCATAGAAGAACAACAAATCTTGTTCAGCTTTACCTCTTCTGCCAACCTCGGGCCTCCATACTTCAGCGAGCATGTCGGTGTAACGATCGTCTTTCTTCTCTAATTGTACAGCGAGACTCTTTTCTACTGAAGCAAAGACATGGTAAAAAGATTGTAGACCCTGACGATACACTTTATAATCTCTTAACGCTAAAGCGAAGCGGAAGGAAACCATTTTGTTGACCTTATCATGAAGTCCAAGCGTTGAGGAGTTTATTCTGTTGGAGAGCGCTCCAATATCATCTTTTGCTGGTATTACAGACATTGTTGTGTATGAGATGTGATGGGATGTGATGTAATGAGAAGTGTAACTTTTATAAGTAGGGGCGGCCGATAAGTGCGGCTTACGTAAGTCTCCGATACGGATTGTGGAGAATACATGCAGTTGTAGCGACATTTAGATAGCGACCGCGTCAAAAAATAAACCCATCCTTCCAATCGCCCACAATAGGATACCTGCATTACTCCAAGTTCTTCAGTCATATACACGTTCACACTTCTTTGTTGTACTCGGAGTTATTATGTGTAGTGTATAATGTGCAGAGTGGTACAATAAGAATAGTCCAACTCGGGGTGAACATATATCGCCAATCCTCTAGATACACTTATCATTGGCAATGTCGTGAGCCCATCGGAGTCCATGCAGACGTATTTATTTTGTCTGTGTCTGAGTATCTGAAGCGTACCTTACAAGATGATCCAACGGTTACTTCACCTCCACGCCTTGAGACGATTGAATGACGTATTTTCCACTCAACAATGGTACAATGGATTTGGAGCTGCGCAGGATACACCTACGAGTCTAAGTCTACAGTCTACGTCTACAGTCTATGTCTGCAGTCTATGTCTACAGTCTACGTCTATCTACAAGGTCTGCAGTGATCACCTCGAGTTTGGATACGACGTCGCAGTACTGACCTACTAACAAGCTCTCGCATCCTGGCAGCTCGAGGTCGTGTTACGAGTAGCGGGTTTAACTACAAAAACATGCATCGTCTATATCATTAATCGATCTAGCCATCAAAGCCTCTTCAGAGCCACATGCGATAACTCCAGCTCCACATGCTCAAGGGTCTTATCATGTTGTTATGAGGTGGTTGTATAGTGAGATGTAAACAGCCTAGATAAAGTTAGCCGGGTTAATGAGTGTACCCTTGTACGTGTGACTATGTGACTATGACTATGTGACTATGTGACGTGACTATGTGACTATGTGTGACTATTGACTAAGATGTGAGTATGCGTATCTATAAATAAGTAACTATCAATGTACATTGTCCTGTCATTTTGTGAAAATTCCTTCTTAAGATTCGAACGTGTGACATTTGTGTCATTATTCCACTGCGCCATGAAAACCCTTAACAAAATCAAGCATAAGCTGCCTACTTGAAAAGTAATCCAATTCCCCCTAGAAATCACTTAAACTCGCACACACCACTTATTTTGGTCTAAATGCAACACACCCACATTCCTGGGAGTTTTTAATCAAGTCACGTTATTTTATAAACATTTACAATTTTCTGCAAAATATTGGGTTCGTGGTACTTTGTAGGGAAATTGCGAAAATAGCGTTCCAGGTTCTGGCACAATTTTCAACTCAGTAGATTATCACATTCGTAGGGGTTACTTGGGGTACATTGACACACTCAGTCATTGTCTGGGTTATTGCAACGGCTGCAATAGAATCCCTATGGAGGACATCATGACTTGTGGGTGACTTGTAGGTACATTTTTGGAAAATTCCACTTCGTTGCTACTAAAAATTGCTCCTGCACAACTCCTTTCACACCATTGTTAAGGTGTTGCACGGTGTTGGCGACGACAATGATCGAACTTGTGCTGATATAAAGAGGATTACATAATCATGGTTTTCAATTTATTATAGTATAAGTGAATATCTACCTCGGATAGATTACAATGTGAAGGTACGTTATAAAGCTGGAGCTAGCGAAATCAGCTAGCTCCGGTGATGTCGCTGCACTAATAGGCGAGTGCGCGTTAGGTCCAGTAATTGTCGCTACGCGCCAGTGTCGCTACGCTCCATTTATCGTCGCTACGCGCAGTGTAGCTACGCTTCTACAACCCCAACCAGAACTCGCCCTTTTCAACCTCAAACTCGCCCCTCAAAGCAATCCCATCGGAACTATTACCAACCAAAACCTCATACGCACCCTCTTCACTGCTCCACTTCTCTTTATAACTATCCCAGAACGATGTGGCCTCCCTCACCGAAACCTCCAACTTGACAACCTTGCTCTCACCCGCCTTCAAGTAAACCTTAGCAAAGTCCTTCAACTCCTTGTTAGGCCTGATGATGCTTGGGGTCTTTTGCGCAATGTACAATTGCACAGTCTCAGCACCGTCAACGGCTCCGGTGTTGCTCACCTTGACTGACACAGTCACGTGCCCGGCCTTTTCATTTGCAGCCAAATCCACCACCAAGTCGTCCAACTCAAATGTACTGTAACTCAAACCGTACCCGAATGGGAACAAAACTTCCTTTTGCACCTTCTCGTAGAACCTGTACCCAACAAAGACATCCTCTCCGTATAAAACCCTTCCATTGGTTGCACCAAAATTGAGGTAGGTAGGATTGTCTTGAATCTTCTTAGGGAAGGTCACTGAAAGCTTTCCGGACGGATTGACGTCTCCGAAGATTACGTCAGCAATCGTATTTCCTGCTTCATTACCCCCGTACCACGCGTGAACAAGGGCTTGAATATCGTTGATCCAAGGCATTGCGATAGGCGAACCAGATTGGTTGACCACAATTACAGACGAATTGACCTTGACGATCTCTTCAATGAGTTTGTTGGTATACCCTGGGATATCCATGTGAGGTCTATCGAACCCTTCGGACTCGATGAGTTTTGAGAGTCCAACACAGAGGATTACGTGATCTGCGGATTTTGCAACTGCCACTGCTTTTTTGATTTCCTCTTCAGGAGTGGTTCTTAAGGCGAATCCAAAGTAGACTCCACCTTTTTCGGTGAGTTCCTTGCTTATGGTGTAAGTTGGGCCGGACCCAAACTCGACCTTGATAGAGTAAGTTTTTCCTTTGACCAAGTCTACGGTTCCTCTTTCTTCACGAGTCCCGAGCCCGAGGAAGAAATCGTCTCCTTTGGTTTGTTTGGATTTATTGTCCACCACGAGTTCTCCATCTACAAAGATTTGGGCGGTACCCAAGGTGGAGCAGCCGAAGTCGTAAGGACCTGATTCTTCCGCGGTAAAATCAGCCGTGAAGTCCACGTAGAAGAGCGAATCACGAGCTGGCAAGGCTTCGTGATTGAAATCAGACATGAATACTTTCGTAGAGGTGAGTTGTCTTGTTTCAAAGTGGTGTCTTTTTTTGGCACCAGGTGGGTCTTTGTAGAATTTGGCGGTGAATCCAGGCTTTCCTTCTTCATTGGTTAAAAAGGCGCCTACATCAGGAAGAGTTTTTTCCAAAGACGCACCAAGTGCGTATTCGAAAGTACTGTCGCTGCCCAATTTGGCAGTCAACCCATCAAATGGGCTGACTTTGTAAGTGGTAACCATGGAGGCACTTCCTCCACCGGAATCTTGAGCTGCTTTAGCGTTAGGACCGATGATTGCCACCTTGACTCCGGTCTTCTTCAAAGGAAGAACGTTTTTGTCGTTTTTCAAAAGCACAATTGACTCGTCCCCAACTTTCCTCAACAAGGCCGAGGCTTCTGGAGAATTGTTTGGAAGTTCTTCCGACTCTTTCGGAATACCAACCTTCAAGGATTCGTTAACAAAATTCAACAAAACCCTGATATTCTCATCAATGACATCTTTATGGATCTCGTTCGAATACACCTTGTGAGCGGTCGGAGTCTCCAATCTGAATCTGGTTGGACCCGGCATTTCCAAGTTCAATCCAGCATCCAAACTCTCCTTGATGGAGTATGTCCCGTACCAATCACTCATGACCAAACCGTCCCAGTTCCATTCTTTACGAAGAATGTCCTGGAGGAGCTTCTTGGACTGAGAAACATGCTCACCGTTAACTTTGTTATATGCAGTCATCAATGATTTTGGTTGCGAGTCTCTCAAGGCTATTTGGAAAGGTTTCAAGTAAATCTCTCTTAATGCTCTTTCGGTGACGATCGTATCAACCGAAATTCTTTGGTGTTCCTGGTCATTGCATACAAAATGTTTGATACAGGCAAGCACCTTGGTACTTTGAATACCTTTGATAATAGACGCGGCAGCGTGGCCCGACAAATTCGGATCTTCGGAATAACTCTCAAACAGACGTCCTCCAAGCGGAGACCTGATAATGTTACACGTAGGTCCCAAGATCACGTGTGCACCTTTAAGGATAGCTTCTTTACCCATCAAAGCACCGGCTTCAAAAAGGAGGTCTTTGTTGAAGGTTGAAGCCAAAGCAGTACCACAAGGAAAACAATTCGAAGGTACCCCATCGAAGAATTTGGTACCTCTAATCCCATTTGGACCGTCAGAAACTCTAATGCTGGGGATATTGAGTCTTTCGATTTCTTTGGTGTGCCAGAAATCAACCCCAGCAAGGAGCGAGATCTTCTCCTCTAAGGTAAGCTCCTCAATTAAGGATGGTACGTCCAATTGAGTATGATTTTCGTATTTGATTGGCATTTTCTTGTAAAGTTGTGGGGGAGGCTTCACGTTATATACCGGGGTTTTGTGCTCAACGAGACTTTGGTGACTTTTGGGGGAATGGTGAAGGTGTTAGTATTAGCGATACTTGAAGTTCAACAGACCAAAGAGACTCAACAGTGTCAACGACTCGTCAGATCAAACACCTGGATCTGTTTGATATCATACCCGCTAAGCCTCAATAAGACATTGCACATCATCTTCATCTCCTCCATTGAATGGGTATCTCATCGAATGATTTGACTCAGAATGATTTGTGGGGTAAGAAGGAGAGACTTCTCTTTTGGGATATCGACGCGGTGGAAAGATATCTGATTTTGGCAATGCTCACGATTATTTCAAGAAAAAGGGAGACTTTCCTAAAAGGGAAGCAATGCCTTTCCACAAAAGGGAATATGCAACATATACGTTATTTTTAAACGTTACTAGAAAATAAGAAATTATTCGTGGGGACGTCAATTTTCAGTAATTGCAAGGAGATGTTGGGTGGTGGGGTAAGCAATTTCCAACTCAAGAGGAGTTTGTGTCCTCTCATGGATCACCTGTTCCATCTAAGGCAAGTGGGTCACCAGTTCTTATGTGTGGACCTGACCGTCCTAGTTGACAGCGACAACTTCCAATGGGTGTAAGTAGACAAAGGCGTACGGAGATGGTCACAACTTCCCCACGTCTTGGCAGTGATTTTTAGCTCATTCTGCGATTGTTTCTTCTTTGGGTGATCTTCCCGGAAAGCTTCTAGTGACTTTTAGTGGTGATTTTAGCAAAAGCTGAAATCCGCCGAATTGCTGTACAGCCCCAACTTCCGAACTTGTGAGGAAGAGGATGTGCGCTACCTGTTATAGTACGATAGCTTCTGAGCTGTGAGGATGACGCTAGTAGTACGTAACAGCTCTTTAACTGTCTTAGGACGATACAGCGCCATCTTCTGAGCTGCAACTGTCATCGTTGGACCCTGTACACAGCTAGAAGCGTCTGGTACGATACAGCTAGCTGTGTTGAATTAGAGCACTCTACAACAAAACTGGATGGTGGTTGTACAACGTAGCTTGCAAAGTATACCACGATATAGTACCGCAGACGATGATTACTATACCGGTATGGAGTGGCGTTTGTAGTGACTACAAACGTTGTGAGTAATCAACAAGTGTTAGTGCGATACATGTGTACTAGGCAATTTACAGCAATAGCTGGTCGTAGAGGTTTGACTGGCTTGATCACCACATAGAGATAGATACGTGGCCAAAGGAGTCACCGTAGGGGTGGGTACAGTTGGACTTCTTCACCGTATTGTTTATTTAATTGCTATCGTGAAGGACTGCCTTGCTCTGATCATGGGGATTGCATAGGTGTGACGAATGACTGCCTTGGCCCAAGAATGTCAGAGTCCTACTGTACGCTCAGCAACTCCTCGAAGATGCTGAGTGTACAAGCTACTAGTCATGCTACTAGTGTACATGCTACTAGTCATGCTACTAGTGTACATGCTAACTGTCGGTTGAGTAGCCAAGATCTGTGAAGAACGTAGTGGATACGCTGACCGGTAACTATTAAAGGGGAAGCACTTGGTGAGTTCCAGGGTGGTCATTTGGAAAATGGGCATACATCACCATCATTCATTTCTCTCTACCATAATAATGCTCATCCTACTGCTCATCCTACCAGTTGGAAGGAGCGACTCATGAGGATGTTCAAATATGTCTGTGCTTGGTTGGGGTTTTGTATTTGGGCTATAAACATATGAGATGTATTTCTGAGTTTGAATACAGGGGACTGATTACTGTGGTCTGGTGATTATTGGTGGTGCCTTTTTAGAGCTATTTATGGTAATATCAATACAAAGGTTGAATCTCTTATTGTAGAACTGCACCGACTCTTGTTATAGGTGCTGAAGCAGCTGACAGCAACTGGCGAGCTTGTCAACGCATCAAAGTTTCTCCGTTAAAGATCCGAATGTACGACGTGTAGTTGTTTAAGGTCAGGCTTCTGAGCATAGCGAGGAAGTCTTGCCGGGCTGAAGTGTAGTAACGGTGGCTGACAGGCTTCTGAGAATAGCGAGGAAGTCTTGCCGGGCTGAAGTGTAGTGGTGGCTAGTGTAGTAACAGTGGCTGATGTGTAGTAACAGTGGCTGACAGGATACGTAGTGACTGTAAGCAAGACCATCCCCGGCTACTCGCTGTTGATAGGGCAAGCGCTTTGCTTCGGTTTTGGAGCGAGTTGCTCTCGCACTCAGTAACAACTTCGGTGCTGTAGCATTACGACTACAACGTTGGCGCTGTATCGATTACGAACAACCTCGGATGTTGTGGAATTTACGAGCAAAGTCTTCAATACCAGGCTCGAATGCATCGAGAATAAGGTTTATTAAAGTCTAAGACGGATTAAATTGCTGCTGCAAATTGGGTAATCTAGGATTGTAACCAGGAGACAAGAAGATTGGTGGGACTTGAGAGGACAAGGAGATTGGTCGGACTCAAGACGAACACGGAGACTGGTGGGGATTACCAAATGAGGAGATCAGCCAAGGACGTTTAACTCCAGTTCAGTTTAAGAGGTAACAACAGCGTGGTGGCAGTCAAGCTTTCTCAGTCGGACTCAACGATCGCGATTATCGGCTGATGTTGTACGAGTGGACCCAACATACTTACGATAGTTAGGAACACGCCAACTTACGGCATTGATGCAGGGTGGAGTAATTTGAAGTTTAGAAACGATGTATTGTTGGCTGCAAAAAGGGTAATCTGAGTGGGGTAGAGACATACGACTGAAGGAGTAGAAGGACTAGAGGAGAACAAGGGCTGGAGGAGCAGCAGGACTGGAGGAGCAGATGGTTGAGTGTGGATGAGGGGAGAACACTTCTACAGGGAGATAAGGTAGTGGTAGTGCGATGAGGGGAGGAAAAGAGAACAGCAGAATGGAGGGGGAGGGATTATCAATAGCCATTAAGACTCAAAGTGGAGAGAATAAACGAGAAGACTTCCAAACAAAGTAACTCTCCCATCTGTAATTCTTATACAGGCGTCATGATATTCTGCATAGGCTTCCCGGTTAATGAAGTCCGTAAAGCACGAGACGCGGCTGGGGAAATGGTGAGGATTTGACGGTAATGCGAGTGACTGGTGATCTATAATAGCGCGAGTAGGGTAGTTTTACGTTGAGGGCGACTGGTGTCATGCCAAATTCTGAAATTGGAGCGAAATCCAACTTGCTAAATTTGGGGTATATCCCAGTTTGCAGCGCTGTGCAATTTCTGCACTGTTGAGCTCCAAGATCGAGCTTGCGAGGAGTTGGAACACGCTATCCCAAACAGGAAATACACCCTTGTGCTTCAAAATGTAACATACCCCTCGTAAGAATTCCCCGTATTTTAATTAACCCCACATTCACGGGATTGTGGATTAATTTTTATTAATAATTTAAATTAGTTTGTGTCTCAAACGAGTTTGTGTATTATTATGGTTTGTCCGTGTTTGTGGGACAAGTCGAGATGATCGTTCGGAGCACACCGAGAACATACTGCCCACCACCCACACCACGCAACACAGGTGTCACTCCATAGCCACCCAGTTTGGTGTCTTCATTTTCTGTGTCAACATCATACGTTTAGTTAGGTTGATCGTATGCATATTGGCAATCTGGGTGACCTTCCAGATATGGAATATTTTTTTCCGATTTTCGAATATTTTTTCATTTTTTTTTCATGTTTTTTCTTTCTTTTCCTTCGTTTTGTACCACACTCCCCAGACTTTCATTGGGTAAATCGACGTGGGGTTACTCCAGATTCCTTAAGCCTACATCACGGCTCAGATCAACTATATATAGAGACAGTTCTGTCTTCAATTCTTCTCCATCATCTCATCAATCATCATGAGTAAAGAATTAGAAGCTATCCACGGAGAATCCTCCTCAATCGAAGCTATCGATGAAGTTACCGAATCAGAATTCGACGAATTATTGAAATTAGACAAGCCATGGTGGAATTATGGATACCTCAGATACTTGCATTTCTGTATCTTCTTAGCCACCTTAACCAGTACCAATAACGGTTACGATGGTTCTATGTTGAACGGTCTCCAATCACTTGCATCTTGGAGACACGCTATGAACCACCCAACAGGTCAAATGTTGGGTGCCTTATCCAATGCTAACACTTACGGTGTTATTGTTTCTTTCCCTTTTGCTTCCTGGTTATCTGATAAATACGGTAGAAAATACTGTATTATTGGTGGTATGGGTTTAACCATTGTTGGTGCTGTTTTACAAGGTGCTTCCACCTCTTACGGATTTTTCCTTGCCAGTAGAATTGTCATTGGTCTTGGTTCCGGTATCGCTACCGTCAGTTCTCCAAGTATGATTTCTGAGTTATCATACCCAAGTTTCAGAGCCACCTCCACCACCTTCTACAATGTCTGTTGGTATCTTGGTGCCTTTGTTGCCGCCTGGGTTACCTACGGTACCAGAACCATTGACTCCAACTACTCGTGGAGAATTCCTTCCTACCTCCAAGGTCTTATGCCACTTTTCCAAGTTCTCTTCTTATGGTTTGCACCTGAATCCCCAAGATACTTGGTTGCTCAAGGTAGAATGGAAGATGCTGAAAAGGTTCTTTCCAGATGTCACACCGGTAACGGTACCGACGAAAGATCGCTCAAATTAGTTGCCTTCGAATTGAGAGAAATCCAAGCCGCCATTGAAATGGAAAAGCTCACCAAGAACACCAAATATACCGATTTCTTCACCATTGCATCTTTCAGAAAGAGACTCTTCCTTACCATCTTCACCGGTGTTATGATGCAACTTTCTGGTAACGGTCTTGTTTCTTACTATCTTAACAAGGTTTTGGACTCCATTGGAATCACTGGTGAAACCGAACAATTGCAAATCAATGGTGGTCTTATGGCTTACAACTTGGTTATTGCTGCTATCATTGCCTCATTTGTTGGTAGATTCAAGAGAAGAACCTTGTTCTTATTCTGTACCTCCAGTATGTTGGTTTCTTACATCATCTGGACCGCTTTGTCTGCTATTAACGAAAAGAAGAACTTCGCTGACAAGAGTTACGCTAATGGTGTCCTTGCTATGATTTTCTTGTTCTACTTCGCTTACAACTCCGGTATCAACGGTTTACCATTCTTGTACATTACCGAAATCTTACCTTACTCGCACAGAGCCAAGGGTATCAACATTTTCCAATTGACCCAACAAATCGTCAGTATCTTCAACGGGTATGTCAACCCAATTGCCATGGACGCCATTGGATGGAAATACTACATTGTCTACTGTTGTATTCTTGCATGTGAGGTTGTCATTGTTTACTTCTTCTACGTCGAAACAAGTGGTTACACCTTGGAAGAAGTTGCCAGAGTATTTGGTGACGATCCAGAAAACTATATCGCTCACTTAGATCCAAGCTTGAAGGCTAGAACTGAGCACGTTGAAAAGAGTGACATTTCAGACAAAGTCTAATGATGAGTAATACAGCGTTTGACGCATTGAATACTCGTATTGGTACGAATGAAAATCAGTGGCTTTAATTATGTCTTGAAATGAGATATTGCAGCCGGCTGCGAATTTAATGTTCTAATAAAAGTTTATAAAATTGTTGTAGGATCTGTAGGACTCGCAGCGACAGCTGCGAGTCTGGCTTGCTATGAGGAATGACACTGCAGCGACAGCTTCGAGAGTTTTTGATTTGAGGACTCTAGTACACTGCAGCGACAGCTGCGAGAGTCTTTGACTTGAGGACTCTAGTACGACACCGCAGCGGCAGCTGCTAGCGAGAGTCTTCGCTACGAGTACTCTAGAACGACGCCACAGCGACAGCTGCTAGCGAGAGTTTTTGACTTACGACACTGCAGCGACAGCTGCTAGCGAGAAGAGTCAGGCTGAGGAGTCAACTACGACACCGCAGCAACAGCTGCGACAGTCTTTGGCTGAGGACTCCAGTACGGTGTACGACACCTGCAGCGACAGCTGTGAAAAGTCTTAGGCTGAGGACTCTAGAATGACACTGCAGCGACAGCTGCTAGCGAGAGTCTTCGCTACGAGTACTCTAGAACGACACTGCAGCGATAGCTGCTAGCGAGAGTTTTTAACTTACGACACTGCAGCGACAGCTGCTAGCGAGAAGATTCTGGCTGGAGGAGTCTACTACCACACCGCAGCAACAGCTGCGAGAGTCTTTGGCTGAGGACACCAGTACGGTGTACGACACCTGCAGCGACAGCTGCTAGCGAGAAGATTCTGGCTGGAGGAGTCTACTACCACACCGCAGCAACAGCTGCGAGAGTCTTTGGCTGAGGACTCCAGTACGGTGTACGACACCTGCAGCGACAGCTGTGAAAAGTCTTAGGCTGAGGACTCTAGAACGACGCCACAGCGACAGCAGCTAGCGAGAGTCTTCGCTACGAGTACTCTAGAACGACGCCACAGCGACAGGTGCTAGCGAGAAGAGTCTGGCTGAGGAGTCTACTACCACACCGCAGCAACAGCTGCGACAGTCTTTGACGGAGGAAACAACACCTGCTAAGTCTTTGACTGAGGAAACAACACCTGCTAAGTCTTTGACTGAGGAAACAACACCTGCTAGAGTCTCGCTGCCACGACACCGCCGCTCCAGAACGCAGATCACCGTTTTGATCAGCAGAGATTAGCGAGAAGATGGACGTGCAGAGGCGAGGACCACTCTGTGCTCTACCTTTGAAGTTGGCTGAGTAGCTTGAAAACCTACACGGCTACTCCTTGCGATAAGTTTGCAGCCAACGCAGCAACCTGCAATTTTAAGTGGTAAACTACGAGCGCGTTCTACGTGGAGCCAGTAGGACGCAGCATCCTCTAGCGGACTTACCACGCTGGTGTGTTATGTGTATGCTTGCAAGTCGGCTGCAAATATTCCACCACTGGTTTGAGAGACGCTCTACGACTTGAAGACACTTGTGCACTCGATCAATGCTTGTATCCCTAAGTAGCTGCCATCGAAGGAATTCTTTCTCACAGTCCAGTACTCACCTACTCCCCTGCTCTCTCCTCCCCACGACTCCTCCCCACGAGTCTCCACCCACTTCTCGCTTTTACTTCTTTACTTCTCGCTTTACTTCTTTACTTCTTTACTTCTCGCTCTTCCACACTCCCCCAGTCCTCGCTAAGCTCGCTGCTTCGGCGTTTAAGCCTACCCCAATTCAACCTGCGTTGATGACCCCACCAATATTTTTTCAGCGTACATTCCACTTTTCGGACTCAAACCCAACACGGCAATCCTAACGAGAGTCATTTTTTCCAACGCCTTGACATTACTGCAACGGCTGATCTAAAATGGGCCGCATCGCGCAGCGGCAGACACGGAAGAACAAGTAACATGGAGCTGAAGTGAGCCTGTCTTCGCAGTGGAAGCATGTGCATGATGTTGGATGTTGTCTGAAACATCAAAGCACTTCAAATTGAAGTACATCAAATAACTGTAGTAGTGGGGTAATGAATTAAAGTTTCCCCATGCCGGAGTTAGACTGCAAATGATCCGAGCCTTTTTGTGGTCCAAAATAATATCCGGATCGTTATTTCCGAAAATTGATGAAATTGGAGCACTATTTTTACTCGAGCTTGAGGCGTTAAACTTTGTGGGTGATTGGCGTCATGCTGGGACGGAGGGCAGTCGCTGTCATGCTGGGAGGACAGTCATACTCGGGATGAAGGACTGTCATGATGGGAGACAGTCATACTCGGGATGAAGGACTGTCATGATGGGAGACAGTCATACTCGGGATGAAGGACTGTCATGCTTGTGATGACTGTCATACTACTTGGAAGGGCTTACGATAATAAAGTTATACGTTGTCAGCATGCCTCAGCCAGAGCAGCCACTAACTCTACAGTAACTTTGGGGCACTTAGCATTGACACTAGTAGCCTTCTGGCAAGTGTCCTGATCCACTGCGTACCGTACAGCACCTTGGTGTGGGGGTTAACTAGATGATCATGGATCAATAGTGGTAAGCAGTAACGCATTTGGGAGCCTTCATGAATCCCGAAGGACTTTCCAGACCTTCCTGTAAAACCAGTGGGCACGTTAGCTCCCCCGAGATACGTGGTTGTTTCAGTGAAGACACCTTTGACGTAAAATATGGCGGTACATTCCAAATTGGCGGGAGTAAGTCAAGTCACGGCTCATTCCAAGGGTTGGGTATCCACCAAGAGGTCTACGAGATAGCAGCAAATTCGGTTTTAGCTTGTGGTTCGGGCTCGCTTTCATGTCTCACGATTGGTTCTACGTCACCACCGACTCTCCATTTAGAGAACAATCGTCACACTCGCTATCGGCTTGTGTGCTACCTGATCAAGACGACACTATTCTGCACCGTTGGCTGCAAATTCCCCAAACTCTTCACTCTGGGCTTTTCCAACTATGATAACTCAATCTAAGCCGATGACCCCTCTGTGCAACCACTCGCTTTGCTCACTGTCTTTGCTTCTCGCACCAATCTCTGAACAATCTTCTTGTACTGCTCGCTTCTCTCGCTGTAACCTGCCTCCCACTTCAAGGAAAGACCTCTCACCTGTGTCGTCATCACCTCAGTCTCATTTCCTCAGTCTCATTTACCACCTAAGTCATTTAGGCTCAGTCATTTACCACCTAAGTCATTTATCACCTCAGTCATTTAGGACTCTCTGTAGGCATTGTAGGTGTACTGTATATGGTCATATCACCTGACCAACTTATCAAAGTCAAATCGTCGTACTATCTACTGCAGATGATCAGACACCTCCATACATCGTCCACGGTCTTACGAAGCCTCACGCCAGCGTCATCCAAGCTATCCAAGGCGATTTCGCTACCTGAGTTCTTGTTCCGACAAAAGGTCAAACAAGTGTATAGGGATGTGGTACGAATGATTTATAAGTCTCATCAGAAAGAGGGATTGATGGAGTATGCCAGGGGGGAGTTTAGAGTGAACGGAGTTGGTGCTGCTGATGGGAAGAGTGGGGATTTGGGTCATAGGAAGTACTTGTTGAATATGGGGATACAGAGGGTGGGGGAGATGGCGGCAACCATTTCTTCAAGCGTGAGTGTTAAAGAGCACTTGGGGAGGATCAGAGGCTTGTGACCAACTGTGAGCGCAGCGAGCAGTTGGTCTTCACTGCGCTACGTAACGTCTGTGTATCGGAGGATCAGAGACCAACTGTGAGCGCAGCGAGCAGTTGGTACTGCACCAGCCTACGTAACGTCTGTTCAGTGTATCGGAGGATCAGAGACCAACTGTGAGCGCAGCGAGCAGTTGGTACTGCACCAGCCTACGTAACCTCTGTTCAGTGTATCTTAGGAGGATCAGAGACCTGTGACCAACTGCACCAGCCTACGTAACGTCTGTTCAGTGTATCATCGGAGGATCAGAGACCAACTGTGACAACTGTACCGACCTACGTAACGTCTGTTTAGTGTATCGGAGGATCAGACACCAACTGTGACCAACTGCACCGACCTACGCAACGTCTGTTCAATGTATCATCGGAGGATCAGACACCAAGTGTGACCAACTGCTTGCTGCGCTCACAGTTGGTCTTCACTGCACCAACCTACGTAACGTCTGTTCAATGTATCATCGGAGGATCAGAGACCAACTGTGACCAACTGCTCGCTGCGCTCGCAGTTGGTAGTAGAAATAAAGTACTTGACATCTAAAGCCCACGGGTGATCACCATTGACGTCTCATCTCTTCGAATGACCTCACTTGTCTTGAAGACCAATTGTGATATCATCAACCCCGTCATAGCAGCCATATTGATATCATATGCTGTATAGTCCAGCCAATGGTAGACTTCACTGTTCTGAGTACTGTGCTACAACATTACATACTGTACATAGTTATAATACATAGACTACACAAGATTTATCAGTATTTACATAGCTCAGATGAACGAGGAGTGTCGTCTCTGTGGGAGTATTTACATAGCTCAGATGAACGAGGAGTGTCGTCTCTGTGGGCTCGGCTCTATGGGCTCGCCTCTGTGGGCTCGCGTGTCCGGTCACCAAACAACCCGCGACTCGTCGGCACTCTCTACCAACTCCTTCCGCAAGGTCTCCACCTCCCCCCTCTCAATCTCCATCTCCTCAACAACAACCTTGACCTTTGCGATATCAAATTTAAACTTCTTCAAGTTCTTGCTCATCTGTGCAATGCTATTGAGAATCTCTTTCTGGGACTTCTCTGCCGCGTGCCTACGGAACAACACAGGGGCCACCTTTCCAAACTCACAGAAGAGCGTGAGATTGTACGATAACGTCCAGTCTTGTGTCGTTAAGTATTGATTCAAGGTTGCAAGGGAGATGTTTTTGAGTATAGTAGATTTAAGGGCTGGCGTTGGTTTGGTTAATTGGGAAAGAAGGTCTTTGTAAAGGGTGATGATGTGAGCGTAGGCGGTGACAGTGGAAGTCTCCCCCAAACTCTCAAGATCCCCCACATCTTTACCACCAAACAATACCAAATACCTCACCAATTCACCTTTGATGAAGCTGGTGCTGAATAACTCTCTTGGGCCGGATATCTTGTCTGGTGAACCGTCCGATACAACTGCTTCCCCATCAGTAGAGGTATCTACTGTGGTTACTCCCTTCCACTCAGTTTTGAAATCACGATTGTCAAAACCAAAGCCATCCCGCTCCAACTCCTTCAACACATTGACAAAGTAATCGACGTACCCCATATCTCCCAAAACCACACTCATTTGAATAATCTTGACAACCAAGTAAACCTTGGAAACCGAGCCCCTCAATCTTGCTTCGAAATTGAAAAACGACTCGAGTTTGTTGTACACCTCCGAGCTCAATCCATCAATCACAGCGCTCCGGATCTCGTCGTTTCCCGTCATGTAAAACCGGTATACGTTCACGATATCGCTCAAATGGCCCACACTCGGATTGAGTGTGAAGATGTAGTGACTCAATGTATCATTTTGAATCATCTTGATCTTCATTGACTTGTAATACATCATGAGATTGTTTGACGTCGGAAGGAGTGCATGGAGTTTGAGTAACCAAAGCTTGATCATATGATTGTGGGGGTCCTTCTTGAGTAAATACGTAAGTATGATCACGTTCTTGATTATGTTATCGAGATTTTGATTTTGGTCCAAATCTGCAATCACCGCCATCAACGCCAATTGGTTGACCGGATTCGAATCAAACGAAGTTGACGAAGCGTGATTGGAATATTTTCTATAAAGCGACCATGATGTTGCAATGAATCCGGAGATGAATTCCGGGGTTTTGGCGGTGAATAGGAAGCTGAACTTTTGGACATTGATTGACGTGATTATGTCATGAATGTTATTTTGCGACAAGCTTTGCGACGTTGTATTTTGCGACAACTTCCCAATGTGATCTACAAACGCTTGCGAAGGTCTCCTAGTGACATACCCCTTGAGATCGTCGTAAGCACAGAGTTTTCTGGACATCTCTGTAAAGTAGTCAATGAGCGAGTTGTCATAATTTTCCTCAAAAACATAACTGGCTTCAACAAGGGCCAATTTTGAGTTTCTATTGTTGAATGATTTGATGAAGGTGATGAGCGATGAGTGGGGTTTGGTGACAGTTTCTGGGGAAGATCCTGTGGCAACGTCTGAGTGGGATTCCGTGGAGAGTTTTTGTAAACTCTCTGAGATATTTGCGAGGTCTGAGTCAACCAGAAGCGCAATCGCCTGGATGTACAATCTCCACGTATCAAAATCATTGAACTTCCCCACCAATAACTCCTCTGTGTACGTCTGCAAGTCTGGCCACCTCTTTTCCTCCCTCAAGGCGTTCAAGTAAATGATCTGCAATTCTAGATCTTTGGTTTCGTTCTGCAAAAGCTGAACGATCTGGCCGTACTTTCCATCCGCTGCATAGAAGCGACAAGCGAGATATAGCTCGTGGCAGGTCTGGTACGGACTCAACCCTTCCAAGATCCTAAGACCTAGAGTCTTATAAAGCTGGACTTCTTTCTCTACAGCAGACGTCAAAGCTAGCCTCAAGTAAAAGAAAACAACCCAGAGCTTGTACTTTCGATTCTCGGAGGTTGTCTTGGTCAAGAAGGTTGCGATCTTTTGGCAAGTCTTGATGTCGTACGTTTTCCCCAACCACTCCAAAAGTAGCGCCTTTGTTGACTCCGAGGTCGGGTACTTTCTAGCGACATTCTCGTACACTAGAGAAGCTTCCTTAGGACGATTGTTGTCTGCGAAGAACTCACTAAGCAAGGCGATGGTTTGTGGATCATTCGGGGTTTTCGCTAATAACGCTAAGTTATTGGCCATTGCCGCTGTGGTATGACCTTGTTTATGGAGTAGGAGATTGCTCAACGCATGATAGATTGACGCATTTGGATTCGATTTTAGACCTCTCTGAAGAGCGACTTGGGCGGCAGCGTAGGACCCGTCGTTGATGAGGTTTAGGATGTTCATTGATGAAAATTTTGATTGTAGCGAGGAAGATGTTGCGTGGGGAAAAGTTAGCGAGAAGTGGATCGGGAATTTAGAGCGACGGAAAAAGTTAGTGAGTGCAGTAAGAAAATTAGTGAGCTGAAAGAAGTATTAGAGATGTGAGTTTGATAAGCTCATAAGTTAGTGGGCAATATTTAGGGAGAGATTCTTTCGAAATTGTTCTCTGGTCATCATACCTCCACAGAATAACCCCAATACTTAACACAAGGCTACGCTTTCACCACACTCACACGACAATCAAAGAACCGCCGAGTCTATCAATTGAGACCGATTGAGTACCTAAAAGTTGGCACACCATTAATCTCATTCACTAACCGTAAGAAGTGAACATACAAGGCATATTCTATCGACGGTTATCTGTATAATTATAATTCTCTGCACATTATTCCAAGGATAAGCAACTGATGCGAGTCCTTCACGTAGGTACTGCTCTTACATCCTCCACGATTCGTACCCGAAACTCCGACATGAACTGAGGAATCGACCATGAACTGCTTTAGAGGAGCTAGGGTCCAGCTTCACTTCCAAGACGCGACGATTGTGGTTTAATGGAGATGTAGATGGATATGTTGATACCCAATGAGTGAAAATCATTGTAGTAATAGCAAGGGTGTAAGCCACATTCACAAGTACTGATGTGACAAGTGTTCTTGTGAACCGTACTTAGTCCAACTTTCTTGCGACTAAAACTGCTCGCAATTACTTATGAGGAACTGGTGATCGTCGCAAGTAATATAATGGTGAAAGCAGGTTGTCTTATAAGAGGAAGTGTTTTAACAGGGAGTTGTATATAGCAGGAGTTGTATATAACAGGAGTTGTGATATAACAGGGAATTGTTGTGTCGTACGATAACATGAAATGGTGTAAAGTACTCCAGAAAGCTGGTGCTGGCTTCTCATTACCTTCAAATAAAGCTAACGCGTATCAGCTAAACAAGATAATTATAACACCTTGCCAGTTATAATACCGCATCACTTCACACTCTGGTTACATTGTACGCGTCAGCATTCGCCACTATCTCACCATCCTGTGTTGGGCTAACATAGACGCTCAGTACGAAGCCAGAATACCTGAATTCCTCGCTGTGTGAGTGTCTTACTTGTCACGTCTATCATTCCTTGATGTATTTATTTAAACTACACAACCGCCATCAATTGTGTTCTCACGTACTTGACATATTGGTTGTTACAAGTCCTTGCATTTTTAACTCAATTATGCTCTACTGTTAGCACACACGCAGACATCCTACTAGCAACCACGAAATCTAGTGGCGCATAACTCAAGCTACTAGTTCATTTTACTACCCTGTTGAATTGGAAATATATCAACAGTCATACAACCAATCATTCTATATAAATTTGCTAAATAAACCTGCTCACAGCCAGTAAGGTCAAGACAGTTGAACCTTCTGGATCTCGTAGAAACCAGGATGGTCAATCGCAGGAACTACCCCGGATTTGCGTTTACGAGTATGCAGTACGTCTCAGTTAAATCTCCTTGCTCAAGAATACTTTGGTCACCATCGTACGAAAGGATATTGAACAAGAGCTCATTGTCTATTGTTCATCACACTACGAAAGTATATCGTACAAGAACTCAAGGTCTATTGATATTATTTTCTACTGAACGCGACTACGGCTAAGTGTTTTTAGATAGACATTCCTGTCTACCTCACTCGCTGTACACTCAATTTTATTACAACACTATATACAAAACGGTAATAGCAATCTTCTATGTGCTGCATGGTACAATACAGAAGCTTCCATACTTTTTCTCAAACAATATTCCAAGTTTTCGATGTTTTGCAGCCAAAACCTCCAAATATCATTACAAAAATGAACTTAAAAGTACAGGTAAATGTCCCAAAATGAAAAACACCAATAGAACGGTCCGAATATCGAGTCAGAGACAACCATATTGGCTATTGAAGCATTGGAGTCCAGGTCAGATTATGTGTAACGGTCGCATGTGAGCGAGTTGGGGAGCAATGATATGACCTGCAAGCGTGATGTCAACGGAGAGGTATTTACGCCGCGGATAAACCACACAACCACTGAGTCTTAGTCAGTCCGGTGTAAAGTATTGGAGGTTAATAACTTATACGACGTGTTCCTGCTTCAAGTTGGTGAAGTTGCTGTGTCGTGTCCCTTAGTTAAGACCACTCCCCTGTTGCGAACGATGTACTCCTCCATCAGAGTTGTAGCTATGAACACAGTACCTGTAAGTGGAGTTGCACTAGACAACCTCTATAACCAACCAGATATACTCACATTCAAAGCCTTTGGTGTGGCTTGACTCCTTACAGACCTTATCTATTTATTCAGAGATGACTTGTCTGCATTGTATTCAGTAGATCTTATCTGCATAGTATTCAGGAGCAGGCCCATCCGCATTCTGATCATACCATTGGGACGTCTACCAGAATTGACTCGTACGACTTGTGCTCAACACATCATGAAGAACAGCTCAAGCTCTGACCACCCAATGGAATAAGCTTTAATCACCATACACTTCAGAAGAATCCAGAATGTCAAGACTGCACAAAATGCAGCAATGGATCTCACTAAAACATTGCTTGCATTTATTGGACTATCTATCTAATGAGATATCTCTACGCAATCATACTCACATCCTACTCTCTCCACGCAAACTCCCTCACCTCTCTCCCTCATCTCTCACTCCAGTCCACTCCTTCAAATAATATATCGAACCATATGCAAGGTAGATCTTGCGTTTATATGCAGCATAAGAGACTGACTCACCATCCCATAATCACTCCTTATCATCCTCCACTCTCCCGCTCCTCTTACATCTCCACTTATCAGCACTTAGGTATGTAATCAACACCTAAGGATGTTATCAGCACTTAAGTACGTTATCCATGCAAGCAATCATCATCCGCCAAGATCGGCATACTTCTTGTTCTTCCGTCATGCACGACGCGCACCTCTTGGATGCAAATTAAAACCCCCACACCGCAGTATCTAACCCGTGATAGAAGCTTTTTATAGATACCCAGATAATTACATCGTTTCATATTGCTTGGCTGGGACCTATGGGTGGAATTCGGAAAGTTAGGAGTAACACGGACGTACTTCCGATGTGAAGGACAAGAAAAAAGCCTATCATCAATATTAGGTCACGAATTTTACATCCCAGCCACAATATAGATGACTAAATCCGAACAGCAGTAGTGATGCAATGACATCCTGAATTCACGTCCTACATACTGGTGAATTCAGGTCCTGCTGCTGTAATAGCGAAGCAGAAGAGCAGACTACGTCACTTCAAGATTTTATCACCAACCTTTCCTAGATACTCCGCCCGAGAAACCAACAACTTTCACTGAACTTATATACTCAAGGTTACACGACTTGGCAAACTTGGCACCACTTGGCAGGTTTTGAGAGCCTTTAAAGCGTCGGGTCGATGCACCAATCAACTTCTTGTCAATGACATTCACGCTCGATTTGCTCTGCTCAGTCACCTCTGCCGTATACTTTTGCAACTCCGAATTTCAGCCTCTCTGGGACATCATCACCTGACACGATATTTTTACCCGCCGTGCAGATTGTATCCAAACCAATGCTGCATCCTTCCTGCAGTCCCCATCTTTCAACCTCTTGATATATAAAGACTAGACTGTCCGCTTATCCAGACCATATGACTGAAAAATCTCCAAATACACATGAACAGCAAAGCTTAGCTTCAACGATTACAAATGGCGACTTTGTCGCCTACAAACTATCCATCGAAGAAACAGCCGCACACTTTGGCGTTGACCTTCAGGGTGGATTGACTCCGGACCAACTCTCAGAGTTGCGAGGAGTCTACGGGCCCAATAACCTCGGAAACGATGCGGGCATCAACTATGGGAAAATCCTTGCGCATCAGGTATTCAACGCCATGATTTTGGTGCTTATAATTTCCATGATCATTGCGTTGGCAATCAGAGATTGGATTTCCGGAGGGGTGATCGGATTGGTGGTTGGGTTGAACATCTCTATCGGGTTCATCCAAGAGCTAAAGGCGGAAAAGACGATGGGGAGCTTGAGAGCTCTCAGCAGTCCAACCGCGCACGTCACCAGATCTGGTGAAGATACGATTGTACCTGCTGACGAGGTTGTTCCTGGTGACATCGTCCATGTCACCGTTGGGGACACGCTTCCTGCTGACATCAGATTAATCAGCACGATGAACTTTGAGACCGACGAGGCGTTATTGACGGGGGAGTCTTTGGCAGTAGTTAAAGATGCCAGTCAGGTGTACTCTGAGGTTGTGCCTGTTGGGGATCGTCTCAATTTGGCGTACTCGTCCTCGATAGTTGCAAAGGGCCGTGCTTCGGGGATAATCATCTCCACTGGCCTCAACACTCAAATCGGGCAGATTGCGCAATCACTCAAAGGTGGTAGCACGCTTATTGTGAGAGCCAGTAAGTCCGACGGGGTTAGTACCATCAGAGCCACCGGGTTGACGATCAAGAACGTCATTGGTAACGTTCTCGGTATCACGGTCGGTACCCCTCTCCAAAGAAAGCTCTCGTGGTTGGCGATCTTTCTTTTCGGAGTGGCCATAATTTTTGCAGTCATTGTGATGGGGTCGCAGAAAATGCACGTGAACAAAGAGGTTGCAATCTACGCCATTTGTGTTGCTCTTTCGATGATTCCGTCGGCGTTAATTGTTGTTTTGACCATCACCATGTCTGTTGGTGCCCAGGTGATGGTCGAGAAACATGTGATTGTACGGAAATTAGACTCTTTGGAAGCGTTGGGCGGAATTAACGACATCTGTTCCGACAAAACAGGCACCTTGACTATGGGGAAGATGATTGCGAAGAAGGTCTGGATTCCGGAAGTAGGAACCTTCAACGTGATTAATTCCGACGAACCGTTCAACCCGGAGGTAGGAGAAGTCCAGTACACGGAGTTTTCCCCAAAAGGAATCGATGACACCGACGAGGAGATCGATTTCAGAGATGTTCCCACCAAAGTGACTGAAGCCGACGGGCTCTACCAAGAATGGCTCAGGACAGCCACTCTCGCGAACATCGCTTCCGTCAACCAGGTGGTTGACGAAGAGACGGGCGAGACCAACTGGACTGCTCACGGCGATGCTACCGAGATTGCCATCAATGTCTACACCACGAGAGAAAAATGGAGCCGTGAGGACCTTTCCTCGTCCCTTGAGCATATTGCGGAGTACCCGTTCGACTCCTCGATCAAGAGGATGTCGGTGGTTTACCGCGAAGAGTCCGGCAGAGTCAAGGTCTACTCCAAAGGGGCCGTGGAGAGATTGCTAGAGAGGTGCACCCACTGGAACAAGGAGGGGCAGGTTGTCAGCTTGACCGAAGACGATAAGGCGGTAATTGAAGAGAACATGAACGCGTTGTCGTCGCAGGGGTTGAGGGTGTTAGCCTTTGGCTCCCGGGTGTTTGAGGGGCATCTTGGAGAGAAGGATGTTGAAACCCCACACAGAGATGAGGAAAGTACACACAGTGATGTCTCCGGCAGAGACACCTACGAGGCCGGACTCACCTTCCTTGGCCTCATTGGGATCTACGACCCCCCACGTCAGGAGACTGCGGGTTCCGTCAAGGCGTGCCACAAGGCTGGTATCAACGTGCACATGCTCACTGGAGACCATCCCCTGACCGCAAGAGCCATTGCCCAGGAGGTTGGTATTCTTCCACACAACCTTTACCACTACTCGAAAGAGGTTGTTGAGGTCATGGTGATGACCGCTACCGAGTTCGACGCCTTATCGGACGCTGCTATTGACGCTTTACCGGTGCTTCCACTTGTTATTGCCAGATGTGCCCCACAAACCAAGGTACGTATGATCGATGCTCTCCACCGTAGGGAGAAATTCGTGGCCATGACCGGAGACGGGGTCAACGATTCGCCATCTCTTAAGAAGGCTGACGTTGGGATTGCAATGGGACTCAATGGAAGCGATGTCGCGAAAGACGCAAGTGACATTGTTTTGACCGACGACAATTTTGCATCCATTTTGAACGCCATTGAGGAGGGGCGTAGAATGAGCGCAAACATCCAGAAATTCGTGTTGCAGCTTTTGGCCGAAAACGTTGCCCAGGCCCTCTACCTCATGGTTGGACTTGCGTTCATCGACGAAAGCGGATACTCCGTGTTTCCGCTTTCTCCCGTCGAGGTGTTGTGGATTCTTGTGGTTACGTCATGTTTCCCTGCCATGGGACTCGGACAAGAAAAGGCGTCCGACCTGATCTTGTTCAACCCGCCTAGTAACGAGATCTTCACGTGGTCCGTCATCGCGGACATGCTTGCTTATGGGGTTTGGATGGCTGCATGTTGTTTGATGTGTTTCGTCATCGTGGTGTACGGCAAGGGTAACGGGGACCTTGGGGTCGATTGCAACGTCAACCACCACGGCTGCGACCTTGTTTTCCAGGCCCGTTCAGCCAGTTTCGCCACAATGACGTGGTGTGCGCTTATTCTCGCATGGGAGTGCATCCATCCTTTGAACTCGTTGTTCTACATGAGACAGGACACCGACTTGAACTGGTGGCAGCAAACGTGGGAGGATCTTTACGGTAACAAGTTTCTCTTCTGGAGTATCATGGGGGGATTCTTGAGCGTGTTCCCGGTAGTGTACATTCCCATCATCAATACGAGAGTGTTCTTACATAGGGGAATCACATGGGAATGGGGGTTGGCGGTTGGGTGTAGTATTTTGTTCTTAGGGGGTTGTGAGGGGTGGAAGTGGTTCAGGAGAGTTAGGGAGAGAAAGGAGGTGAAGAATCCGGAGTACGAGTTGGAGAGGAACGATCCGTTTGAGAGGTATGCTAGTTTTTCCAGGGCGAATACCCAGGTGGTCTAGCCGAGCAAGATGTACGAGCAAGCATGTACGAGCAAGCATGTACGAGCAAAGCGAGTACATTCTTGTACTACGATACCTCCGACCCCTTCTCTGTACCCATACCTCCAAGCGAGTACATTCTTGTACTTCGATACCTCCCCTTCTCTGTACCCATACCTCCAAGCGAGTACATTCTTGTACTAGCAAGCCGAGCCACACTCTGACACTCCTATTCGCTAGTTTGTATATTAATTTAGAATTGACTTTTTATGTATCCGTAGTACAACGAGAGGAATTGTCCTCTGGTGGTGGAGAGTACTTCGATTTGTCGTGCTGACAGAACGGCTAGAGACGTAGAGCTATCTGATAGAGGTACATCCCTTTCAGGGAAGCAGGGAGACACGTAAGGCTGCAGCCTGATCACACCTCATTCTGCGTTTCCAATTCTGCTCACCTCTACAGAGGCTGCTCTGAACCTCTTTGGACTCCTTGCCACCGAGGTCATGTCAAGCACTTACACCGAGATTGACCTCGTGTACCTAACCTCTGAAGCACTACTACCTGTACTGCTTGGGATGTCGTCCCAAGCACAACCAGTGCCTTTATAATTTTTGACAGAGAGATTTGACAGGCGAGGTCATAGAAGTTTGACAGGCGAAGTCATAAAAATGGCAGACGAAGTCACAGAAGTTTGACAGACGAAGTCATAAAAATTGACATTGAAGTCATATTCACAACGAAGTCATATTGACAAAGAAGTCATATTCACAACGAAGTCATATTGACAACGAAGTCACTTTCTTTAATCCTGACTCGTCTAAGACCAGTTATAAAAGGATATGCTCCGCATTCCTCATGGTACCGGTGCTTCACCCAAACACCCCAAGGGTCCAAAAATAGCAGCCGTCAATCCTAGACGAATGGCTGCAATTCGTACTTGTTTTGATTGCAAACCTTAAATGTGATGCCTCGTCTTAAATGTTTAGATCTTCCAAAAGGGGGGTTCCTGAGGTGATTGTTTTGCGGAATGCGATGCGTGTAATGGTATTACGAGACTGCGCGACATGTTCCTGGCTCGAGGCGGTGATGGGATGGCCAGGGTACTCGAATATGTCGTCAACCTTGAAATTGTAGTCGTCAACAAACAATTCATCAATGCAATTCATGTCGTAAACAATGCAATTCGATGTCGTCAACAAGCCAATTCGAATATGTCGTAATGCAATATGTCAACACACGATCTGACGAGACGTACGACACGTCAATGCAGTATCCCATTTGTTCCTGACGTTTGGGAGTTGCCTAATTGGGGTGTGTCAATGTTGATATCGCGGATAGACGATGCGCAAGCAGGTACGCACCTAAAAGTGGTGGGAACCGAGGAAACTGTATAAAGAACAGACTGTAGGTGCTGGTGTGGACAAGTCCTATGTCAAAGAAGGTACTCTCTACATCTGCTACAACGGTGCATCCGTTAACACGTTAAACGGCTCTGCATCGTTAAAACGTTAAAACAGCTCTACATCCCGCTACAGTCTCTACGTCAGTTAGAACAGTCTCTACATCCGCTAAAACAGCTGTACATCCGTTAAAGCAGTCTCTACATCCTGCTACAACACTCTACTTGCTGTACACCCTCTACTCCCTACTTCCTCTACACCCTCTACATCCTCTACCTCCTCTACACCTCTACCTCCTCTACATCCTACTCAATAAAAGCCATTGGCCGGTATATTTACCAGTACATAAATGGCACCAGCCAGTACGGCGGCGCCGGGTTATAAAATTACAGGGTGGCCCAGAGGGTTCCAACGCGGTCTTGAATCTCAGCCGACTGCGGCACTAAAGCTGTGGGACCATGACGGCGGAGTCGTGAGCGTAGGACCGTCCGAAAGACGCTCGCAAAGTGAGACAAGCGGGCTATCACTCAATCGAAGTTCGTGGTCGCACCTACGGACCTACGATGTTCTCTTCTTTCGATTATCAATGCTTATTTGTGGTTTGATTCAAGGATTAGGTGAAGAGTGGCAGGGGTTTGAACGTATTGCGGTGATACCGAGTGGGAAGCTACGTTGCTAGCTCACGTTGCTAGCTCACGGTGCTCGCCAGCTCATGGTGCTTGCCAGCTCGCTACGCTCACAGTATGCTCGCTACCTCACTATTTTCACGGTGTGCTAGCTACGCTCGCTACGCTCACGGTATGCTCGCTACGCTCGCTACGCTCACGGTATGCTCGCTACGCTCACAGTATGCTCGCTACGCTCACGGTATGCTCGCTACGCTCACAGAACGCTCACAGTACGCTCACAGTACGCTCACAGTACGCTCCTACTCTAAAAGCTTGACGTAATTCGACGGACAAATCCCAACCTGCCCGTTCAACCTCCTGGCTTGCCACCACTTCCCGTCAATATCGTCCACCTCCAAAACCTCGTCCTTAGCAAAACTGATCTCGTTGCTATCGTCAGGGTTGGCGTCGTAACTGTACAACGCTCTGGCCTTATACCTAAAGGTGATTTCCCCTGCCCCCACGATGGAGTGTCTCTCATGAGGCTTCTGTACATCGCTGGAAGAAAAGTTCTCCAACCCATTCAACTGAGAGCTGCTCATGTAGGATGAGTTCTTACCCGGGGCAAGAGACGCCGCAACCACCGTGTTGTTCTTGGTAGTTAACTGCGATTGCCTCAAGTTATTATCTTGGAAGTGTGCAGCACCAGAATGAGGCAAGTTGACAGGCAGCACGTACCTCTTGTAGTCGTCGTCGTCTTCGTCTCTGCGGTCCAATTTTCTATTATCATTACTCATCTCATTATTAGGCAAGTGGCCGTGATTGTGAGATTTAAGGGAGAACGAATCAATGAATTGATTGGTTGGAGATTCAGGATGGCCCCCAAAGTATAAGATCCAGATGAGATTCAAAATGGAGAGGAGGATACACCCAGCGGCACACGCCAAGTTGGCTCCCGATTTGGAGTTGTAGATCAAACTGTTGATCGAGTTGGTGGTGTAGATAAAAGCTACCGATACAAGCCCCACCAAGGTGAACTTGTACAACTCGATGTTGTTGTTGAGGTAAAGGAGGAGGATTATGAGTATAAGCACAAACTCATACACTATGCCCCACCAAGTGAAATGGGGAAAGGTGTGTGCGTCCGAAGCAGCAGCCCCAGCAATGGCAACAATCCATCCGAGTATACCGAAGGAGATTGTTGATATGGCGAACGGATCACCAAGGAAGTTTGATAGGCTGAAAGTCATTGTGGGAGTGGGAGTGGAGTGTTGTGAGTATTAGTCGGTTGTTGTGTTGGTGTATTAAGTGTGACTATCGATGTATCAGTATGACTATCGATGTATCAGTATGACTATCGATGTATCAGTATGACTATCGGTGTATTAAGTACGACTATCGGTGTATTAAGTACGACTATCGATGTATCAGTATGCTATCGATATAAAGTGATCTATCGATATCTAGTAGATTATCCTTGTAGTGTATTACAAGTTATAACGATCAAGATTCTTCCTGTCTGTATTGGACCTCTCTATTCCAATTCTTACGTATATGACTTCAAGTACTTGTTATCCAAAGTTATCAGTCTCAGATCTTCGTCTTGCGGTGTTTACTTCGTGTTCGTTGTTTTTGTGCTGATTTCTTTTTTTTCTGCGCCCCTGTGGGAAAGATGGTGCGCGCACGTCCGTTGATTTTGAGGCGGATTGGCGGCAGGAACAAACACGCTAATACCAGCGTTAGCGAGAGCGACGTCACAGCGAAGAGCCTAAAGATGTCCCTATTGAGAGGACCAGGTGGGTTGACCAATCAGACTACAACTCATTAGTGCGGGAATGCATTTCCTTTTTCGTGTTTGGCATTGGTATTTGGAGATTGGCGGACTTTGTGCTGGCTAACTTAAGTATTGTCGCATGGGTGTTCTGCAGTTGTCAATATGAACGTAGCTAGGAGGAATCAGGTGCTGGTCTAGGTTCCAGGCAGTACAGGCGATCCAGTACTCCAGGCTGTACTTAAGAGGACAGGATCCAGACAATTGAACCTGACCCTCCAGACAAACTCCAGACAATTGGAGTTGAGCAAGCCTGGGCTGTAGATTTTAGAGCGTGTGGAATTGAGGAAGCTCCATTGCGTGAATTAGAGCGTAAATGAAAAAGCTCCATTGGGTGAATTAGAGCGTAAATGAAAAAGCTCCATTGGGGTGAATGAAGAGAAAGCTTGTAGATTTAGAGTGTAAATTGGAGTGGAATGTGAAGGGAATAGAAACGGTAAGGCGCATGTGCTCAGAGCACCGTCCGATCTACATCGTACCCACCGCTATCAGAGAACCTTCAGCGAGGATACAGCTTCCATAATAACTACGCTGAAATTTTCCAAGAATGTCAGATGTTCCATTGCAAAGCCTGGAAATTTGAAACAGAGCGAAATAAGCCTACTTGGAGGTTAACACCGAAGTCGTTTGAGTGGAGCTAATTGGGGGAGTCTTGAAAAGTATTGTTACGTCATTTTGTGTTTAGTGGAGCTGGGTAGAAGTTGTCGTAGTAGTCAGAGGTGGTAGTAGAAGCGGTAGAGGCGGTAGTAGAAGCGGTAGAGGCGGTAGAAGCGGTAGAAGCAGTAGAAGCGGTAGAAGCAGTAGCAGAAGCAGTAGAAGCGGTAGAAGCAGTAGCAGAACCAGTAGTAGAAGCGGTAGTACAAGTAGTAGCTTTGGTCTCAGCAGTATAGATGTTAGGGTCACTGTTCCTCTTAAGTAGCTGCGGTCTCAGCAGTGGTGTAACTAGGTAGACTGCTAGATTGGCTATGGGTAGTGGCTGCAAATAGAGGTTCCAGAGTGTATGTGCAGTCGCAGTTGTCTGGACTAGCAACATTTGCGAGCCAGTTCTATTCCCACTAGCTTATACCACAGGGTCTGAAAATCCAACCCAGTGACCAAAACTCTCACAATGTTTTGCAAAGTTTTCCGTGGATAATCCACGACAAACCTGGAACAGAATTCTGATCCAGACTCATCTCCATAGGATTTGTCATCCTCTTATTCAACAGTTTAGGGAATCTACAATCCTACGTATAGCACCTCATCACCAACATCACACCACTTGTTATTACCGAGGTGAAATTATTCACCAATGATATTCTATAAATACTCCATGTGACATTATTTCCAAAGTTATCACCACGCCATGTGAACACCAGCATGCACCTCCAGATGCCAGTATACAAATGCGGACACCTAATGCCTTAATTTCGATAGATTTGCAACCAATATTTGCTCATGCGGGATAATTCGGAAGTTCAGAGAGATGTGCTCGTATGACCACGCAATCCCCTTCCCTACTTCTCCCTACTTCTACCTATTTCTCCCTAATTCTCCCTAACTAATAAACTCACCGCCGTTAGTAATCTCGGATCACAATCTGCCAGCCGCACTTTTCGATGACGTAAGCTTGGAAATGGTTGGGTTGCTGTTCGCCAGTGCTACTCCAACACTGAATACCAACGCAACCAGCCCTAGATTGCAGTCGTACCACGTATAGCAACAAGCCGGAACACTCCAGCATTAGCTTGGCCGCACGTACGCTTTACGTGCTGTTCGGACTTTCGCACGAATGACCACGGGACTTAACATCCTTTGTTCCGTATTCATACGTACCCCCGTACTTAAGGTGAAAATTCGTACGTACCTCCCTACTTAAAGTGAAAAATCCCCGTACATTCTCCGTACCAAGTATGATGTTAAGACTTGCAAGAACGTACGCCACCAAACCCAACTATTTGACCACGGTGTTGGGAACCTCCACCAAGGTGCTCACCCCAGCAGAGCTGTTGGTCCAAGGTGACATGAGATTTATCACGCCCACGATGTTTTCCCATCCCAAGTTTACGGACGAAGAGGTCAAAACAATCGAATACGCCCATAGAGTCCCCAACACTCTCAGTGATAAAACCCTTTGGAGAATGATCCAGGTAATAAGGGGTAGTTTCGATTTTGTGACAGGATACAAAAAGCCGCCTAACGGAGCCAAGGTGACTTTTTCAGACGGGACCAGGTACGAGATGACCGAAGCGAAGTGGTTGACGAGAGCCATCTTCCTTGAGCTGATTGCAGGTGTTCCTGGCAGTGTTGCGGCGTTTGTCAGACACTTACACAGTTTACGGTTGTTGAAGAGAGACATGGCATGGATCGAAACGCTTTTGGATGAAGCTTATAATGAGAGAATGCACTTGTTGACCTTCACCAAGATCGGTAGACCTTCTTGGTTAACCAGAACCATTATTTATGCGGGCCAGGGTGTTTTCGCAAACCTCTTCTTCTTCAGTTATCTCGCCAACCCAAAGTGGTGCCATAGATTCGTGGGCTACCTCGAGGAAGAGGCCGTATCAACGTACACCCATTTGATTGAAGAGTTGGAAATCCCAGGAAGATTACCAAGATTGGAGAGCATCAAGCTCCCGGGTATTGCTGTCCAGTATTGGTGGGAATTGGACGAAAACAGTACGTTCAAGGACTTGATTTATAGAATAAGAGCCGACGAAGCAAAGCACAGAGAGGTGAACCATACGTTGGCCAACTTGAAGCAGAAGAGTGACAGGAACCCGTTCGCCATGAAGGTTGAGGGAGTGGACGTCCAGCCGGAAAATGGGTTGGGCAATCATAGGGCGACGGGGTGGGAGAGGGAGGATCTTAAGTTGTAGCGACTCAACTTGTGCGAACGAAGTGAGCTCAAGTTGAGCAGCAGTCAAGTTGCGAACGAAGTGAGCTCAAGTGCTCAAGTTGAGCGAAGCGGATGTCAACTGTTGCTAACGAAGCCCTCAAGGTGAGCGAAGCGGATGTCAACTGTTGCTAACGAAGCCCTCAAGTTGAGCGAAGCGGATGTCAACTGTTGCTAACGAAGCCCTCAAGTGTTGCGATCTCTTGCTATGTAATTTCATGACGATGGCTACTCATGACCACCAATCACCAGTTGTGCTTACTCCCTGCTTCCCCACAATGATCCCTCATGCCTTCCTGAATTTTCAGTGTCTGGAATTACCACGACCTCACAGTACGACTTATGCTACAGAAATTATTTATCATGTATAGAATGAATGACGTTATTATTTGTATTGTAGTGACAAATCCACTTCTGTCTGCCCACCTGGACTTTGTCTTTTGATCAATGAGATAGCACTTATTTTTGCGGAGGATATTTCTTCCAAGAGATAGAAATCATCGACTTCGTCGATACTAGTCGTACTAGGTCCCACGGCTGTATCATTCCGTATTCAGCGGGACAGCCGCACCATGGACCTACGGAGTCTTCATCTGCGGGTCTTCGGGTGAACGGTGACGTAAATCCGAGGATATACCATGACTCGGAGTCGTCCTAAGTCCGTGGTTGCAATGAATCCAGGATTCGCATAAATGGAGGTCAGTTCAGATTTATCAACATGGACCTTTCTCAAGGCTGAATGATTATGTAGAAGCTCTTGGAGCGAGAAGCTATTTGTGATTTTTGGCTGCAGCAGAAACCATCATGGTTATCAATTGACAGCAATTTACCCACCCTAGTTGTGGTCAGCAGTAATGACTTAATGACTTCTACTGGTTGCAAAAATGGCCGGCGCACGACTTTTTTTGGTAGCGGAGTCATTTAGAGACAGCTAAGGTTGAGCGGGTGATTGGAGATACGACAATCAGCGGGAGGGACGTGCAAGTGGGGGAGACGTGCAAGTGGGGAGACGTGCAAGTGGGAGACGTGCAAGTGGGAGAGACGTGCAATGAGCGGTGATAAAAGAAGACGAGCGGTTTTATGCCGGGACCACAATCTGTAATAAGTTTTCGATCTGTACTGCAGAGTTAGAGCTGGTGTTAAAGGTTATTGGGTGCAACAACCTTAGCTGCTAAGGTTGTGGTCTGTTTTACTCTCACGCTCAAAATTCGCTACGCTCATTTTGAGGTGCTCGTTTTGAGGTGCTCATTTTGAGGTCGCCACCATCACATGACCTCATCAAATTCTCGAATCTTCTTCATTGCTACACCATGCCCAATCCATCCTTCACGTACGACGGAGTGAAGCTAGAATCGGACGTGATCTCCCTGTTACTTGGAGATGAACCCGAGGATATCCAAGTCATCCAAAGAGAGCCGTATGATGAATCGCGTGCATACGATGACAATAACGAGCTTGCCATTAGTAAGTATCCCAGCTTACCCCCACTTAGCCCGCTCAGCGAGAGTGCATTACCAAGTGGAATGAAAAGTAATGCAGCGTCGTCTGTCAACTCGGGGCTTGCGCTTCGGAAAGTGGAGCCGCCCAAGAAGAAAAAGGACCCCACGGGACCAAAGGCAAGACCTGCGTTTGTTATGAAAATCTGGTCCATGGTCAATGACCGCAACAACGTAGATTACATCCGCTGGAACGATGACGGCAAGACGTTCCAGGTGTTTCACAGAGAGGAGTTCATGAAGAGCATTCTTCCCAAGTACTTCAAGCACAACAACTTTGCATCGTTTGTGAGACAACTAAACATGTATGGGTGGCACAAGGTACAAGATATAAGCTCCGGTACCATGGGCGGCAACCCAGAGAGCGACGAGGTATGGCAATTCGAAAACGTCAACTTCATACGAGATAGGGAAGACTTGTTGGACAAGATCGTGAGAAACAAGAGCGTAAATCTGGAACCGTACGGCGTAAATATGGGCATCCAAGATGAAAGCAACCACGTCCAGATCATGTTGAACGAGTTGGACCAAATCAAAATGAACCAATTGGCTATCACAGAGGATTTAAGGAGAATACGAAAAGATAACAAGTCGTTGTGGCTGGAAAATTACCAAACCAGGGAGAGGAACCAACACCAAGCCAAGACCTTGGACAAAATCTTGAAGTTTTTGGCTGCCGTTTACGGAAACCCAGGAAAGGTCTTGGAGGTGGAGGACACTTCCGCTTGGGCCCCGCAAACCCAACAACCGCAATACGTTCCACAGAACTATCCCGAAGGATACCAGCCGAATAGGAAGAGATTGATGTTGACCGATGGTCAAACCCAGAGTCGCCAAAACCAAAAGAACCGGCCGTACCAGAATGTCCAGAACCCAAGCCCACCCCAGAGATCGTATCTGCAACAATCGTCACAATCGTTACATTCGGGCCAATCGATCCAAGGGCTGTCGCGCCAACAATACAACTACCCACAAGCTCCATTTCCCGGAGAGTACGATTTCTCCAACCCAATCCCACAACAAAGCCCGTCAAATATAAACCCCGACTCAGGCTCAATTGAGGAAATCATACGATCCTACGAAAACACCCCTAACGACAACATCACCCCCAATTACGACTTCAACCAGCTATCGCCAAACACCGACGCCAAACGGATTTATCAGCAGCTTATAAATCAAGACGCAACATCCACTGCGTCTCCACGTCATTTCTTCCCGGAGTTGAACATCCCAAATAGTCCGGGGTATTTTCCCACTCAAGTTATAGAGCCCCAAACGCACGACGCGCCAATGTCGGACTTCTCGGGATTGGAACAGAATGTGTACAAGCAGGGCCAGAACATACAACAAGTTCAGGACTGGATACTGAAGTTGGCTCTGCAGCAACAATCACAGCAAAACGTGATTGACGAGATCCATGATAGACCGGAGTTGGAGGGGTTTGATATGACGGAGTTTTTGGATAAGGGGGAGGAGGAGGATGTCAAGAGGAGGAAGATTCAGTGACTGTAGTGACTGTAGTGACTGAGCGAAGCGAGGGAGCGTGACTGGATTAGACTGAGCGAAGCGAAGGTGCGTGAGTTAGTGACTACGAAGCAAAGTAGCGTGGATTAGTGGCTGAATTGAGTGATAGTGGAGTCGAACCACGAGCGTGCGAGCGGATTGGGGAGTGAAACCAACGATGTCGCAAACTGACACTCTAAGGTGGACCGACCAGTCCTGCGTGCGTGAGACCGTATTGTCATTGACCTCACTGGAAACACAAACAATCACTGCAGCTAGTACTTGATTTCCTTAGATATCAGCACATTATCTCACTCAGCGTATCAGTTAACAGTTCAATTCGTACAATCTTCGTATGTATAGTATAAATAGATGTGGAATAGGTAATAAACAAAGATGTACACTAATGTAGGTGATCTTAATACTGGGGGATTTGGGTAACTGGGAGTGTATTTGGGGAATGACCGATACAGATTTGTGGATGCTTCAAGTACCGACAATTACAGTCATAAGTGAGGTTGACTCCGCAGGAGTCCAAAAAAGTACATGACTTACGGTCATCAGTAAGCTGTCATCGGTAGTATAACAGGCTCCACCAGTATAACCAGTCAACACACCACACGCCTGGCATTTCGATTCAGCTACCTTTACGCTTACAGTTCATGAATATTCACTTGTCGTCAGAAATGCAAGCACTTAGGCTGATTTACCTTGCGAGTGCTTTCATTTGTTAAGCTTCACGACTCAAAGTCGGACAACACAAAATCAAATGGTTGCAAATTGCACGCACCCTTTTAGAATGATGACCAAGCTAAGACAGAAGAGAGTTACACGCGAGGCTAACGAGGACTGATATTAGACTAACTAAACACAATGGAAAGACCACAGCTAGCTCGATCTGCCTTGCTAATTCGATCAAACAGTGGAACCACAGCTAGCTTGATCTGCCTTGCTAATTCGATCGTATTGCCATTGGGTAGTTAGCTCAGTATCCACGACCAGCGTAGTATCTGCTCACCCCCCAGTGACTCTTATATGAACCATCGCTTCTAAGAAGCCCGCCAATCACTGCTAGACAAATAAAGCCGCAGCGACAGCAACCAACCCTCCAACCCCAATAATCTCCTTAATCCCCTGAGCCTTTGAGCTAGAGCTTGGGCCCAAGGTCGAGGTTCCAGAAGAGCTTCCAGTTTTTGCAGCAGAGTCCATAGAAACTCCCAGACCTGCAGAAACACTTTGACCGGCCCTGCTTGCAGAGCCGGTATTGCTTGTAGAACCCGTCTTGGTTGCACCATCGAAAACAGTAGAGTCAAAAACACCCGCAGGATCGCTTGACCAGCCAAACTCGGTCGTTAAATTGCCGAAATTGGTGGAGCCCAGACTACTTGCATCAAGGACCAAATAAACAACCGGCGAACCCTCTTCCCCAAAAACCCCAATGGTCCCGTCCGGATTAAGCACGAATTCAGGATCTCCTTTCACTGTCAAATTAGTTCCATTGACTCCCCAGGTATCGTCTAAACCAAAGGTGATTGGGTAAAATTGAATAACGTCAAGGATGAATACCGAATAGCCTATCCCACCAGTGGAGTTTTTGTAAGCAAGTACTCCTTTGCCTAGCAATTCGAAATCTACAGCAGGATACGTCGAATTGGCGACAATAAGGAGATTATCAGCAACGGTAACATCACCTTTGATGCCGTTGCCGACGTACAGCAACCTGAAATCCAAACTACACAAGACGGTGCTTATAAGCGTGATAATAGTAAGTGAGTTAAGCAACATTTGGAGTCTCCACAGAGGAACACTTCCCCATTTTATGCTCGAAGTTAAAGCCGTCCCCACGTTAACTGGTCTGGTAAACACTTGGTATGCCTTTTGCAGCCTAGCTTGAACCGTCCTCACCACGTTAACTGGTTATGGTACCTCAAAACTCTTGGTACGCCTTTTGCAGCCTGCCAGAGCCGAATTTCGAATCTAGAAGTTTTTTACGAAAAATGACACAAAACTGAAAGCTAATTCGGGAGGTATGGCCTATGTGGGGACGAGGTGAAATTGGTGACCTTCCACGTTGGTTGCACCACGTTGGGATTCTCTTAGCATTAGGAAGGTTGTTTAGCATTTCCCACACCAAATTACTGGGATGACTAGAGTCAGTCAAGAGCAGGGGGTATACCTCGTGCGTGCCAACTACACTATGAATGTACGACTGCAAGATGATAGGGCTTTTCCGTAGATAGATAGAATACCCACAGGAGTTCAGTGGTCATTAAGAAGATAAATAGACCCACCCAGTAGTTATTGTTAAGATACATTCAAATCCACAGTGAACCTACAACGTATCTACTCTTACTAAGGCATACTTGCTACGACAATGTTGATGCAGCCACCCATTATTTGGGGAAGCTCCCTCAGTTTGCATGGCTATAATCAAGAGGACAGTCTGACATCACACGAAGAGAAAACTCTCATTGATGTTCCAACTCACCGTAATAAGTAAAATCAACTTTTGACAATCGGTCTGCAAAACCTGGTACGATTTCAAAAATATTGCATACCCCCAAAAGCCCCTATATTTACATCCTTTCGCTATGATTCCAATTTGGTATTTTGCAGTAGCCTTTCTTGGGAGAATCCTGAAAGTGCTCCCTCGAATGGGAAACGCAGATAACGAGAATCATTGTTTACATTCGGAAGCTACATTGAAGAAAAAGTGGGTGTTGAGCCAATTATTACGTTATAAGTCAGTATACAGCACTTACATGAAATCCCACCGTATGGTTAGACTTTTCAATGTGGATGATATTGCTAGTATTGTACATCACTATGACCAATTCTACACAGTCTACAAAATCAACCCCGCCACCACCATCAACCCCCCAACCCCAACGTCCCTTCTAACCCCCTCAGCTTTAGACTTTCTGGTTGTGTACGCGTCGCGGTAGCTTGTGCTGGTTCCAGAGCCATATGGATCTGTCAAATTGCCAAACCCAGTAGTGTTTGTGGTATTCAAGTCAACCTTCAACGTCACTAATTTGGAGCCTTCGGTCAGGTCTTTTCCAATAGTGTCGTCAGAATTCAAGTAAAACTCGCCCGTCCCGTTCACAATCAAGTCAGCACCATCAACCGCCCACCCTCCAAATACATCAAAATCATACACAGATGGAACAAACTTGATTATGTAATATCTGAATGAAGAATAACCAACATCTCCAGTTGAGTTTTTGTAAGCAAGTATGCCTGGGCCCAAGATCTCGAAGTCTGCGGCGGGATACGTTGAGTTTGCTTTGGAAAGTAGACGCTTCGCGACGGTGACGTCCCCGCTGACGCCATCTCCAGTATACAGTAGCTTGAAGTCAATTACACCGAGAGCGGTGCTAATGAAGGTGAGGGTAGTTAGAAGGTTGAGTTGCATTGGTGAGACGGAGGTGTTGACTTGCCCTATTTATGTGACCAATTGGGGTTATGTTCCTTGTAGCTAGAAATTTCTTGGTATGTCTTGGAGAGTTACGAAGACAAAGCGAGGTGGCTGTGCGAGGGAAACGAATGTGGAGGCAAACGTGTAAAAAAGCATAATCCCAATCTTTCTGTATAATATAGCCGTACACCGAGAACATATTGTGCAGCCGTTCCTAGTTTGCAGCCATATCAACGCTTCAAATCCAAGCACAATCACCAAGCGACTGGCATGCAGCGAAGCGCACGTAGTGACGTAGATCGCCGGGAGCCAGTTAGAGAATGAATGAGCCGTGCGAGAGAGAAGAGGCTACAGTAATTCACATCAGGTGTATTGATTGTCCGGTTTTGAGAGCTACCCCGGTCTTTTCCCGATAGCTTGCTGTGTTGATATTTAGAGCTTTTGTATCCACCTCTCACTGGAGTTTAAGAGAGAACCACCCCCACAAGCACCATCAACCCTCCAACCCCAACCCCAATAACCTTCTTCAACCCCTCAGCCTTGGAAGTCGAAGATGCGGCTGTCGATGTGGACAGAACCTTTGAAGCTACGCTTCCACTCGAGGTACTTACAGCTCCGCTTCCACTTGAACCACTTACAACTCCGCTTCCACTTGAACCACTTACAACTCCGCTTCCACTTGAACCACTTACACCTCCGCTTCCACTTGAACCACTTACACCTCCGCTTCCACTTGAACTTACTCCTCCGCTTCCACTTGAACTTACACCTCCACTGGTAACCCCACTCCGGGTGGTATAAGCATCTGGATACGTGCTGGAAACATAATCAGAAGGGTACTTCGAGTTAGGGTTTGTCAAATTACCAAACTCGGTAGCTCCCACATTTTTCTTGTCTATCTTTAGAGCCACCACCTCTGCTCCACTTTCATCCAATTGCCCAAACGTTTCATCAGCATGGAGGTAAAAGACCCCAGAACCATCTGCAATCAAGTCGGTACCGTCTACAGCCCACCCCCCAATAAAATCCTGCCACCCATACACGGATGGAAGAAACTTGACGATATATTTTCTGAGTGTACAGTACCCTATACCACCTGTAGAATTTCTATAGGCGAGTATCCCAGGGCCCAAGATTTCAAAGTCAGCAGCCGGATACGTTGAATTAGCCTTACAGAGTAGGTTGTTCGCGACAGTGATGTCTCCGCTGACGCCCTGCCCAACGTACAGTAGTCTAAAATCAATGACACAGACGGCGGTGCTTATGAAGGTAATGATAGCGAGGAGGTTGACGAGCATTGGGGAGCTGAAGCGGAGCCGTGTCCCATTTTATGTGACCAATGTTGGGGTTATGTTCCTTGCAGGTCGCTAACAAGCAATCTCTTGGCGTATCTTGATTTCTTGGAGGTTAAGTTCTCAATGTGGTAGCGGGAGACGTTGGGGGTGCAACTCAGACCTTTGCTACTTAAAGACAGCTATTTTGGGACAGAACGAGACAGCTACTTAGAGACAACTACTTAGAGACAACTCTTCGAGCTTCTTGAAGTTCATAACCAACTTGATTGCAGCCGAACATGGACCATGACAAACCAAGAACAGTAAATTGACTAACCTGGTTTAGCTTCCCTTCTACGATTGTTGCATCCAGTCCTCTTAAACTCGCGAGAGGTTAGGTTCATTGCAGCCAACGTACGATTACAATTGCACCTTGACAGAGCGATCGATCCAGTAAAATTGACAAAGCTATCTATTCAGTAAAATAGTCACAGGGGTGCTTCCAGAGTAGGCAATATTATCATAATGTAGCTACTCCAGTCAAACTACAATTTATGGCAAGTAAAAATGTATCACACTAAACAAATAACCCAGCTGCCGCAAGAATGAAAGCACCCACTGCGGCCAGATCTTTGGTACCCGCAGCTTTTGAGGTTGAAGATGGTGCAGCAGAGGAGGCAGAAGAAGAAGCAGCAGACAGAGCAGCAGACAGCGAAGCAACAGACAGAACAGAAGACAGTGAAGTAGCCAGCGAAGTAGCCAGTGAAGTAGCCAGCGAAGTAGCCAGTGAAGTAGCCAGTGAAGTAGCCAGCGAAGCAGACAGAGCAGAAGACAGCTCAGACGACGAACCACTCACGATTGAGCTGGAGCTCACTTCACTTGAAGTACTAGACCCACCACGGGTACTTGAAACGGACCCCGAGCTTACCAGTGAGCTGGTCCCATTGGTCCTCTCAACAACCAAAGCAACCGAAGTGGATCCAAAACTATCCAGAATTGAAATACTACCGTCTTCACCAACAAAGAAGGAAGTGGTATCATCATCCCAAACCAATTGATCGTTTTTATCCACGGTCCATCGAGATTCTGCCTGTGAAATAAATTGGGTAAATTTTACCGGCGACGTAATGAAAGCATAACCAACTTTTCCATCGACATCTTTATAAGCAAGGACGTCAGTATTGGTCAATACTTGGAAATCAGCGGGCGGGAAGCTTGAATTTGAAATAACGAGAACGTCTTCAGCGACAGAAGCCAAACCTTTAATTCCCCCACCAACGTATTGTAATCTGAAGTCAATATTGCAAAGCCCGATCGTTAGCAAGGTGAAGAAAGCAATTGATTTGAAAAACATGATGTGTTTGGAGAGAAGCCATCACGGAAGGGTTGCCCATTTTATATCAAATTCCAAGAGTTTTGTTTACGAAAGTTTATATATTACCCGTGCTGTGGAGCTATTATTGGAGCGTCATGGGGGAAGTTCAACAAAGGGAACGGGCGAGCAACAAAGGGAACAAGCGAGTGCAACAAAGAGAGTGAGCGAGTGGGTAACTTGTGGACCACTACATAGTTGCACTTAAAAGTCCTTGCTAGTGGCTGTCAGTCGCTTGGTATGGACAGGCAACTAATACTAGTACACACGAGATCGTCCCTCACATCCCAATGTGGCATGTACATTCCGATTTTTCCAAACTGGGGTGCCCAAGTGCTCCTCAAAACTCTAATTCTTGGCTTATTCACAGGTTTGTATTTTGCAGCCGCGAACAAACGCACTGCAGATTCGTAAATTACGCATCTCAATTAATAGGCATGACGTGTGACTCCAGCTCCAACCACATGCGTTATAATGCCCACTTCCAGACCGAGTCACCTAAAATGCACAGCCTCATATTTTGTCAGTATCAATGCCAAGAGAGTTACCACAGAGGATGATGTTCCAAAAATAGAACAGTCACTCGTAATTAGCTCGTAAATAGGATTCCACCGGTATTGAGCGCTGACTCTGAGTCCTGAGTCTGTGGAACACTGACGCAGTAGATGAGCGCTACAAGACGAAGTGGAGTACGTAGAGACTTTGAGGCTCTATTTTGGGAGCTGGGACTCAAGGTTTGGATGATTTATAGTAGGTTTCTCGGATTGCTTGGATACTGAGTCACGTATGTGGTTCAACTCTTTTCCTAGAATGTACCTGTTCCTCTTAATTTTGACGCCGTAAAGCTGTCAAATCATAAATTGACAGTCGTAGCCATAAATAGCTTCAGGTCACTTTGGGCTCTCCGGCCATTAATCCATGCCTACCGTTGATTCGTTGAGGTAACTCAGGCATGCATTCCGAAAAGAATACTCATCACATTTAATTTGCTGTGATTAGTTGTATAGAAGGAGTATCTGGTATCGTCAACAGGTTGCACACTAATCACGGATCAATCATTGGTATTGAATAACAGATCAAGTAGTCGTTCTTAAGCTAGAATTGAATAATTTGTAGTCCCTTCGTCATACAAGGTGCTTCAGCTTCAAGACAATACTTCAGTGATTCTTATGTGCATCTAATGCGCCACGCTATCCACCAAGCCTGCTTGACTTAATACGGTAACCACCAAGCCAGTTCAACAGCATTTATAAAAGATCCTGGTTTCTCTAGATGCTGTGGTCGTAAAATCTCCACTAGCAAATGAGAGAAGTCATATTTCAGTATGAACAGCCAGGTCGACTCCCTACATGGTTTCGGATGTTACGTATTACATCAACAAAGATTGCACTGTACGTGGGTTGGATATATTAAAGTATGTAATGCCATACAAGGCATGTATTGGGATGGTTCACAGGGACGAAGTAGTACTGGTTATAGCTGACCTGCATATACACAACCGGAGATAACACTCACGTGACAGAAAGATCTAGAGTCGCCTCGGCCGGTCCATTGAGCCTTTGATTCTGAAATCCCATACGCTTGTTTCGATGGTGAATTCACAGTTAGGTCTCGCCTTGTCTCGTTGGCGAATTCACTTCTCGCACAGTCAGGTCTTGCCTTGTCTCGTTGTCAATTCACTTCTCTCTTTGCTCAGTCAGGTCTCGCTCGTTGGAGTGAAATCTCCTTCGCTTCGCTCAGTCGCTGCTCAGTCGCTGCTCAGTCGTCAGTCGCTCTACAAAATAAGACCAGCAACAACAACCAACGCACCAACACCAACAGCTTCCCTAATACCCTCAGCCTTTGAACTAGAAGACAGACCTGCACTCTCTGTCTTGACAGCAGTACTGACCGTGCTACCTCTGGTAGCTTCAGTAGGTTCAGTAGGCTCAGTTGCAGTCGTAACACCTCTAGTAGTGGAGACATGACTGGTGGTGTTGAAAAATCCACCTGTAGTTGTAGAATTGAAAAATCCGGTTGTGGTGGTGTTGAAAAACCCAGTGGTGATCGATGAGTTTGTAAATCCGGTTGCGCTAGTAATCAAACTAGATGAATTAGCGAACCCGGTGCTTGTTGAGTTGGTGCCGTTGAGAACATCACGCTTGAAGCTATCCCCATAGTACAAGAATTTCAAATCAAGACAGACAGCAGACCCGAAGAGAGTGATAATAGCGAGCGATTGGATTTGCATTTTGTTGTACCCACAGAACCTCAAGAATAGTCCCGCCTTTATATGAAATCTTCATATGGTTATGAGATCGGTTTTGGTTGCGAAATGCATTGTTGTCCAAATTAGGAGGGGAAATTCTTAAAGTAGCAGTGAAGGGATACCTAATGCAGTAGGCAAGTGTTAACTATAATTAGTAAGGGTAAGAAGTGGAAATGAACTGTGGCGGAGTCCAGATGCAACGAGTAAGCGTAGCACCTCTTGTCTTTGGAGTTGACCTGAGGTGAGTACTTAAGTCTTCAGAGGACCTGAGGTGAGTACTTAAGTCGTTAGAGTTGACCTGTGCGGGTGAGTAGATTTGAGTTGACTGAGGTGAGCACAAGTATTGATGTTGGGGTACAACTCCTCTTAAGTATTGGTGGTATTGATGCTCAAACGGTCTAGACTGCGGCTGAGCAAGGGATCGTGGTTTAGACTCCCAAGCATACAGAGCGAAAAGATCGAGATTTAAACTTCCAGGCACCCAAAAACGTACAAAGGAGCCAATTTAGACTTTAATGCATGTGAGAGTTGACCACAGGCGTGGTGGAAGATGAGATTATGTTCCTCTTGAGTAATGGGAGAGTAACAATGCACGAAGAGACAGTCGTATATACGGTAGACCGACTACGAGCTTATGGTAGCCGACTACGAGTTTACGGTAGCCGACTACGAGTTTACGGTAGACCGACTACGAGTTTACGGTGAGATCTACAGAGCTAGCACAGAGTTGTCACGGTATAAATATTCATAAGTGACGGATGTCATAGTATTTGGTTAATCAGCCAGTGGCTGTTGAAGCTTTCCAGAATGCAGTGAGCGCCGACATTTTCACCTTGCGGGGGAACCTACTCCGTCTTGAGCTAGAACTGTTTATTGTCACTCACGCTCCTGAGTGTGTAACTGTGGGTCAATCCATTTGAGTCAGGATGGGTTCCATTTCACCCTACTGTCGCTGCGTATCGCTCATAGGTAGGTAAAGTATTTCAGTCCCAAGGGTTCCACTTCACGCTCGCTCTGTTGGGTCCGCTCAGGCATCGAAATCCACTTCAAGTCCATCGCTCGCTCAGTCACTGAGTCTCGCTCTTCTAAAACAACATCGCAATCGCAGCCAACAAAGCACCAGCCCCTACAATCTCTTTCTGACCTTCCCCCCTAAAACTAGCAGTCAGCCCAGACTTTGCAATGAACGAACTTCCAAAAGTAGAAGTCACACTAGAACCCCTAGTAGTTTGAACTGAAGAACCACCACTCACCACTACTGTCGTGGTGGAAACTCCATGAGTTGTAGAGTTCACGAAACCACTTACGGTACTGACCCCCCTTGTGGTTGTTGAATTAACGAACCCCGAACCACTTGTAGCAGTTGTGCTGACCAGTCCCTTGGTGGTTGAAAGAACCGTTGAGCTGGTTGAATTGACCACCGCAAATGACGACGACGTACTCAATTTCTTTGATGTGGAACTAGACGACGGGGTACTCGATTTACCTGATGAGGAGGTACTGGATTTACCTGATGAGGTGGACGATGTACCCGATTTACTTGAGGAGGTGGACGAGGCACTCGATTTACCTGAGGAGGTGCTCGATTTACTTGATGAGGAACTAGTCGACTTGCTGCCAGGACTTGTTGGTCCTCCGTTCGGCTCCACAATCACCAAAGAAATAGCAGTAAAGCCATTCCCATCAAAAACCCCAATGGATCCATCCGTAGTCACAAAGAAATTGTCGGTATTTTTCCAAAGTAATTGGGTTCCGTTAGAAGTCCACAGATCGTCTGCAAAGTCAATATCGGAATCAAACAAAATCTCTCTATCGGCAGAGGTGGCATAGCCAAGTCCCCCCGCTGGGTTTTCGTAAGCAAGGACGTCCCCGGTTAACAACTCAAACTCCACTGTCGGAAAGCTGGAATTGGCCACCACGAGAGTGTTCTTGGCAACGGTAACATCACCCTTGACACCTTTTCCAGTGTACTGTAACTTGAAATTAAGGGCACCAAGGGCGGAACCAATCAATGTAAGGATAGCGAGTGTTTTGATTTGCATTTGGGTGTGGAGAGGATGGAAAGGGTGCCCTTTTATAATGAAATTTACGAGGATGGACCTTTTGGGTCATGTTCCATGATTCCATTGGTTGCGAAACTTGTTGCTTTTTAGACACTCAGGAGTGAGTGAGTGAGTGAGTGAGCGTAAGTCTATCTCATTTCAAGGAATGGCTGAGCAATGAGTGATGGGCCGTAGAGTCTGACTTCTCAGAGAGAAGTCACAGATGGCAAGATGTCATAGGAGGTCTTGGAGCGGAGATGACATAATAGGAGGTGAATTGTGGAGTTAATTTAAATGGTGATATTGGGGTGAAGTGGACCAGTGCATGGGAACGTGGGGCGCAGTCAGACGTAGTGAAGTGACTAGCGTAGCGAGGGAGCGTGAGCGATTTCAGTTTGAACCCAGTTCGGGCTCAGTAGCCCTCAATTCAACGCAGTTGCACCAGCAAGAGTGAAAATTGCGATCAGCCCAAACAAAAATTAGTGCAGAGTCAGTCATAATTAGCAATGAAGTCTAAGTACTGAGGCCCGCAATTGCAGGAATACTCGCTCTACCCCTAATTAGCTGCAACCTCACAGTCGGCGTTAAACGGAAAGTATCCACGTAGCCACAGAAGTTGTTAGAAGCTCTGTACCCACACTGAACCCCCAGATTCCAAATATAGCTCCATGTTGCACCCCGCGCTGTGGTCACCACATTCAGGACCTTTGGTGTTTCTGTGTGAGCTTGGCTGGTTTTTGCAACCGATCCAATCGCATCTTGAAGTGCATGCGCTACTCAAACGGAGTCACATCAATTAACGCAGTCAATTTGCACTCATATTCACAGGAACTCTACCTCCACGTTACCACTACCAAATATAGCTCACTCGCCTTCACTACCTAAAAATAGACATCTCTAGACCCTGCCCAAAGTAGACCATTTATTCTTAGATCTGCCAGGGGCCCGTAAATATCACACAGGTTACGAGCGGCCAGGTCATGAAAATGTCGACTGAACTGACGGAGTTGTGACTCCAGCTGGCAAATCTGAGTGGGAATGTTTATTCACTTCAATTGCACTTCGAATCGTGTCTTTCTTTGTAGTCAGAATTCCAGGATCAACGCTCCTACAGAATAGATGCGAACCCCAAATGGGCGGCTCGTCAAATAGACGGCTTATCTACAAGTAAGAATTACCACGTGTATTATTAATGCCGTTAGGCAGATGAATGTATTTTGGAGTGAAAATCACTGAGTGGGTACGAATTGAGAGTAGTGGACCACTGGCGAATGGAGTTCGCTAGTAAAGGATCATTGACACGAAGAACAAATGGAGTTCGCTGAGTCAAGGATCATTGACAGGAAGAACAAATGGAATTCGCTAGTCAAGGATCATTGACACGAAGAACAAATGGAGTTCGCTGAGTCAAGGACCACCAACCAATGGAAATGCTCACTCCCTCGCTTCGCTCGGTCAGTGAGGAACACACTCCCTCGCTTCGCTCGGTCAGTGAGGAACACACTCCCTCGCTTCGCTCGGTCGGTGGATCGTTTAAGCAAGCAACCCAGCAGCAAGAACGAACAACGCACCAACACCAGCAACCTCTCTGCTTCCTTCTCCCTTGGAGCTAGCACTCTTAGAAGACAGAGAAGCAGAACCCAGATGACTGCTGGTGCTGCTTGCACTCGAACCACCCTTACTGGAAGTAATTGAGGTTGAGGATTGTGTGGAGTGACTGAACAGACTTGCAGTAGCAGTAGCGTTGGCGAACCCACTAATGGATGTGAATTGGTCGTCAACAGTTTCGTAGGTTTCTGTGATTAAGGTGATTTCCTCAGAACCAGTCACGTTGTTAACGGTGACGGAACCATCGCCACCAAGGAAGAAGGACTCACTGTTTAAGTAAGTCAAATGGTTGCCACTGACACTCCAACCAGTTGAAGCACCCCCAATGGCTGGAACAAATTGGACGAAATTTTCAGTGTGAGCAAATTCACCAATCTTACCTTTCTCAGTGATGGAAGCAAGGTAGCCTTGTCCGCTTGTTTGTAATGTGAAATTAGTAGCTGGGAAACTGACGTTAGCATTGGCAAGAATGCTACCAGCAATAGTGATGGCACCACCAAGACTATGGTTGCTGTTTTTGTAGTACAGCAATTGGAAATCGATGTCACAGAGGACGGTGCTGGCAAAAGCAGCAATAGCGAGAGACTTGAAGAGCATTTTGATGAGCCAAATAAATGGCGGATGGCGTCCTTTTATGTGGTTGCAAATTTTCCCTCACTCCCTCGTCGCACCCACACCGCAGTACCTAACCGGATCAGCACAATGGTATTGTGAATGCCTGAGCAAAACAAGCAAAGTTATAAATAACATTGTGGGGAGATTACAGATGTGGCAAAATTAGAGCTCAGAGGGATTATGGACACATCGTGTGTAAGCAGTTGGAATGCCTATTGTCTTGATCTATTGAAGGCATTCATGTTTACATAAATGAGCTGCCTCGGTTTTTTCCGGAATGGGAGTATTGTTTCATTGTCGAGATCCAGGCGGGTATTTGCGTCGTATAGAGTTCGTCAAGAACTCACCTAGGTGTAGAAAGCAGTAAATATCTTGAACTGTAATTACACCTGTTCCTACGTATTTACGTTTGGTATGTATACGTTCGGGTATGGCTCATTCATCAAGGAACGGTGTAACCGCATTTATACGACGGTTATATTTAGATCGGCAGGAGTCCCAGATTAGCTCGTGATGCTTAAGTGCATGCATTAGCTGTACTTGGTGAGCAAGGCGAGGAGGGACTACTGGAAAACAGAGTAGTGGAGAGTACATAGTGGAACCATTGGGAGCATTGATGTGTGTACTGCTGGAGACAAATGCTGGAGACAAATGCTGGAGAGCTGGAGACCCATGCTTATTGATTCAGCAGTCCAAGCTCACTCTTCACTCCGTTTGTGCTCGAAAATCCCGCGAAGAGCAAGCTTCACTTCGAGATGATTCGCTGACTGGAGTACACAAATCATGTTGAAATTGAATGTGGCTTAGGACAAGTTATTTATAGTTATATAAGGTTCTGTAAGGGTTGAACCCTTATCTTGGAGATCATTGCATGTATTGATGTAGCTACAGTTATTCTCCACAAGAGAATAGGGGGTAGGTGGAGTAAAGTGGGGAGTGGAGTAGTTGTAGAGTTTGGAGAGTAAGAATTTGAAGAGAATTGGAGAGATATTTGGAGAATTGGAGAGATATTTGGAGAATTTGAAGAGTATTTGGAGAATTTGGTGGAATTCCAGGATTTTCTTCTAGTATGGGAGATGCCCAGACGTTTCCATACAAAGTAACTTACAAAGAAGCTTACTTACAAGTACTCTCAATACGCCACTTACTCAAAATTTGCAGTCGACAAAACTGAATACTGTCACACCCTAGATATAGATACCCACTGATCACTATTGTAGTCATTATCTTACTTCCTAAACTTGGCACCCGCAGCTTTACTAAAAAGGTTAATTAGGTACATCAAGAAAACTTCCGTATTTCTCCTTCCCGGTATCGCCCTCTTGAACGAAGTGAAGGAGTTGATTTTCTTCTGCACAATACAACAAGACATTCTGAGTCAAATGGGAAGCTATCAGTCCTTCGGGAATAGTATTAACCAGCAGTTCCCCACATCTCTTCTTAAACCACCTGTGTGTATTCTGATATCCACACGTTATCTTCATCAAGAGTACCTCTATTCTCCCTCACACTGTCTTATTCAACCACTCTGCTGTGATGCTGGGCTGCAAAATCCTGATAGCCGCTTAGAACTGGTGAAAACGCACTCATCTATGAGATCATGATAGCCAAGTCCCAAGATCCATCACATTCACAGAACTTACTCGCAGAACTTACTCTCAGAACTTACTCACCGTAACACTCACCGTAACACTCACCGTAACACTCACCGTCACACTCACAGACCACACTCACAGAACTCACTCACCGTCACACTCACTCCCACTCACACTCACTCTCCACTCGCTTACATAATATCCACACAATCCTTACTAAGCACTAACCAAAAATCACAATCCATCTCAATAACTCCCACATGGATGTCGTCCAATATCATCGATTTCGGAGAGAAAGCATCCAAGAATAAACGTGAATATTCTAAGGGGGGATGTCGTGAATGCAAACGACGTAAAATCAAATGCGATGAAGGGAAACCTGGATGTTGGCAGTGCTTGAGACTTAAGAAAGATTGTTCCTATCCTTATGTTGGAGAAAAGGTTGCTAGAGTCAGTAGAAAGTTTCTACTTTACAAGGGAGATAGCCCTGAAAGAGGGGATGATAGAACAAGCGTTCCAAGTCCTACGGAACCAAAGAGGAAGATACGACGGGGGAATTCTGCAAAAATAGAGGAGAATCAAGTAAAGGAAGAAGACCCGGTTACTCAAACAGACAAAATTAACGACGAACAGTCTGGAATTGATACCTCCGTACCAACTCCTGAAAGTATGGCCAATCTACATTTAGCAAATGTTACACAAAACCCGGAAATTGGGGGTGCCAACTTTAGGAACAAGTCCCAGAGATTGGCAGAGGATATCGGCCGAGGCCGCAATGCGGCTGGGCAGGTGAGTCAGGGTCAAGATACTCAGAATCAACTGAATCAAGGGAATCAAGTTAATCCCCAAGTGAACCAAAATCAAGTAAATCAAAATCAAGTAAATCCAAATCAAGTAAACCATTTGCCGACTCAAATGCAAATGCCATTGCAAATGGGACTGTCCGGTCCGATGAATTTGCAGCACAATTTGCAGCCGAACCGCCAGATCATTTCTACCCAGGATCATGGTATTGGACGAGCTGGTCATTTCATAGGACCGCACAATATGAATCAAATGGGTGGTCGAAATCAATTGTTAGGTGGTTTAGGGAGATCGTTGGATGGTCGGGTCCAGCAGGATTTCCTGGGTCGTTCCGGTCACAATGTCCAGCTAAATTACGACGTCCTCAATCAACTGGAAATGCCCCGCTACCCAACATCATCTTATCCGACAACCCCACAATACATTTCCCCCAGGTATAACTCCATTGAAAGCCTTCTCAATACCGAGCATGACGACCAACTTTTCCAACTCTTCAATATGGACGATCTCAACCTCATTGCGTCCGATCTTAACAATATCGTCAGTAACATCATGCATGAGTCGAATTTCAAATTCATAGACGATGGGTCCAGATTAACCACGGGCAATCCCCAGCAGAGTGTTACCGACATCATTCCCCGTAACATTCCCTTCGAGTACATCCGCGTGACCAAGACACACGAAAAGCTTTACTTGGAGGAGTTCTACAACGATTTCTCCGGTATCATTCTTCCGTTCAGCTCGTACGACGCCAAGTCTCAGGCCTACTTCAACCCAGCCAGGGACATTATTTTGAAATGTGCACTGACCGAGGAGTTCCTTTTGGCAGCGGTGCTAGCCCATGGGGCTAAATCCTCCTTCAAGAAGAATTCACTTGCGGAGGACGAAGAAGCTTATTGCAAATACCTATCGAAGTGTTTGACATTGTTGGGGCCAGCGCTTAATGATCAGAGCAACATCACAAGCAATATAGAGGCAGTACTTTTGACTGTTCTTCTACTCACTGCTGCGAACGCAGCGAACCCCAAACAGGATTGGAGACCCCACCTCAAGGGGGCTAAGGACCTCCTTCTCAAAATCTCGACCAGGAAGATGAAATCATCCAAAATCCTCATATTCTGTAAATTCTGGTTCGTGCTGTTTGAAATCCTTGCGGGAGTTAGTTCCAAAATGGGAGGCACTTTGAAGACCGAGGAGGAGATCGAGAACCTAATCACACCGGGCGATGAGTATGAAGTGAAGGTGTTAAGAGAGCTTGGAATACTTGTAGAAAGTGGATTTTCCATCTTGGGTGGATATCACAACGATAGTGTTGTACACTTGAAGGACTTGATCTTGATTCTACATAGAATACGACATAACAAAGATTACAAGCCGGCGAATCCTTTCGAGTCACTAAGACTACTTTCGGAGTTTTACAAGTTGTCTGAAATAGTGTTTATAAACTCCAAATGTGTATTGGGCCCAGAAGATTTTCCCGAAGGAGTCCCGCTAGGTTTCTTGTTAGACACGTTGGTCATTAACGACGAGAAGGTTATCATTAGCTGGATGGACACGTCACATCAAGCGTACGTGCTAGCATCGATGATCACGTTATTGACGGTATGTTTTGGTGAGACGTACGAACTGCCTCAGGTGCAGATGTTGACCGAGAGAGTAACGTCTCTTGTAAGCTATTTGAGTAAGACAAGCGAAATGCCGCAACAGACCATCAAGTGCTCCATGATGATGATCCAATGGCCAATGTTGATAGCGGGTATGAATTGTGTTAAGGAGGATAAGAAATATTTGTTGATGAAGTTCTTCAGGATAAGTGCTCAGATCGGAAGCGGCAGTGCCGGGTTTGCTTTGAGGAGAGTCAGTGGGATTTGGAGGAACAGGGAGAGGGGATTGGGTGGAGATGAGGAGTGGGGCGATGAGCGGGATGTTTTATCGTACTAGTCTGAAAGAAGGATTGGGTGGAGATGAGGAGTGGGGCGATGAGCGGGATGTTTTATCGTACTAGTCTGAAAAGAGGATTGGGTGGAGATGAGGAGTGGGGCGATGAGCGGGATGTTTTATCGTACTAGCCGAAGAGGGGACCAAGACTGGAGTGGTATGTCCCTAGTTGGTGGCTAGAATATTAGTAGACCACCGGAGTGGGTTTCTACTGCAAAGGAGAGTCCCGCCTGTAATAATATACGTACACAATAATGAATAGAATTCTTTCCCGTTCTCTGCATTCAGTGGTTCTCTTACTTCGTCTTGGCTCTATAAGTCTTAGAGTCGCACGTAATAGCGAAATTCTACAACCTATTTTCGATATTTCCCAGTGATTCAGCTGTTTTAGACCGTCTTTGTTCTTGAGTGGGTACAAACTCACCTATCTGTGTTTACGTTATGTAATATTTCAGTATAACTCCGCTAGTCTAATTTGCACGTACTTACAATATGAAAAATCCGGTATAGTGTAATGGCTAGCACGGTTCGCTTTCACCGAGCAAATCCGGGTTCAATTCCCGGTACCGGAATTCTTTTTTTTCTTCAGAAATGTGAGGTACTTTGCGTTGAATGAAAGGCAAAGAGTTTTTACGCAGAATACCCTCTGTGGATTTTTTTCGTTGAAGTGGCTGCAAAATTCTGGAAAAAGTTTATGTTGAAGATTTCCAGTCAAAAGTAGAGTGAGAGTGAAGAGATTGTAGATTCAAATAAATAAGAACTTTAAACCTTCTAGCAATAACTAGTTCCATAAGCCGAGTTGTATTCAATCGAGTGGAATGCAAGACTATCAAATACACAGTGATTGCAATGTATTAGCTTATAAATTATCTACATATACTTCGAATTATAAAGAAGCTGATTTTCAAACAATATGGACACTACAGGTCGCTACGACGTTAGGTACTTTCAGTTGTAATACTAAGAGGAACAAGTGACCCTGGTGGTTTTATGCAGCCTTTCTACATAGCTTAAGCACATACATTGTAGAGCCTGTTACGTAGTCAGCCGAAATATGTTGGTCTCCGAAACTCATATCAAGTACCACCAATACACTCTGCTTATCAGGGTGCTGATCCAGTTAATATATACGCTACTGTAGAAAGTATTGTAGAGTAATGGTGGACCAAGGGAGTAAAAATATATTCATATACAGTGCATGGTCATCCACGCTTGGTTCACGACTGCCCAAGTAAAGTGAATGGATTCAACTGATTCGTTGCAATTTTATAACACTTTTCGTACGAATTCTCAGACTCAATTGGTTCAACATTCAACTCACCAATCTCTCCCAAGCCCGTTCCACAGCCGTTTGACCAATCAAAACCGCCTCTACTAAGAAGGTCTTGTAAGTACCAACCTATTCTTTCTGCGCCCAACCTAGCGCCGTCCAAGTTTGCCAGGGCAGGGCCCATTTTAATGCTGGCATTTTTACCGAGCATGAACAACGGCACCTCAGGGCTCCATTGGAGGTTATCTGTCAAACATGGAAACCCATGGACAGACTCAATTGGGAACTCCTTACGTATTTGCAGGAGGAACCCAAGCGAGTTGATATCGGCGCTGATACCAGTTGCAAAGTAGATGTAGTCGATGGAGTCAAGAATCTCGGTTGCGTTTGTTTCACTATTGGTGAGCTCCAACTTCCAGGTGAGAGATTCTGGGTCCCATTTTCTACCAGTGATGGTGGTATGCTTCAACAAGTTAAGTCTTCCCTCTTTTGCATGTTTGGTGATTAGCTTGTAGTATTCTGGGTTAACACTACCACCCTCACGAGCTTCCTGGATCATTTGGAAACGTTCCTCGTCCGTTTCACGGATATAGAAAGCTGACTTCTTGACGTTCCTGTATTTGGTCACCCAATCAAGGTGGAAGTCAAAGTGTTTGATCTTGATTCCACCACGCATAAGGAGGTAGACTCGGGCGACATTTTGGCTCACTGCAAGGTGCGCAAGTTGGGCAGAGGTGAGGCCACCCCCAACAATAACAACGGAGTTGCCTTTACGGTTTGGCTTGTTTGTGAATTCCTTACCGAGGAATTGGATTGTTTTGGAGAATAGGTGGGATGTGTGACACGACCCCTGGAGGTTGTAGGCGTAGTCGGGGATGTTAAAGCTAGGCTCTGGAAGGCTATGTGAAAGGTCATTTTCTTCAAAGGCTGGGTCTCTCATGATTTCACCGTCCTTCTCTGAAGTCGATAATGCACTCGAAATAGACAGCAGGATCGACAGCACCTCGGAGAATTCCAGCTCGGAGGAGGAGTCTGTAAGCGATTCTTGGGAAGTGCTTAGCAGTGGAGTGGCGTCATCTGTTGTAACGTCCAGCGGAGTAGCTCCTGTAGATAACAGCGGACAAGCAGTCGTAACCAGCGGACCAGAAGTCGCAACGTACAGTGAACTAGCAGACGTAACTAGCGGACTAACAGACGTAACCAGCGGAGTAGCTGTTGCAAGGTCCAGACCAGCTCCACCCTCACATGGAACCACCTCTTGGAGCTCTGGAATCTTCAATGGAAAATTGATCACCCCCCTATGACCACTGGCAACAATACAAGCCTTGCATCCAAAAACAGCCCCACTCTTAGTCGTCACAACAAACCCATCTCCACTCTCGTCAGTGCCAACAACCAGTATTGGTAAATATTCAATGCTCTCGACTTCATCATGGACGACGTTCCCCCCCAAGTTGTACCGATCCACAACATCTTGACAAAACTCCTTGAACAACGGAGTTGAAGGTCTATAATAATCCTTCCAATCTCTCATATTGATGTCAATGATTCCAGGTGTGTCATGACTAAGATGGTCCGTATTTGATGACGATGACTTCCTTCTGGCTGTCTTCTTTGCCAATTTCTTCTGCTTGTGTTTTGAGATTTCTTTACCCACAACGTTTTTGATCTCCTTGAGTTGATCTTCCTTACCAGTACGATGAGCAAAACAAACCAAGGAGTCCACATCAACTGGGTCTGGGTGAAAAAACATGGGCAGACGCAAATAAGGAATCTGGCAAGCTGCAAATTGGTTATCCCATTGCCCTGTGAACCTATTGGCAACAGAATCGAGAACCAAAATATCTTCTGGCTTAAACGCTTGAGGTTTGTAATTGGAGGTTCCCTTAATTAGATTGACCTTGTGACCTCTCTGTTTAAGCCAGTGAAACCTTTGATGTTCATCTTCGGTGTAAAGACTTCCCGGAAACGCTTCACAGAGACGAGCGGTGACAGCAAGCCCACAAGTCCCTCCACCAACTACAATGATGGGAAAAAAAGATTGGGTGGGTACCTCGAACATGGTGTTTTAGTACGTGACAATGTTGGGGGTTGCTGCTTTATATGGCTGCAAAAAGTCGCACCTGGTTGGTTACGCACTGTGGTGGTTATGGGAACAAAAGTAAGCTTATGTCACACCTTATCCCTATTAGCTCTAGCCGGTCTACACTTGATTTTATAGTGGTGGTGGTGGTGTCATAACACCTCGCGTGACATTACATTTCGTCCACCTGCGTCACTACGAGCCTGGTTTTTTCTCCACAGCCTGTCATCCTACGAGAACCTACAGCTACTTCCCGCTAGATTTATTATTACCTAAGTTCTCTGATTCGTGGAAGGGTTCAATAGCAAGGTCAGTGTCCCACCTAAAAAGACTTTCTAACCAAACCAAGCATAGCAGTCACATTGGCTCTACGCCCCGGTTGAGTTAGCCCACCCTTCTATGATCGCCAACAAGCCCACCGCACCCGGGTCGGGAATGTTCCCCCCCTCCTCATCCTTAAACTGCTCCTCGTCAACATAACTAGCTCTACCAAACTTCGCGGCCAATTTCCTCGTTCCCTCACAACCGTCCTTTGCTGCTTGTGCCGCCTTTTCCCAATCCTTTGTTTCGACCAACGTATCAACAAACGGCTGGAGTGTATCCACCAAAGTTCTTCCACCAGCCCTAGCCTTTGTGTATTTGAACAACCCGTCGTAGAGCGCACTCCTCAAAGCGGCAGAAATACTACCCACATCAAACGCTTTCTCTTCTTTAAGGTAGTGCCCAAACGATGTAAGGAAGATCGAGTAAATCCCACCTGATGTTCCGCCCATCGACTCATCCACCAAAGTAGTAATTTTATTTACAGTTGCAACTGGATCCTCCAAGGTCTCCTTAAACTCTGCCTTATCCAAGGCTTGAAGTATAGCATTGGCTCCAGCCGCAAGGGTCTCTCCACAATCACCATCACCAACAAGGGTGTCATATTTGGTGATTTTGGGTTCCTGGTCAAGAAGGTTCTTGATTGCTCCACGAAGGCCCTTTTCAAGGTTATCTGCCTTTAGGTCCGATTCCACCACAACCTCTGCCTTGTAGGGAGACTCGACGTTGATGTCCTGGTCTCTTTCAACGTGCGTTTTCACCTTCCAACCAGGAGCATCAGTTGGAGCGTCCAAAAACTCAAGGACATCCTCTCCGACTCCAGAAAGATTCAATAGAGTAATAGAAAACCCAGGAGCATTCAACGACGTCACGAAGTCCAGCACAAGCACCCTCGAGGGCTTCCGCTTCAAAGGACATTGCTCAAGAACATAGGACGTAATGGCGTACATTTCAAGCAGTGAAGTACCACCAATATTATTCACAAGGATGACGTAATCATCGTCGTCATCAAAATCAACGTAGTGTCTTTCCTTATCATCCCCAAGAAGACGCTCGTACATGGTATCAACCAACTTGTCTATGCTTGGAATCGGAATGGCCGTCCCTGGCTCATTATGTATCCCGAGCCCAAGCTCAGCATGCTCTGTGGAAATCTCGGCATCCTCGTCCGAAGTACGCGAAGAGTCGTCGGAGGCATCACGTGACTCTTCTTCTTGCTTCTTACCTGGGACACTAGTTCTGTCCAACAGTGCACTCATAGTGACCAAGTTTGCCACTACTTTCTCACCGAGGTGTGTGAGTTCATCTAGGCCCAATTTTGCAGCGGCCCCACCGAGTATTTTGTGGACCAAGGCCGTACCTGCCAAACCCCTTCTCCCAACCATAGCATTCTGTTCTTTACCAACAGCAACATCATCACCAACAACCAACATTCCATTTTCAAACCCCTCTGCCTTCGCCCTCTCCACAGCTAGTCCGAAATGAAGAATATCTCCTGTGTAATTTTTCACTATGATCAACGTTCCCCTCTTTTTATCTGATTTGGTATGAATTGCAGCCAAAATTTGACGTGTTGATGGCAGTGCAAAAATTGCACCACTAACTGCCGCATCCAATAAGTTGGAACCTACGAATCCACCATGAAGAGGTTCATGGCCGGCTCCACCACCACTTATTAACGTGGTTTTAGATGTGGTATCTGAATTTGGATTGAAGATCACCTTCTCGGAAGGGATTAAGTTGACCGATGGATTGGATTGGGCAAGTCCACGGAGACTGGATTCAACAATGTCGTTCGGGTATATCCAATGTTTCATGGCTAAGGGAGTGTTAAGCTAGGTTGCTTAAGATTTGTGAAGTGGTACGAGGGACGTGCGAGAACCGCGCAAAAAGAGGAGCGCACGATTACGTCAGGAAATTCTAGACTGCCCAATTGGGATGTATCTCCGACGCAGTGTCTGCAAGAACAAGCCCGATTTAAGACATCGGTTTAAGCAAACAATAAAACATCAGATTGATGAAACAATATAACAAAGGCGATTGTTTGATAAGAATCGATTTTGTGGAGTTCTGCGCCTTTTCCTAAGTGAACTAGCATCATCAGTATGCACGATAAACTGGTTTGTATTCTGGTTGGAATGTCGATTGATGACATTGCTAGTCTGTTTGGGTAGAGATACGTTGACCAGAAATTCGACATGGTTTTACACGACGTGTCCCAATTTGTGAGCGACTGCGTTGCCGATCAAAGAACAATATCCACACACAAGCCACATTCTCGTGAACAAATTTATGCATCACTGTAGCACAATGCTGTGTTTTTGAACACCAGAGAGTAGCGATAATTAAACGTTATTGCGAAGAACACCTTATACGAGCTAATTTGCAACCGATGAAAAATTGAATTAAGCCAAACAAGCCCTGGTGCTTCCGTAAGATCAGATCTAACATCTCTTCGTACTTTACATCACAGTACTATGAATATCTTCCCTATCGTTTAACACGCAGCACATGACTCTAACGCTTAACTCGCAGTACATGCCTTAATAGTTTAAGGTGCATATCTGAAATTTTTTACACTGGGTACATGTTGCATCGGTTGAGACAATCCCAACATCAATACTTTAGGCGTAAGTCCGATAGCGAGCGGATGCACTTCGTTGGCAAGAAATCTGGATTGAAGGCAGAATGTGGGGAGCAGAGTACATGAAGAGCGGAGCAACTGCGAAATCTAACATTTAGCCTCGGCCAATTGCAGATTCTTGGGGTAGAACTCCAATATGCCGCCGTTTTGATGACTTCTTTCCGTAACCTTTGCAGCGTCCAGTCTTGGCTACGAGCGACTTGCCTAAGGTGGTAGGTTGCCCTTGAGATTTCGCTGAACCATGCGGGGTCTCAATTTCGAGTTTGTACGCTTTCGGTCGTGGCCGACCTTCACAGAGGAGCAAGAAATAATAAGCTATAGTAGGAGCGAGGAGGGTAGAGTGACTTGGTGGGGTCTGAAAAATACAGGCGGGCAGGTGGAGGGTAGTTACGTTGATCGAGGTGGAAGTTGGCTCGTACTAGTAATGAAACTGGCTGTTCTTGACACGGTGGTGAAGACTTGGAGTGGAGATTACCCTGTTTGGTCTGTCTTGTCGTCTTTTCATGTAATAAATACAATCTTATCGCAGATAAGATTAATTACATTATTAGATTTTATTAGATTTTGCGTTACCTACTTGATTCGCTACGACCATAAAAAGTTGGAGTATATGTTTAGAGTACTTATATAAGGAGATATCCCATGGTATCCAAACTTAATAAATATCCAAATCAGGAGATATCACAATCTTGATACACAACCTAAAACACTGAGATTAACCATGTCGCCCTCTGACATCAAGAAATCAAACGTTGTTGTCGTAGAAGAGATGGTCACACATCCCTACGACAACGAAGACATCACCGCCACCAATGGTGCCGGCGGTGGAAAACCCCACCATGATGTGGAAAAAAATACCCTCCAAAGCCACCTAAATAACGACTTACTTGTATCTGGAGATGAAGCCTTGAAATTCATACAGAATCACGAGGTGTCCAGTGAGTTGGATCCTGAGGTTGATAGGAAGTTGCTTTGGAAAATTGATTGTTACCTTATGCCTGCTATGTTCTTGCTTTATTGTTTTCAATACATGGACAAGCTTTCCAACTCCTATGCGGCGTTGATGGGACTCAGACAAGATCTCCATATGGTTGGCTCCATGTATGCATGGACCGGTAGTGCGTTCTATCTTGGGTATCTTGTTTTTGAGTATCCCGCCGTGAGGTTGTTGCAACGGTTCCCTGTTGCTAAGACTGTTTCCTTGTTCATCATTCTCTGGGGAGTTGTTTTATGTTTACATAGTGTTCCTAATTACGCTGGGTTTGTTGCTTTACGGACTATTTTGGGTATGTTTGAGTCTTCCGTGACTCCTGCGTTCGTCATCATCACCGGTCAGTATTACAGGAAAGAGGAGGTGTTTTTGAGAACAGCCTTCTGGTTTTCTGCAAATGGTCTTGGTGGAATTCTTGGTAGTGCTATCGCCTTGGCTTTGGTGAGACACGGGAACACCTACACCATCGAAGCATGGAAGCTTGTTTTCATCATCACAGGAGTGTTGACGGTCGCGCTTGGGATATTCTACCTTTTCTACCTCCCTGATTCGCCAGCTACTGCGTGGTTTTTGAACGAGTCAGATAAGAAAAACATCATCGTGCGTATCAGGGCAAATCAGCAGGGGTTTGGTAACAAGACCTTCAAAATGGAGCAGTTCAAGGAAGCCTTCAGAGACAGAAACACCTGGTTGTTGTTGTTCTTCGCCATCACAAATAACATCCCCAACGGAGGTATCACCAATTTCGGGGCTATTTTGGCCAACACCAAGTTGGGCTACTCCTTGGAAAAGACCTTGATTTTGGGTATGCCTGGTGGTGCTTTCCAGGTTGTGTCGTGTATTGGGCTTGCGTACATCGCACAGCGTTTCAACTCCAAGTTGCCTATGGCCATTTTCGCAACCTGTATTTCGGTGACTGCGACCTGCTTGTTGGCCTTCTCCGAAAACCACACCGTCCAGACGGCCGGGTTGATTATATGGTACGTGACACCTTTAGGAATGATCTGTGCATTGAGTTGTGTTTCTTCAAACGTTGCTGGTCATACAAAGAAGACCACGGTCAATGCATTGGTTTTGATTTGCTACTGCTTGGGTAATTTGATTGGTCCACAGACCTTTTTGGCCAACGAGGCTCCGGGTTACAAGACGGCCATCAGTTGCATGGTGGCCTTCTCCCTTTGCAGTTTGGCTGCTTTGGTCGGGTTGTACTTCAGTTACAAGGTGGAGAACAAGAGAAGAGACAACTTGGGCGAGGTTGAATACGTGGAGAACATGGAATTTGCCGATTTGACCGACATGGAGAACGGCTTCTTTAGGTACTCGACGTAGTGATTCTCCAGCGGTTGAGTGGATCTCAATACGTTGATACAATATACAATTGTAAGTCAGATTAGTGTAGCTTTAGTGAGTCAGTGTAGCTTTAGTGAGTCAGTGTATCTTTAGTGAGATTCAGTGTAGCTTTAGTGGTGTAGCTTTCAGATTGAGATTTACAGCTTTCAGATTGAGATTTGGTGTAGCATTCACGTCATTGAGATTAACCGTAACCATCCAACCGCTTAGCATTCATTGTAACCACCCAACCGTGTAGCATTGTAAACCTCCGTGCTGCATAACTCTCACGGCTGCAAATATTTTTCAGTTGTACCATTTGGGGAATTCTTCCTAATGCCACTCAGGCTAAGCCTAGTATAATGAGATCAACGGTTTTAGAAGATTTAAATATTTTTTATTGTTATTGGCTGCACAGAGTGGAGCGTTTCATCGTCAATGGGGATGCAAGGACAACGGGTTATATGACCTCATTTAACTTCACTAGAAATATACTTCACGAGCCTCCTAGGGACTTCATAACACACCCCATGAATTGCAATGATACATGAGCACCAGGTGCTCCGACCTTGACTCCCCGTTAATCGTACCCAACTCTACCAATCCGCTTACGTAATCATCAATTCCCATCAACCAATGGAGCCAGCCGCTAAACATACGCCTCAGGCCCACTCTTCTCCCACTCTGCCTAAGCCCACTCTGCTCTGGCCCACCCAGCTCATCAGTAGCTTCTCCGCAGTCATCCCGGTCCAGGCGCTCTCCGCTCTTCGAGTAGAAAAAACCCCGCCAACCATCACAACAACCATCACCGCCATGAAGCTGAAACGAGATTATTCCCGAGGGGGATGCCGTGAATGTAAACGACGTAAGATCAAATGTGATGAGAGCAAACCCCATTGTCACCATTGTGCACGACTCAACAAGGACTGCAGTTACCCCAATGCTGGAGAGAAGGTTGCAAGAGTCAGTAGGAGAGAGCTAACTGATGGTGCTGGGGGTAATTCATCTCAGAAGAGGTTCCAATTCCAGGTATACCAACCGAAACTAAAGGAAGCCAAGAAGGTGAAGAAGTCACGCGGCGTCAATGTTGGTACAGTGAAGAACGAGCTACGAAGAGATGACTTGGACTTGGTTCGACCGGAGCCTTCAAAGGTTCCTGGGTTCGACAAGGTTGTTTCGTATTTGAAGTCTCCAAAGAAACTCGAGGATGGCGATAACATTGGTGGTAGCATAGAGGGAGATATCAGAAGCATAGAGGGTGATATCAGAAGCATAGAGGGAGATATTAGAGGTAGCATAGAGGGAGATATCAGAAGCATCGAAGGAGACAACATCAAAGGGGGTGCTTCCGAAACCAATCTCCCGAATATCCCCACCTTGTCTCCGCTACCCAATGAGGAGCTTTTCGACATGTTCCATTTGGGTGATCTAGATACGCTTGCCCTTGATTTGAACAACATCGTTGCAGACATCATTTCCGGCTCTCCTCTTCCAACGAGAACGTTCAACTTGAATCCGCTACCTGCACTGATTTCAGACATCCCTAGACACATTTCCTTTGATTATATCAAGGTTCACTCGGGGTACGAGAAGTTGTACCTTGAAGACTTCTACCATGGCTTCGCCATGAAGGTGTTACCATTTGGAGCATACGACCAAATCGAGCAACGGTATTCCAATCCGATCAGAGACACAATTCTTTACTATGCATCACATGAGCCGTTCCTTCTCGCAGCAGTGCTTGCTCAAGGGGCGAAGACAGCGTATGACAAAAATAGACTACAGCATGATCATGACGAATACAAGCTGTACCTTAGTACGAGTCTCTCGCTATTGGGACCCGCGTTATCGCGGAATCGAGATAAGGAAGTCCGGAACGATTTGACCAGTAATATCGAATGCATCCTCTTGACGGTGCTACTATTGACATCGGCCAATGCAGCTACGAAGATGCAGAACTGGAGACCGCACCTCAAGGGTGCTAAAGAAATCATTCTCAAAGCAACAAACGGGAAGATCCGACTGCTGAAGACTCTCATCCTCTGCAAAATGTGGTTCATTGATTTCGAGGTTCTTGCCGGAACCGGGCTGTCGCAAGGTGGCACGCTCAAGACTGATGAGGAGATCGATAGCATAATACAGTTTTCCGAACATGAGACCCAGGTACTCAAGGAGTTCGGAATCATCCAACCAAATGGCTTCAATATCATGTTTGGCTACAACCATGAATGCATGGTCTTGTTTAGAGAACTAATCAAGATCGTAAACCGCACACGTGACGGGGACTCCATGGCGGATCTGTTGTTGTATGTTTCTTTATTGGGTGGGTTTTTCGAGCAATATGCTGTGAACTACATTGACCGGAAAATCGTGCTTCCCAAGGAAACAAACCTACCGGGACAACTCATAGACACCATCGAATCACCAGAGACCACGTTGAAGATCTCGTGGATGGACTTGTCACAGCAGCTGTATTGTTTGGCCGCAATAGTCACCATTTTCACAAAGGTGTTGTTGCAGCCAATGACGTCCCCACACATTCAAGACTTGATAGGCAAACTCGTGAAGTTGATTGATTGGTTGGAGAAGATCCCGGGGATCCCGAGACAGAGCATCGAACACTCGTTGAGTATGGTGCAATGGCCAATGTTGCTTGCAGCGGCGAACTGTGTCGATGAAGACATGAAATATTTGTTGATCAAATTTTTCAGGGTCTCTGTGGAAAGAGGAAGCGGGAGCGCTGAGATAGCCTTGGAGAGTATCTTGAAGATATGGGGGAAGGAGGGTGGCGTGGGCGGAGAGGAGGTGGACATTGTGCCGTACTAATTTCGAGCGGCGAGAGTCTAGGTCGAGCCAGGAGAGTCTAGGTCGAGCGAGGAGAGTCTAGGTCGAGCGAAGCGAGAAGTCTAACGGAAGTCTAGTAAGATTTTTTATCAAGATTTTTAAGGACGTCTAGTGAGAAGTCTAGCGAGAAGTCTAGCGAGAAGTCTAGCAAGATTCTTCAGCAAGATTTTTTAGCAGATTTTCTAGCACGAAGTCTAGCGAGAAATCCCACTCGTGTTTTATTCCTAACTTTAAAGGCTCCGAGGTATCAAGCATCTGCACTGATATTCCAGTACCACAGCAACCCACTCGTCTCAACTAAATGTCAACTGACTGTGGCCTTGCTTTCTGTGGCCCACCCAATATCCTCGTTTAGTCCAAGTTCTAGTCTAACAATGACGATCCAGGACTTGTTTAATGAAACATCCTCCCGTGGCGACACCACTAATTATTGTGAAATCGACTCAGCCTGTGAACATTCAAGCCAGAGCATTCGGTGAGAACAGGTATGTAGAAATTCTCAAGAGACGAGGTTGACGTTACCCTCAGGATGGTTGTCCTATTGATGTCTCTCTAATTAATGACTAATTATATAAATCAAACATGTAGACCGAATCATGATGGCTGCAAATTCACAGGATCTCGGTTGATTATGTTGGGCAAGATGCTTTGTAATGCATAACCAACAATACATGCTTAGCAACGTATTCTGAGATTCCCTGGAATAGGAAATAATAGCCTCAACTGCACCCCATGTATTCGTGACGCAGACGAAGAGCGAATGATAGGAGGTACAGACGTAAAAACAAGAGCGAGAGACAACGCGGGGAGTCTACCGTTTGAATGGATGACTTGGTTAGAAGTTGGGGAGGTTGATTGGCTTGTTTTTCTCTACTGGTAGTTGCTTACTCCTCGGCTACTTTCCATCATGACTACAAGAATTGACTCACCATGATGATTCTGAAACATTGACAGCTCTCCACCGCTGGTACTCGCAGCACTCCTCTCGACGTTCTACTACCACAAACCCAACAATCTGTTAGCCTTACACGAGAAAACACGGCTGTGACACGGAAGTTCAGCCGCCTGGAGATTACCGAGATCGTTTCATACCACCGAACCTTGCTGGGTCTCCCACTTAATACATTTATCTCCATTTTTAACTGGCTGAAACTACTGCAACCCTTAATAATCAGGGGACTTGACAGGTTTACTCCGGAGAATCACATAATAACTCCGAAGATAATTTTCAACAATATTCCAGGAAGACTATTCCTTATAACTCCCAACTAGGGAGTCTCCTCATTTTTACATTTTGACCTCGGCAAAAGGCTACCAATTTGGATTACATTTGCCCACTCAAACAAGTATTTAAAATCTTAAATAGATTAGATTTACTATTTTAGCTGCCAAGATTGCGATACCGAACAGAATAGAGTTGGAAAGAACAGTGATGTAATGTCTCGTGGGTTTGGTGAGGCTTGAAGCTCAATAAATAGAGAATGGATGCACCATTCTATGCAATGTTAGGTGAGACGGATGGGAAAAGATCTCAAGGAAGGTCTGATGGTGATACCTCGAGACAGGGGATATCTGAGGCTGCCCTCACATCTGAGACTGTCCACACATCTGAGACTGTCCACACATCTGAGACTGTCCACACATCTGAGACTGTCCACACATATGAGACTGCCCTCGCATCTGAAAAGAATACCCAAGAAAATAAAACGTATGGCTTCAATGTTCTCCAGTCAAATGGAGCCATATTGCACTTGCACCGCAGGCTGTGCTCTTGGAATACCATCAAGTCGGGCTTGTCTCTCGTTTATTTTATAATCAGTGAGTATTACGAAATTGGGAAATACTTTTCGCAGCCAAATATTTAGCTACCCCCTCTTTCTCCTCTCAGTGTTAATTCAGAATGTTGTAGTTCCTTATAAACGTCGGAGGCTCATCAATATAAATAGGCTCATGCATGTAGCAACATGTTTGTAAATAACTTCAAACTCTGTAGTTGTAAACAATTACCAACTGTAGCAGGAAGTACTGCTTTTCGTCTCCTATAGATTTCCGGGAAATCTATTACAAGCGAATGAGAAGTCATGAGTCCGTAGGAGAAAACTCATACCTCTGTCCGGTAATTAACTACATAACAACACTCAAAAACTGCCGACTTACTAAGCAATATAGACACATAACGCCTGTACCACGTCATGTGTCCATATGAACTACTACAACAGCAACCACCGTAACCCAGTAATACATATATACCCCAATAGGCTCCCCAATGAACTCCTCAGATCGGCACATAAGCCACTTACGCCTCCTCATGACAAGAATGCGAATTTCATCGCCGTCCCAAATTGATACCTCCAAGGATTCAAGATTGAGTGAAAAATAGCCCTTGCTATGAACATACCAAAGGATGGTAAGTTGTGGTCTGCCATTATTCTGTAACTTCCTCAACTGGGTACTACAAATCTTCTATATCCAAGACTATGAGCCTCACATGAATTCAACTTTGTGAAACAAGGTGAGCCTCTTGATGAAATGTAAAGTGAACGACGACGTCAACAATAATGTACTATAAAGTACCATAAAGTACCATAAAGTACCATAAAGTACCATAAAGTACCATAAAGTACCATAAAGTACCATAAAGTACCATAATCCTAGTACTATAAAGTATTTTATAAAATACATAAACTACCCCATAGTACTCCCGCCATGCCTGAGGAGAAAATTGCACATGTCGATGACCATGACACAGCGGTACTTAACGATGCAGTTGAAGATGACTACTTTGAGAGCGGAGCGGGTGACGGTTCGACCGCTACTGAACAGCACTTGACCGGACTCCACCTTACTCTTACGCTTGTTGCAAGTATAGTCAGTCTATTCGTTTCAGCACTTGACCAGACAATCACCTCCACCATCTTAACCGATGTAGGTAATGAGTTCGACTCGTTCGAGAAAATCGGATGGATCATGTCGGGCTACCTTCTTCCAATGGCCACCTTGACCCCTTCGTACGGAAACATGTCCATAGCCTTCGGTAGAAAGAACGTCACACTTGGTGGGATAGTCATATTCGAGGTTGGTTCCCTCATCAGCGCCCTTGCAACAAGCATGAATATGTTGATCGGAGGTAGGGTGATTCAAGGAATCGGTGGAGGTGCGATTGCAGCCATGGTCACCGTCATATTAACCGAGAGTGTGCCTGTTAACAGGCGTGCGCTCACACTCATGGGGCTTGCATTGACGTACGCCATTGCTTCAGTCACAGGCCCCTTCATAGGAGGGGAACTAGCCACTCACGCGAGTTGGAGATGGTGTTTTTACATCAATTTGCCAATTGGAGGGGTTGCCGGAGGAATGTTATTTTTCAGCTTCAAGCCGCCTAAAGTCAAAGGTTCACTTAGAGAGAGATTAAACAAAATTGACTACATTGGGACATTTTTGATTTCTGCCGGTATAATCCTTCCAATGTTGGCCTTGACATGGGGTGGTAACGAAAAACCATGGGATTCCGGTGCGGTTATTTCGTGTTTCGTTCTTGGAGTAGTAGCATTGGGTGCTTTCACCTACTGGAACTTTTGGGTTTCCAAGAACCCGTTACTCATCAAGGCTATTGTGTTGAACACCAAGATCCTCGCGGCCAGTTTAGCAGCTGCACTCAGTTTCTCGTCCTTCCTAAGCTCCGTCATCTACTTGGTGACCTATTTCCAAGTCATCCACAACAAAACGGCTTTCCAGTCGGGTGTCTTGCTCGTTCCTTATTTGATCACGGTGACTGTGGTTTCTATTGGTGCCGGTATGTTTATCAAAAGCACCTCCTTTGTCAGGCCAGTGGTGCTTGCATCGGGAGTCATAGGCCCAATCGGAAGCGGGATGTTCTTACTACTCAAGGTCGATAGCACCATTGCTCAACAGATCGGCTACCAGATCTTATCGGGTGTTTCTGTTGGTTTGCAATTCCAAGCGTGTATGATCAGCGCCCAAATCGAAGCCCCTAGCGACGTTCCTGGGAGTGTAATCTTGAGCACTGTATTTTTGGCCTTTTTGAAGTCGACGGCTGCTGTGTTGTCAGTGACCATTTCTCAATCCATTTATCAAACGGTTGGTATCAGAAATATCACGGCGCTCTGGAAGAGCTCCATCGGTACTGCCATTTACACCGAATTGTCCCAAGTTGCTCCAGCAGCGCTTATCTCAACTCCAAAATTCATTCAGGAATTGACAGCACCAACAAAGGCAGCTGTCCTTGAAGAAATCATGAAGACCATTCAGAGTATTTATTACTTTGTGTTGGCCGCTACCTTGTGTGGGTTTGTGTGTACCTTGTTCACCTCCACGAAGAGAGTACCGAAGATACAAGTGGCTGGAGAGGTTAAAGCTGAGGAAGTTGGTGAGGTTGGTGAGGTTGAAGCTGGTGAGGTTGGTGTTGCAGAGACCACAGAGGTTGTAGGTGAAGAGAGGACAATTGAGAACTCACAGACAGCAGCGAATGCGGTGTAATCACACGTAGTGGTTATATATGTGGCATTTGATGAAATAAGCATCCCAGGTTTAACGAATGAGGAGCTGTACCATTAGAAAAAATATAAAGTGAAGACAAGTGTAATGGCGAGTAGTGTGATCAAAACTGCAGAGCAAGAGTGGATCTAACGGTAAGCCGAGCGACGTGGGTGGGTCCCGTAGCTACCGAGAGGAACGACGTAGCATGAAATACATCTCAGCAATACAGCAGCATCACTCGACAGCTCCCAGTCTCGTTTGGTAGAAGAATCCTTCTCTCAGGGTGTAAGAGTCATCTCACCATACAATTTGCTTCCCTATGGTGTAAAGAGGAAGACAACATGATGTAGCACCGCATTCGCTCGTAGCCCCAACTCCACTCTCACTAAATTAAGTCCTTCTTTAGACTTTCTGTTCTTTTCTGTTGTACATCTGATACTCCCTTGGACGTACCGGGAAGGTTCATTGCACCCACACCGTATTAAAAACACAACAGTTCCACGCTAGTTGTCGTTCCTCCGCGACTGTGTATCATCTCACTTCTCAAACCACTGCACTTTTCAATCCCCATTCACGCTCTTGGCTGGTACACCCATCACTGACACCGTTTGGTTATAACCTGTCATCCTCAAGTACCCGTATGACCAAAAGTTGGCAATTTGCAGCCATCTCTTGCAACCTTACTGCATTACACAACACTGCAACCTCACTGGATTATCCATCGCTCTGCAACCTTACTGCATCACACAACCATCGCTCTGAAACCAACTGCATTACCCACCATCTCGAGCACAATCAAACCTCCCGATTACTCACCGCGTATTAGAAGTAGTACCACCCAGCACCATCTCACCACACTCTCGCACTAAATTCCTCCTCACGCAAAATTATCACCAAACCTCCCCCCGCATCAAATCATCACACACACATGAACTCGCCGCCACCAAGACTAAAAGAATCACCCAAAAAGAGCGGTAAGGTCGTCAAGGCACCCAAGGAAACAATCAAGCGAAGCAAGTCATTCACCGGGTGCTTCACCTGTCGATCGAGAAAAATCCGCTGTGACCTTACCAAACCCCTTTGCAGTAACTGCAAACGATCCGGGTTGGAATGCTCAGGCTACGACATCAAATTGAAGTGGTCGCGACCAATTGAATTCCAAATAGGCAAGCTGGGACGAACGTCAAGCAACTCGATCCTGTTCAAGGAAGACGGCGAAGCCGAAGGTGAATTCTTTCAACGGAGAAACGTGACCTTTGTCACGTGGCGGAAGCCATACGAGACGTATGAGGAGATGGACCGGGACCTTTTGATCTTGCACAATCTGATACGGGACACGCGGATCAGCAAGGACGGCGTCACGAAGCTATTGGGTCCGTTTGGGGTTTTCAGGAAGCGAAGCAGGAAAACCAGAGCCAAGATAGCCAAGTCTCCTGTAGACACGGTGACTTCGATTACAGTCTCCGCTCCGTCTTTGACTTCTGTGACGTCGGCGACGTCTGCTGCATCTGTGACCTCTGTTGCGTCCGGCAACTCCACCCCGAATCTAGACTCGGTGAACTCCGTGGAGTGGAACTCTCCGTTTGCACCCGACCAAGTTTGGCTTTCCAACGAGCTCCGTGACGATGCTCTTTTAACGGCCGCGGCCTTGAACGGGGACACTTCACTTCTCGATTTCATGAACCGATACTCGGTACCCAATTTCTCAGGAGCACCGACCCCCAAAGCCAACGAGCTTGTGAATCTTGTTTTCCATCGTTCGAGCCACCAGCAATCGTCAGAGGTTTTTGCGGTTCCTGTGAACGAGCATTTGGAGATCCAGCTTCACGCGTCCACTGGGATCGATGATGAGGACGGTACGGATCTTGTGGAGGGAACACATTCCACACAAATGCCTTCCAGTATTATGAGCATCGTCCAATCACCTTTGAACCCCGGATTCGACTTGTCGATCCCAGGAAAGGTTCACTATGGATTACCAACAACAGCATTACAAGTAGAGCCCTTAACCCGGTATCTACTCAATTACTACATAACCGAGGTTGCCGATCTCATGACGGTGATCCCGCTCACCGAAAACCCCTGGAAGACGATCTACTTTCCCAAGGCCTTGTCTGCGATTGGTGAGTTGAGCGCACTTGGTATGACGTCTACGCCGAAGAACGCTTTGTTGAATGCGTTGTTGGCTGTTAGTGCGTTCAACTTGCAGTCGAAGTTCCCCAAGAACTCGGAGGCCATGAGGTACTACTTGAACTTGGGGATTAGATTGCGGAACCAGGCCAGTTTGTTCATTAAGAGGTTGTTGAATGCCGAGGCCAGGGAGCTGGGGTCGTCTGTCTCTACTGACTCGAAAGACGCTGCTCCCGCTGAGTTTGACCCACCGGATGGTTCACACGGCGGGACAGACCCCGGCGTCGTCCACTGCGTCAAACACGAAAAATATAAAGACGTCTTGTGCGCTGTCATGACAATGATCAGTGTTGATCTTGTTTGGGGAACCATGCAAGACACGAACTTCTACATCCAATGGTGTGGGAAAGTGATCCAGGCCAAAATGAAGACCAAGAAGAAACTCAGCTCAAAGGGCCGGATTCTACATCGCATTTTCTCGTCATTGAAACTCATCCAAGATCTGACTTGTCTTGACGTGGAAACAATCAAAGGTGATTACACCCAAGGCGACTATACTGGTTATGACGTTAATGGGGATAAGTTTGGGAGGGTGAACGCCTCCACCACCACCACCATCACCAACACTTCACCGCTATTTGAGAAGAAAAAACTCATCAACACCAAAAAGAACGATGAGAACTTTGCTACCGATGCTCTCTATGGACTTCCAAACTCCCTCATCTTACTCTTTGGAGAAACCGTCCAGCTACTTCGTACCAAGATCCTACACCAAGAAGATCTCCCTGATGACTTCACCAAGAGAGTGAATGATCTAAATAGAAAGTTGGTGGGGTGGAGGCTCGATTGGGTTTTGTTTCAGGGGGAAAATAATACCGACGACGATGATGTGGATGATCCCAGCTCATTTTTGTCTCCCATGCATGAAACCACGTACCATCATATTTACTCCTTTTACCATGCGCTTAATATCTACTTCAATAGGTTGATTAAGGAGATCCCTCCGGAAAAGCTACAAACAAAGGTTGCCAGGACGTTGCACCACTTGAATGCCATACAGAGATTGATTTCCGAAGGCGATGCGGCAATCATCCCGTTGTTTTGGCAGGGGTTCATTGCGGGATGTGAAGCAACCTCCCCTGTGTTGCAAATGGGGTTCAAGAAATGGGGGGTTGATATAGCGCAATACTTGGGTAGTTACTGGGGCGCAAGGCAGATCATGTTGGAGGTGTGGAGGAGGAAGAAGATGAACGAGGGAAGGGCGGATTGGGTGAGTGTGATAGGTGATTGGGAGATGAACTTGATGCTTAATTAGGTACAAATGAAGATATGTAGTTGGACACAATGGTGAAAAATGGAAACAAGGTATCGATGGTCTTTTTTCAAGAGACATTCAATAACTGGATCTGCCTGACGTTGAGTCTCAGTGTAATGAATTCGGTTGGAAATGACCCATTTCATAGATAGTAAAACAACAAACCAATTACTGATATCACACAGGAGCGACCAAATGTTCAACACTGACCAAACAACCACCACGACCACCTAACACTCACCGGCACTTGAACGCCTTGTCCGTGTTGGAAATATGTATTTATATTGTACTATATGAGGAGTCAATAGACGGAATGAATGTAGAAGTGTCTTGAATGAGAGGTGGACATGAAATGTGCCTACAATGGTGTGAAACTCTTCTGGAACTCCAACTGTTTATCAACTGTCGTACACTTAAAAAGTAGAGTTGACGTGGAATACTTGCAGCCCTTCAGTACGAGTTTAAAAGCTAGATCGGTTTAGTTATAGTCAATATAAGACATCTCTCTATCGCACTTGGATGCAAAAAACAAACCCCAGCTGCGCTAGGGTTTTCTTCGACCTCGGTGAGGGTCGAACTCACGATCTCAAGATTAACAGTCTTACGCCTTAACCAGCTTGGCCACGAAGTCTATTTCTTATATACCATCCTCTTTCTTCGAACACACTCCAACGAAACCCCTGTCTGGTCTGCATCGGGTTTTGTGTCAGGAACGTCTACCAAATCTGTATGAAATAGGTCCCAGAATGTACAAGGGATAATAGACGATACCATAATAGACATGTGTAGACATGTGTAGACATTGTAGACATGACTACTGGGCTAGTTGACATGTTGACATGTTGACATAGATTGTGCATATTTAAGAAGATGCTCCAAGATGAAGAGGTTAGAGATAGTCAAGTTACACTTCCAGTAGTAACATGTCATCTCATTAAACACGTCTAATTAATGCCACGTCTAATATGTAAGTAATTACCACAAACCTTAATTATTATTAGCCTCATCCCTTCAGTACTCCACTTATTATGTTTTCATGCCCTCTATTTTTGTTTACACCAGGAGGTCTTCGCGCTCCAACGTGAAGAACCACTCGCGTAAACATATCGCGTATAATGAAGAATATGAAGTATATAAGACCAGCAATCTTCTCGAATGGGTTAGAACAACCAGCGTGATATATTCCAACCAGCAATGCAATTCAAATTAATCACTTTAGTAACTTTCATTGCCGCAGTTAATGCAGCATCTTCCGATTTGCCAGTCATTTCCTCAGAGGTACCAACTTCAACACCAGTGGAACCAAGTTCTTCAGACTCAGATGTCTTTGTTGACGTCACCGTAACTCCAACCGTCACAGCTTCAACAGACGTTGAAGCAACCGTCACAGCACAATCCACATTCACATCAGTCTACAACACAACAAGTTCGGAAACTTCGAGTGTGCCTGATGTAAGCTCTTATGCAAATCTTGCTAACGGCCAACAGGTTGGCTTGGGTATGTTTGGTGTGGGAATGGCTATTCTTTTGTTATAGATAATATAAAATGTAATATTGAGAGATGTAGCGATTGACCATGTAGGCGAGCAGTCGCACAGCGGTGCTGCTTCCAGAGTAGTGATCTCTTAAGAAGCCAGTGAAGCGGGCTTTAAGACTTCAGCATGACTCTTCACTTGCAGTTAACATGCACATATCTCGTATCACTCGTAGTAAGCCTCCTGCGGTTCCTTCACAAGCATAACACATAACACACATACTGTTACATCTATATTGTCCCTCTAAGAGCCTACGAGCGCTACTCTGTTCTCAATAAAGTGGCTGCAAAAGATGACAATGTAAACCTGGGCGTGATTGGTCTTATCCACAACGTCAGCATACCCACTCAGTTCGAGATTAGCAAACAGCATTTACATAGACTTCAGTCGTGATTCCGAAGTCTCTTCTCAAATCAATCCATCCTAGGGCCTCATTTAAAACCACTACACTTTTTAACTATATTATAAGAATTACTATATTACAATGGAAACCCTTCTATGTTACAAAGGACCAGATGTCCTGTTATTATGACCTGGGAGTACCAGGTTGAAAGTTCTATCCAATTTGTTTGATAGGAAGGATCACACAAGTCTGCGTGTAAAACGCTACTCATCTTGCTATTCGGGTACCCTAAACCTCAAAAACTGCCCCTCAGAGTAAACCCTGTCCAACTCACTCTCAAACTCCCCACTTTCTCTCAACTCCAAATACCTCTTATACAACATCAACGCACTATGAGCATCCTCGATCGAGTCGTGATTCCCAATTTGCACATTCGTCCTCAAAACACAATAACTCAAAAATTTCAAGCTCAACTGCCTCTTGAAATCGCTCTTGTAGTAAAACTCAGCCGTATCTCTAATCTGCTCCCTAGGGACTTGTAAATTAATACACCGGAAATCGTTAAACAAACCATGACCAATAAAGACAACCCCCATATTCAACAACAACCATAACTTTCTATAAGCGGTTTGGAGAGTCACAAGGTTTTTGTTGGACCTGTGGATGTCAAGATCACCAGGTTCAATACCCGAGAAGTTTGTGGTATAATCATGGATATGAACAGTATGGAGAATAAAGTCGTCGATGAAGGCAACTCCAAACCCGGGAGAGTCAAATTGTCCTCTAATGACAGACAACCGGGCTAGGGAAAGTTGTTTTGGTTTGATGAGTTTTCTAGTGCCGTCGAAATGAACTTCAAGTTCCTCTGGTTTGAGGGTGACGAATTCGGCATCGATGGCTACGAGCGAGCCGTACGAGGGAGCTTCTTGGTGCGTCAAAAGTTGGTATGCTTTTTTGTGGGATTCACGAATCGTTGACGAGAAGTGGTCGAGGTGAATACTTGGGGTGGCCACCCCACCTGTTTTCCCGTCTGGGACTTTCACAAAATGATCTCTATACAAAATCCCATCATCGACCTTCTCAAATCCGTACTCGAACTTCGGCAGCCCAACTCCATACAATAAGGTAATCGGCCTCTTCCATGGATACAAGGTGAAAACCTCTTCTTCCGGCACAACCACCACCAAAAAGTCGTTGAACAACAACCATTCACCCCCAACCTTGACGAAAGTCACCAAGTGAGAACTCTCCGTGGTTACCTCGCAAACAAACCCTAACAAATCATACCTCGTTACTCCTGAAGCAGCTGCAAAATGACTCTTAATGCTCAATCGTTCACCGTGAACAGCATAAAATTCAGGTACCAACCATTTCCTGAAACTAGTAATAAGGCCAAACTCCTCGGTAGACAAGTTCAAATTAAGTGTCAATAGCCTTGGAAGTCTTGTGATCACAGTGTTCACCTGTAAGTTGTGACCCAACATATGTGGGTTCATACAAGGAACCACATGAGTCTGGTTTATCAGATAATCCAAATATGTGATAAGATTATGACTTTTCCTTGTTGTTGAAGGAGTAGCCAATTGGGGTTTGTTGTTGAGGAGGATACTCATTTTGTTAAGAACATGGCTCGGAGGAGTTACAAGGTCTAGACTAAATGAAGCACCGTGTTGTTTTGAATTGATAGGACATGATGCCATCAATGATTTCACCTCCAACACGTTATCTATCTTCATCAACTCCTCAAGTGAGTTATTTTGGAATTGACCAAGTAAATCACTGTGAAGCTGTGAAATGAAGAATTTGTTGAAATTGATACCGAGAGTAGAAACCTCTCGTGAGGTCAATCCTGAACACTCATTTTGGTTGATTAATCCAGCTGCTTGAGGGATGTTGTTAAGTACTTGAGAGAAGTTCGCTATGGTGACGTTCTTCTCTCTAGCTTTATGCATCATATCAAAGAGGTAACCAAGTTCGTTCAATAATGAGGATCCATGTGGGGTGTCCAATGGAAGCCATTCTTTACTCAAAGATCCCGTTATTATGTTGTAGAATTCCGGCTGGAACCGGTACAACTGAATTATGGAATTCACATAGGAATTGTCGGTATGATTTTCAAGCCCACAATACTCCGTCTTGTTGTAATATCCAAAATCAAAGTCTTTTACTCCAAATTTGGAATATTGAATTTTGAGCTTCTTGTAGCAAGTGACATCTCCGGGAATATACGTCATGGAACCTTCCAGAGTTTTCTTCTCCGAAAGAAATTTTGGAAAATGGCTAGTTCGATTCTCCTTAAGCGAGACGTATTTCGTTGTTGTGATAGGCCCGTATTTGCTTGAATCGTACGGTATGAATCCTGGTGGTGCAGTGGGGATTTTTGCAAGTGGAACGGCCTGGGGCTTGATGAAATGAAGATCCGAAGGCCAGTTCGATAGAAGGAGGTCTTTATAGTACGGCATTCCAACCACATTCAACGGGATGTTATTATCTTCAAGGGGAATGAAAGGTTCAGGTTGGGTGATATCTTGTTGTTCTATCATCGCAGGGAAATTCACAAAATTATTGGATGTGTTTCCCATGGACCAAAGATGAAGATTTGTGTTGTCGCTGAATGAAAGGAAATCTCCGTTTTCAGATACTTCAAGATTAGTGAGTGCTTCCACGTCAGCCTGATAAAAGTATACGTTGGTCTGGTCGTAGATATCTACAAATTGGATCTGGCCCGTCGATGACAGTACAATCATGATGTTTGGAAGTTTTGGGTGGAATCGAACCGAAGATGCTCCAGACGGGAAGGGGTATGGCGAGATTGGTTTCATCATCCGAATGTCGTAGATGTTGATAAGTGGATCAATGACAAAATCGCCAGGGGAGTTGGCTGTGTAGTTTTGTCCGTATATAGATTGACCAGCTTGGTTTTGCCCATACATTGAGCTCTGCGCACTGGGAGGTCCGCCCTGAGAAGAAGCATTCTGGGGATTCTGGGGATTCACATACCGAACACCTCCCCGCCTCCTCCTTAATGAATAACCACACGTAGCCACATAACTACCTTGAATATCCATATCACTCAATACATTGTGCCCCACGAAATTCTTCACACTCCGGTTGGCGTTAATATCAAACATCTCAACCCCTCCATCTTCGCGACCCAAAACAACAACCTTGTTGGTGCTCTTGATCAAATTGACACCTCCTTCGTGCTCAAACGGTGTCACGTGACTCTTCACCAAGTCGATTTTGGTTACGCCGGACTTGGTGCCCACGATAACGTCATTAGTGGATGAGCCTGTAGCCATACAATTCAAACCAACTTCAGTGATGTTTAGTTTGTTCAAACCTCTTCGATTATTGAAATTGATGTTGGATGCCAGTAAGGAAAGTATTCCCTCTTTATGATTAAGGTACTGAAGCACAGCTTCATTTGTATTGGAGGTTTTGAATCTGGAATATGGTAGGAGGTCTGATGTGACCGATCGTGAGTACCCATCTGAATCCCCACACCATAGTAAGTTTTGTGCGGTGTCAAATAATAACGATGTAATTTGAGGACGTGATGTGGTGCTTAGAGTAGGGGCTATTCGCCCTATCTCATTCCAGGAATCCATGTTGGGGTTGATTGATTGGGATGGTGTTGGTTTGTATGTCGCGTGGAGGGGTCGTGTGGAGGAGAAAAAGTTTTTGGCGTGCTGATGGCTGCAAAACGGAGGATGGTGGGAACAGGGAGGGGGTGGACTGTGAGAGATGTGAGGACTGTGAGAGATGTGAGGACTGTGAGAGAAGGGGGTGGACATGGGAGAGAGGGGGTGTATAGGCGTGTTGGCTGAATTTTTTCTACTGGGAGTTTTGTTTTTTGAGTAGGGAGAAGGTTTTGCCAATTTAAATATCCATTAACAGGTTAACAAATGTAGGCGATTAGTGAGTTGCTTTCAGGTGATTAGGAGTTTGGTGGAGATATGGGAGGTGTGTGAAGAGTTTTGCAATAAGATTGAACTTTCGAAGAGCCAGTACTTTAGCTCAGTCAGCGTTAAAATGAGAGGTCACAATCGCAAGGAATTGTAGTGAAAGTGGCAATGGAACGTAAGTCGATTGAGCCAATCTTTGATGGATTCCCATGTCAATACATCTGATCTTACTAAACAAGTACTCCATGTGAGGCAAGAATTACAAACATATTAGGATCTTTTCCTCCAGTGCTTGATATACATCCTTGTACTCCCACAAGTCATATCATACGCTAGTATGACTTTTGCGTTGTGTCATACTATGCTTCAGTTGACCTGGAAACCGGCAAGACTATTGACAAATCGTCGGGACTTCTTGTGATATCTCTGAGCTACCAATCAAAGTCCTGGATTGTGAACTTGGAAATGACGATGGTAAGTATATCGAAGGCAGAGTCTACGATAACTTTACCATGCCTGGGTTCAGCTGCTAATTAGCTGTTGGGACTGGTCAAGTACCGAATTGATAACACTCAAAAGATACAACTCGTTCCCTGAGAATGCTCTCTAAAGTACGCACCGATTGTCCTACATTCGCTTATGTCAATTTCACAGGCACTAATAAGGTGATGCAAAGTGTAGAATTTCAACTCTGCCAGATAAGTGGCTTACACGTCACACGACGGTTATGATAGACGTTTCATTGATAATAAGATACTCGTCATGAATGCTGAAGCACAAGTCACCGAGATCTCATTCCAACTAATCACTATCCACCTAATAAACATATCACCAAACGGGGGGTCGTTCTAACAACTGGATAACACTCATTCCGCTGATGTTACGGTGTTCCGTATACTAACCCGTTTGGATCTTGCTATCTCACGTGACCACTGTGGCACCTAAATTAAGAATAAGACGTTATTGTGGCTCGTATTAGAATACAGGGACTTTTGACTTTCCCAACCGTTAGGCACGGAATTTGCGGCTCGTATCGAAGCTAAGCGTGGAATATCAAAGCTATTGAATCAAAGCTATTGAAACTATTGAATGAATATCAAAGCAACTTTGTGCTTTTGTACTCAATGCGACTTGACAGTTGCTGCAACCACCTAAATTGGAACCACCGAATTTAGAGCAATTCAAGTGGTTCGTCCTGGAGATTCGCACGGCGTAATCAATGTATCAGATACACCATCAACTGTGACTAACGGGAATTAGGCCTTAATTGCTAATAAATAAAGTTACTTATTGCTATATGCAGGATGGATGCAATCGAAATTTCAATATATAACAAGCAAGGATCTTCATTTTACGGTACTAAGATGTCGTTACCTGGAACTGAAACTAGTGATATCAAAAATGAAGCTTTAAATAGTGGTGATGTCAAATCGGATGCTTTCAATACTGGTGATATCAAAAAACTCACCGATGATTCTACAAGCACTTCATCTATCTACGACCCGGATGCATTACTTGCTAAGTTAGTTGACGAAGAAGCTGAACATAATATCAACTACCGTAATTGTTCATGGCAAAGAACTGCAGGCTTGCTTTTCTCAGAATACATTTGTCTTGCTATTATGTCATTTCCATGGTCATATTCTGTACTTGGATTGGGATTAGGACTTATTGTGACAGCTATTGTTTCACTTATAGTGCTCTATACTGGACTTATTATTGTTGATTATTGTGCAGCTTATCCTCATTTAACCGATGTATGTGACATTGGACGTCATTTGTTCTGGGGAAAGCAATGGGTTTGGTACGTCACTGCAGTTATGTTTCTTTTGAACAACACTTTAATTCAATCGTTACATGTTCTTACTGGGGCTAAATACTTCAATACTATTTCTGGAAATGAAACCATATGTTCGATTGTGTTTGGAGTTGTTACAACCCTTATTTGTTTCTTCCTTTCGTTACCTAGAACGTTATCTCATATGGCTGGAATCGCTTATTTTTCAGCAGCCACGATGTTCATTGCCGTTCTCTTGTCCATGATTTTTGCTGGGATTCAAGACCATCCTGGTGGATACGCAAAGCTTCAAAAACCCGTTGTTTGGACTGCATGGCCGGAAAAGGGCACTTCTTATGTGAGTATCATGTCTGCGGTTTTGAATATTGTGTACACATTCGTTGGACAAATCACGTACCCTTCATTTATTGCTCAAATGAAACAGCCTAAAGATTTCAAGAAAGCACTCTATATGGTTACTGCTTGTGAGCTTCTTCTTTTCTCACTTGCTGGGGCCATTATTTACGTTTACGTTGGTAACGCTTATATTACCGCTCCTGCTTTCGGTTCTCTTGATAACAACTATAAGAAGATTGCGTTTTCCTTTGCTTTGCCCACCATTCTTTTCTTGAGTTCGTTGTACAGTAACATTTCTGCTAACTTCTTGTTCCAAGGAATCTTCAAAAAAGACTCAAGACACAGAAACGAACATACCCTTAAAGGGTGGGCGGTGTGGACCGGTTTGAATTTTGGTTTGTGGGTACTTGCATTTATTCTTGCCGAAGTGATTCCGTTCTTCTCGGATTTGTTAAGTTTGATGTCGTCACTTTTCGACTGTTGGTTTGGATTCATCTTCTGGGCTGTTGCCTACTTTAAATTGAAAAAACTCCACTACCGTAAAACAGAGGCTATTGAGGATATCTCTGTCGTTGAGATATTCAAAAGAGGAAATATTTGGACCAAGTTGGAAGTCCCTTTGAACATTGTGATTTTGCTACTTGGGTTTTACATCTTGGGTCCGGGGTTGTATGCCACCATACAGTCGATTGTTTGGTCGTACCAGGAGAGTGCTTATGGGAGTGCGTTCTCCTGTAGGAGTACTGCGATGTGAGGGAGCTTATACAGAGAAGTGTGTATAGATAGAGGATAAATTAATAAATTCAACTGGAGTCTAGACTTCATAGTAACATTAGCTGTTTCATTTTGCAGCCACTTGTATTTTTTGCAGATTGAAAGCCTTGTGTGCTCCTCCTAAGTATGCAAGTAACACCATTGTGTTTACATGTTACTTATTGCATCACAATGGATTCTTGTCAAATTCTCTTGAGACAACCCCTCATGAAACTTTACAGTGCGGTCCCTGCATGATCTAAATCCAGACTATTAGTCCGAGAATCACTATGGTGGTTGTATTTGAATGAGTCTCCTATAAATGATTACGTAATATTGTAATATTACCTAAGCCAAAGGGCATGGTACTTATTGGATCCTTCTATTTTTAACAAATACACTTCAATATACTTTAAACTTAATTGGGTTCTTCTGAAGAGTATAACATGATTAGCTCTAACAAATTATTCCGATCTTCGTGAATTTCTCTGCATGTCTGCAGAGAGAACAAGGAACTGCTTGTCCCTGGCCTTGTTAAGTTCACCCCCCACCAATGATTTGCAAATGGCATCATTTCGAAATAAGGTTCTTAATAGGTATATCTTGACTAATACTCTTTATCCACCTTTAAAGTTCAAAAGTGGTTGACTACCATGTGGTGCGGCACTTTGCAGGTATCAACCGGGGATTACCGAGGCCAAAAGTTGTCGAGATACCTCAGAATACCCCAGACCACAACTGAATCTCTATTGTGATACTCGATGATATCCTGGAACATCCCTCCACGGGACTTGCCACGCACATGCCTACGTAGAATGACCCCAGATATTCAATTTCGCGATTTCGCGACTGCGATAAGAACTTCCTACGTCATCGAGATACCCGCCACAATAATCACAGTCATGAAGGCGTGGTATGTCTATTTTAGGAGAGTGTATGACTACATTGGTGGCTTCTATCAGCACTAATTGCAAAGAGTTTCCGAGGATGTGGAGCCTTCCCAGGCCATGGGTTTCATGGAGGATGACATAGGTGATGTAGATGATGTTGGTAATGTATGACCTAGGTGACCGTACAAAGTAATGACCTATACATACAAGATCATAGTTTAATATGTAATGACCATCTCTAATATCAAAGACAAACTATTACAATATTGCTTGCGCACGTTGTAACCCACATGGACCGAGTGTATTACCAGTATAGCACTGTCAACTAGAGCCAACTCATACACCTGATAGTCATCTACATACACCTACGTAAAACAACCAGTCAGCTACAGTAACACAGCCAGTCATCTAATAAAACAGCTAGTCAGCTCCTCCACGCTTATCTCTTATCCTCTATTATCTCCGGATTCGCGGCAGATCACTCAGACCAAGCTTGTAGTGCCTTTGTAGCGCGCCAAATCCATAAAACCCTCCAATCCGCACATCTTCACAACCAAGCATGTTCAAATCACAATCTTTCTTTACATGGTTCAAAAGAACCGAAGAACCTTCAATTCAATCCACAACACCAACCAATGACGATCCGAACAATTTGGTTGTTCCTTCTATCCACAACAAACATCAATTGATCAATATCTCCATAAGCGATAAACCCGAGGACTTTGTCGATATAGATTATAGACAATTGACATACGCCGAAGTTGCAGCTTTACTGAAACAACCAGAGGTGGTTAAAGTTGTCAAGGAGCTCCCAAAAAGGGTGGTTAAAAAGGAAAAGTCAAATGAGTTGGTTGATTCGATCGAAGATATCAACTTTAAAAGTGGCGTTAAGTATGAAAAGAGTCGTGACTTCAAGGGGAAGCAAAGGGAATACATCGATAAGAAGAAGCAGTTGAAGAGGGAGGAGAAGATGAGGGCCAGAGCATGAGTGTCTGAGCGGGATTCAGCGGGGTTCCAGGGATGAGCAAGTCTCTCCGATACTCGAGTGAACCTCACAACGTTAACTTGATTTTGTATGAAATCAACATCCACAATCACCCTTCCCTCAAGCTATGACTCAATGATCTGTTTATCTTACGCGCTCTTATCAATCGCGATAAGAATGATGGTGGCGCTACCAGGGAAATTAGTCGCGGAATTGCGGGGTGGGGTATTGGTAGCGCACTTTTATGGAACTATGGGTCACCTTAATTGGATGCACTTGTGGTTATTCTATGATTTGCTCGACCCTCCTCAATACACCTGGTTATTATGATCTAATTCGTTTCTTTATTCTTTCTTCTTAATATTAATAAATATACATTTCCTACGGTGGTGTAGAGGTTGACTGGTGAATACCACCGAAACAAGATACAGTAAGGAGTGGGTAGACTGTCACGCTATGACAGAGTGGAATACTTAGTTTGAGGCAGGAACACGAGATATTGCAAATTAAAAGTGAAATATTAATACGGAAGTGATTTGGTCTTTGGACTACTAAAAGTATCCCTTCCACTTACAGCACCACAGGTTTACTCGCCCATAAGCACTGGCAGTGAAGTTTACAGCGTAAGGTCATTTCGTTAAGTTTGTTATCCTATTGCCAAATGTGGAGCATTTATTTATTCAAAACCCAAGAGGAACAGGTGACCCTATCATCAATTCTTAGCAGTTATTACCAGCAGTTATACTAGCGCCAAGAAGTACTCCACCCTCTCATCACACCTCAACTTGTCCGGATCACTCTCGCAAATAATGGTGGGCTTCCTCACATAACTTGGGAAAACCACCCTCTCTTCCTCCTCCCAATCACCAAAAACCACTTTCTTGCCCCAAAAACCCCGTTCAACTTTCAATTCTCTATATTCCGGATCAATAACCACTTCGTATGCTGGCTGTATGAAAACTTGCATACTTTGACCTTTCTTGAAATTACAAGAGTATGTTCCACCAACTGAGGCAGTACTACCAATGCTTGCATCCAAGCCAGCGAATACCTGGAGCATCATTGCGTAGCCGTAGGTGAGATCATACCTAGCTGTAACACCAACTGCTCTTTCGAACTTATTAGTTAACCCACCACCATCGCCAAATTTACCATTGACACAACCTGTAAGAGCATGTCTAGGACCATAAACTGGTTCTGTCACTTTTGAATCGTATATAGAGCCACCGCCTTGTTTGAGCTCCACCCAAACTTCCGCCTTTTCTTCATTGAAGGTCTCTCCACCTGTTCTCACAATCGTATCTAACTTGCTACGATGGATCAAGAACGTCCCTGTATCTTTAATAAGGTAGGCGGTGTTTATATCACCAAGGTGACGATGACTGTTTTGGTTGAGTGTTGGGAGTTCCTGGTATGAAACCTTGTCTAAAGCTTTAATGGGCAATACGTTTGCTGAGGCAACAACCGTGATGAAGATAGGTAACAACAACATGTTTGATACATGAAGAAGAAGAGAAATGAGGGTGGTTATATACGTTGTTCTCATACCATAACTATTTTTGGCGTATATTGATAGCATATGCAAGTACTGAATGCGGAAGTAGTTCACGGTTGCAAAAGCGTACCCTTATTGTTGCTTAAATGTAATCCAGCAACAATAACGGGCAGAAATATTAAGACGTAATTAACGGCTTCAAGGTTATTAGTCCAAGGTGATAGTTCTCCGTCAAGTGTATAATCCAGTAATCTTCTCCATGGTTCTTATTAACCAAGAACCCAATTGCCAATAACTTATCCACGTTTAATTATACATGCTCAAACGTATTCTTACAATGCGGTAGTTGGGCTGCGAATTATGCTACAACCAAAACGGGGTAAAATACCCCTTAAGACGTACGTCCAATGGAGGTTTGGGAGGTGAATGGGAGGGAACTCAAAGGAGGCGAGGAGGAGGGTGGTCGGTCTGGAGATCGTAGTGTTAGTAAGTTTGAAATTATTCTACCTTCTGGCCACTTTCTGAAACTGCAACGATGTTTGGAGTTTGTGTAGATTTTTGTCCAAAACACCCAAAATTGAAAGAAACATAAAAATATGGACTTGAGACTTCTACAAGACTATTGTGGGATCCAATATACTTGTAGAGTTAGGGTTGTCTTATGGAGAAAGGTTATTAAGAAGATTCTGTAGTTGTCGCCATTATACAGCTGTTCCAACTTCTCGTATTGAGAAAGTTTGAATCAGTTACCAACAACGCTTCATCTACTTACTCAACCAAAAGTTGTCTGTGCGACTACCACCATATTTTGAATACTTCTGTCGCCAGCCTTATCATCGGCAACGTTTGTTGAAACGGGAGTACCAGTTTTGCCCTGTGTCTGTATACAAAGTGTAATAACGACAGTAATAAATACCCTACAAATGTCTCTTTCTAATAATTTACTTTATTCAATTAACTTTTCATATCTATGTATTCTCTATTACTGGACCCATTGGGTGAAATGATTCATGGACTTTTGGTGGTGTGTGAGGAGCGAAGCTCAAGGGGTGAACTGGTTCATGGATGTGCTTGAGAAAGAACTTGAGGCGGATGTACGAGATCGTGCGGACCTGATGTCCGTTCTTGTTCTATTGCAATTAGCAATTCAAATACTTGGGGGTTGAGCTGAACACCTGAGGTAATCAGTAGCCTTCAAGAATCCAATATGCAGTGCATTTCGCAACGCTAAGTGCAATCGCTACGCTCAGTGCACTCGCTACGCTCCGTGCGCTACGTGCTCATTGCACATGGTCTTCAAAAGCAAACCCCTCATGGTATTCATACTTCTTTGGAGCCCCAATCAACCTGTCCCAACCCAAACTCATATAATAAGCCCCCAATCTAAATGAATGTACGGGGAAATCCTTGTAACTCAGGATAACAAACTTAAAAGCAGTGTACACCTCATCAAAGGCGATTTTGAATTCATCCTTGAAGGAACGAAGTTCCGGATGAAGAAGTTTTTCTGCGTCTGGATTTGGAAGTTTTCTTGTGGGGAGCTTTTTGAATTTTGGAGGGGCTCTTTGGGCGATCTTCTTCCTGGGTATGCTTGATTCCGAATCGACGACGGACTCTGGAGATTGAGCCGGCGTTTTTGGGGAGTTTGCAGTATTTTTTGAAGCCTTAGCTTGGGCGTTTCCAAAGAATGGGAAATTGAACCCATTGTCAGTAGTGAACTCACCCGGTTTGGCAATGCCTTGAGAAACATCATCCAAATGTCTTATGTACATTCCCTTGAAATTATTAATAGCCACGATTGATTTACTTAACCTATCAAAGGTATTAAATAAAGCAACAACCTCAATACGCTTGAAATTGAGCACCTCATCGCCATCGAAAAGAACCTTCAAGGCAGTTCCATATCCGATGGTTTGGAGTTTACCCCACATTCTACACCTATCACAGCCCACACAATCCATGATGGCTGAGATATTTCTGAAACGAGAGCGGAACTCATCTTTGAGATTAGGAGGCGAATTTTTAGGATCAAAAAGCGTCGACGTGTCGAAAAGCGTATGTTGAGAAAGCGTTGGAAGAACTTGAGCTAAGAGTTTAGCTTCTGAGCCCGCAATCTCACCTGAACCGAAATCACTAGCCTCAGCTGTTTCTTTGATGAACGACGGAATATCAAGAATTTCGCTCAACCTTATAACCGCTTGAGATAACATCGCGTAGTTGAAGTAAATGTTACTAAGACGATCGTTGTAGTAACCAACTCTTTCCATAAAGATTTTCAAGTTTGGATAAAACTCAGTTCCGTCAGCGTCTAAATATTCGTTGGACAAATGAACTCCAATGGATGCATGCATTCCACTTACTATTCTAGTGAACAAGTTTTTCTCAACGCATTCTTCCTCCTTGTCGCCAACCATTGACATTGGGTTTGTATTTGGGAAACAATTTTCGGCGTATATGGCTCTCCAAACATCAAATGATTGTGCACCTCCATAACCAGTGAATCTTTCTGGATTATCGACAAGATTGACGTAAACACAATTGTGATCGTCATCGATGTGAGTGTAATCCAAGTCTTCACAAGTCTCTGTATCGGCTATTTCGTCTTGGTTGATCTTCCCAAGCTCATTTGGCGAGTGGGATGTCCAGTTGTAATCATCTAAAATCTCAACAGCACAATTCTCGGTGGCGCAGAAGTGTTGGGCGTCCCAAAACTTACATTGCTTATCGAAGTTGAGCTTGAAATACTTGAAGTATGGTGTCTTCACAAGTGAAGAAACGTAAGGACGAATGTTGTCATTTATGGCATCGATGTATGAAAAGGTTGTATTGCACGATGGAGTTATGATCTGCGAACAAAATGTAGGAGAATCAAATGGTGTAAATGTCCCAGCAGAAACACTAACTGCGCTTATCACAGCTATACTAATAAGACTCGCCTTCATGATTGATTACAAAGTACTCGAAAATTATCTCTCTTAAGGACCGATTGGGTCACGTGGAGAGGTCGGCCGATGGCGAGGTTTGATGAGACTGCGGATAAGTTCACAGGCGGGATTATACGTTTGATCTGGGGTTGAGGCGGGTTCTTTGAAGAAGAAGAGTAGGCGGAGTGGTGGTGTGATATCTGAAGTGGTGTGAGTTATGGTGTGCTTTCATTAGTTGTTCTTTGGAACACGTAGCCGTTTAGTGTCTCGGAAAAAGAAATATCCGCAGCCTAACTTCAGGTGTTATATGCAGGTGTAACATAGAGTGAGAGACAGAGATTCAATAGGGGATTTCTTGCTCGAGGATAATTAGGCTTGGTAATATGACTCTCTATCTCTGCAGACATTCAGCGCTGTTGAAGAAATAAAAAATAAATTTAAGCATGGATTTCCGAAGGTGGATGAGCCACTACGGTATCTACGGAAAACCCCCTTAAGAAATACCACCATTTGTGCGGCACATCCGCTGCTATTCTGCATGCTCAGGAGCTTGCAAAGCATATCCTGTGGTTCAAGGCACGATGTAGTAATCAGTGACACGTTGTCACCTCCTTCTCGAAACGGTAAATCATTTGAAAGGCATCGACATATTTAAGCTTCTTCTCTAGGTTGACATTTTTGGGTGCAAATCGTATATCTATTTGAGCAACATTACAAAGGCAGTACGTCTCAATAAAGGCATGCACCACGTACTTCTCTCAACCATTGTAGAGCTGTCAAAATTAACTTTTTAGCCGAAAACAGGCGTTATCGGGCATTATCACTTTTGAGGGTAGAGTTCTTCTGGAGACTTTGACTATAATCCAAGGGTGGAGTATCACGACAATACGCATAGTAAGTAATAGCAGACGAATCCTGGAGATAGCACCTAATTTGGAGCTTGCCAAACTGGCTATAATAGAACTGCGAGAAGTTGGGTAGGTAATACTGGAGATCGACGCGGAGAGTATTGGGTGGTATTTCTCTGTAGCACTTCTAGAAAGTTATCTCACCTACAAAAAAGACAAATAATCTATGATACATTTTCTAATAAAATCTATTTTTTGAGTTCGAAGTGAATTCTACAGATTGGCGGCACCGGCAAGACTGTAGCTGTGAAAGGTTGATTTGGCTATGAGCGTTGAGGTTATAGTTCACTCGGGAGTGTAATGACAAGGTTGACATTCTGATGCAATGGTATGACGTTGGATGACTCAGAGGGTTACTTGTTCACGCTCGCCCAGTCACTGCGTCCGACTAAATCCACTTCACGCTCCCTCGCTTTGCTCAGTCACTGCACTTAATCAAACTTAATCTTCTTAGCAACTTTCGTCATATCAACATCCTTATAAAACGCACCATACGCACTGTGGGCCTTCTTCTTGGTGTGTCCTCCGAACTTCAACAACTCATCTGGAACCTCTTGTCCAGCCCCTCTCAAGATATTCATCAATCCCCCACTCAAATGTTTTTCATGTTCAGTGAACAAAGTATGGGCGGTACCAGTTTGACCTGCTCTACCAGTACGACCAATTCTGTGGACGTAATCTTCCACGGTCAAAGGGAAGGTCAAATTAATGACAACCTTGACGTTTGGAATATCCAAACCTCTTGCGGCGACATCGGTAGCCAATAAAACATTAGATTCACCGGTTTTGAATGAATTCAATGCTGAGGTTCTTTGTTGTTGAGACAAATCACCGTGAATAGCAGCAATTTGATATTGGTTTCTTTTCAAGGTCATCTCAACACGGGTGGCTTCTTTCTTGTATAACGCAAAAATGAGGATTTTTTCATTTTTGGCAATCGAAGCTTGGTATTTCTTCAAGAGTGCAAGCAATCTTCTTTCTTTGTCATAAGGATCGATGACTTCAACAATTTGGGTGATGGACTTGTTAGCAGAAAGTTCGTCTCTGTCACCAACACTAACCTTTACAGGGGAGTTCATGAAAGTTGCAGCCAATTCTCTGACTTCCTTTGGCCATGTTGCAGTGAACATCAAAGTTTGTCTTCCTTTGGTATTGGTGTAACCAATGATACGTTTGATGTCATCTTCGAATCCCTTTTCTAACATACGATCAGCTTCATCGAGGACCAAGTAGTCAATGTTACTTAAATCCACAGCACCATCATTGATCAAATCCAATAATCTACCTGGAGTAGCAACAACGATATTTGCGGACTTCAACTTCTTCTTCTGATCGTCCTTAGAAACACCCCCATAAATGGCCACCGAGTTGATTTTGGTACCGGCGGTAAGGTCAACAAGGTTATCGTAAATTTGTAAAGCCAATTCACGCGTTGGCGAAATAGCCAAAACATTCAATCCCTTCTTTCCAAGTTTGAGGATGTTGTTGACAGCAGGTACACCGAATGCCATTGTTTTACCAGATCCGGTTTCGGCAACCCCGATAACATCTTTTCCTGACAAAAGGTATGGCCATGAGCATGATTGAATTGGAGTTGGGGTTGGGTATTTGTTGACATGAGCAGAAATACGACCATCGAGCTCGATTTGGGAAAACTCAAGAATCGGTCTGAGGTTGAGCGTTAACGGATCCTCAATTGTGACTTCATTGGTTGTGAGGAAAGCATCAATGGTGGATTGTGAGAGCGATGTTAAGGTTGGTGATTGGGTGTAACCAGCAGAGGAAGAAGCGGTACCTGTGAAGCCGGAGAAGTCCTTTTGCACTTTTTCTTCTTCAATGTCTGATGAGTCTTCAGTAGCTTTGGCCTTCTTCTCCTTTTTCTCTTTCTTTGACTTGTCAGATTTTTCACCTACTTTTTCCTTCTTTTCCTTCTTTTCCTTCTTCTCTTTCTTGTCTTTCTTTTCCTTCTTGTCTTTCTTGTCTTTCTTCAGCTTCTTGACCTTGACTGGAGTCTCGACGACATCAACGTCTTCTTCACGTTCTCTCTTTTCTTTATGATCTTTAGACATGTTGGTTATTTCGATGAGATGAGGTCAATTTTGTTATGGTGTGGATTATGTAAGCCCAAACAGCGAAGTGAGAGGGTGCAGAGCGTAGCGAGAGGGTCGAGATTGCAGAGCGTAGCCAGAGTGCGGAGCTACTGTATAGCAGAGTACAGAGTGTATAGCAGAGGACAGAGTGTATATCGGAGTACAGAGTGTATAGCAGAGTACAGAGTGTATATCGGAGTATAGAGTGTATAGCAAAGTACAGAGTGTATAACAGAGTGCAAACTGTCCGAGACCAGCAATGGTGAGAAGTAAGAGAATACAAAGACTCCCGTAGCATCCTCATATGACCACATTTCAACTGATTTACACGACGTGGATCCAGAAGAGGTTACAGTCATTACACACCACTCACTTGCCTTTTCTCCATTTTGCAGCTTTTCTGTAAGAGCTATCATCTCATGAGTATACTGTAGCTGCTTATGAAATCGTAAAGAACTTACCGAGCTTGCTTATAGAACTTTACCGCTTGCTTATTATATTAATATGATAACTTGTACCGCTTGCTTATTATAATAGACAAACTTATGTCGTAGGTTCTGTAGTCCTGTCCACATTCACACTTGCAGGAATCTACTGAGCCAATCGCAGAAATACGCCATCTCGTGATTAAGCAAGCTTGCTTGTCGTCAGATTATACAACTTCGCTCTGTATGCAGGGATCCAAGGTCTTTCAAATAGGCTGATCAGGAGGAGCCGGCGACTTGAGTTGTTGTGTAGTCTTAATCAGTAGACCAAAACCTACGGTTGGGGTTGGAAAATTGACTATATACAGGACAGTTAACACGAGTCAACATAAACCATCAAAGACAAGCCAGTTAAGATTGGAAGAGTGCATTCGATAGAGATCGAGTCCCTCAACACCGTCAACCCCTTTAGAATACTGCAAACCGAAGTTAAACACCGTGAATGGGATTTGAAACATTCGTGGGATTTCTTCAATTTCGCCCCCCACGACCCGCACATTCAAATCAATCGACCACGTAACATTATCAAAACACAACATGTCGAGTAGAAGAAGAGCGTACCCAACTCCTCAATATGCGAATGCCATTCCTCAGGATGTGGCTCCGCCAATTGAAGATCCTAGTTTACAGAATGCTCCTGTTAACCCACCTTACTTAGCTCAAGGAAGTCAATCATTTGGACAAGGTGTACCTTATGGAGCACCAGCTGGCGGTAACAATCCGTATGGAGCCCCTGCCCCTCAAACCAACTATGGGAATTCAGGAGCTGCGTATGGAAACCAACAACCTGCCAGTCAGAATTACCAAGCTGCTCAAACCTACTCCAACCCAAGTTTACCATTCAATCAACTTTACCATACTGATTTAAGTAAGGAATTACCTCCTCCAATTTCGGATCTTTCCTTACCACCACCACCAATCGTTCTTCCACCAAATTGTACTATCATCCCACAACAAGAACAACCTAATGCACCTGCAGAATACCTCCGTTCAACTTTGAATGTGGTACCAACAACTGCTGCACTTTTGAGAAAGAGCAAGCTTCCGTTTGCACTTGTTGTCAACCCGTACAACTCACTTAAGAAGGAGGATGAATCCATTCCCTCAGCCTTAGACACAATCATCTCCAGATGTAGAAGATGTAGGTCCTACATCAACCCATACGTAGAACTAGTAGAAAATGGACGCAGATGGAAATGTAATTTCTGTAACTTGTCAAACGATTTCCCTGCTGGATTCGACTCACCTGGGTTGAACAAGTTCGATAGACCGGAGTTGAACTCGCCTATTGTTGAGTTCTTGGCTCCACCGGAATACATGAGCAGAGCCCCACAACCGGTGATTTTCACCTTTGTTATTGACGTCAGTATTAACGCGGTCAAGACAGGCTTGACTGGAACCATTGCAAGAACCATCTTGGAGAGCTTGGACAAAATCCCAAACGACACAGAAACCACCAAGTTGGCCTTCATTGCTGTTGACTCGAACTTGCATTTCTTCAAGTTTGGGGAAAACACAGACTCGTTCGAGGTTCTCATTGTCAGTGATTTGGAGAACCCGTTCTTGCCTTCTCCAGACGGGTTGCTTGTGAATTTGAAGAGCAATAGAAAGTCGATCGAGAAGTTTTTGGTTGATTTCCCAAGTTACTTTGAAGACACCACCAATGGAAGTTTCGCCTTGGGTCCTGCTTTGAAGAGTGGACATAAACTCGTAAGTGGTATTGGAGGAAAGTTGATTGTATTTGGTGCCACCTTGCCTAATCTCGGTGAGGGAAAACTTCTGGTGAGAGAGAATTTAGAGGGCAAATCAAAGGATGCAAAGAGTTTGTTAAACGCTGCTGATGGGTTCTACAAGTCATTTGCAGTCACTTGTAATGCAAGTCAAGTTACAATTGATTTGTTCTTGACCGCCTCCAGTTATCAGGATGTTGCAACGTTGGCCAATCTCCCTAGATATACTGCCGGGCAAACTCACTTTTATGCTGCTTGGACTAGTGCGACTTCTGAAGATGTTAACAAACTTTCTAAGGAGGTTTCCGAACATCTTTCCCAAGATATCTCCCTTGAAGCTGTATTGCGTTTCCGTGGGTCTTCTGGATTGAGAATGTCTTCGTTCTACGGTAATTTCTTCAATAGATCCTCCGACTTGTGTGCATTCCCTTCATTCCCAAGAGATCAATCGTACGTGATTGAGGTTTCCATTGAAGAAACCATCACCAAGCCGGTGGTTTACCTCCAAGGTGCCATTCTTCACACAACCTCCTACGGTCAACGTAGAATCAGAGTATTGAACTTGGCATTACCGACCAGCGGTAACTTTGCTGATATTTACGCCTCAGCAGATCAATTGGCCATCACCAATTTCTTTACTCATAAAACCATTGAAAAAGCATTGACATCTTCCTTAAGAGATGCGCGTGAATACACAACAGCCAGACTCATTGATATTCTTAATGTTTACAAGAAAGAGCTTTTTACAGGTAATGTTGGTGGAGCCTCTCCATTACAATTGTCCACTAATTTGAGAATGTTGCCACTTTTGATGTTCTCGCTCGGTAAACACCTTGCTTTTAGAGATGATAAAGTAAGTTCGGATCATCGTGCTGCCAGTTTGAATATCCTCGCCACATTGCCGCTTCCTCATTTGATAAAGAACATTTATCCAACCGTGTATGCTCTTCATAATATGCCAGATAATTGTGGTTTGCCGTTGGAGGAAGAAAACGAGGAGGGTGAAGTGGTTGAATCTAGTGAGATCTTATTACCGGAACCAATTAACGATACCTCATCTTCTTGGGAGAACTATGGATTGTACTTGATCGACAATACTACCGAGCTCTTCTTGTGGGTTTCGGGTAATGTTGTTCCAGAATTGGTCAGGGATGTTTTCGGAACCGAAGATGTTTACCAAATCCCAACAGGCAAGACCGAGCTCCCAGAGTATGACTTTGAGGTTTCGGAATTCAACTTCAGAGTCAGACAAATCGTCGCCAAGTTGAGACAACTGAAAGACTCGATCATTTGGAAGAACTTGTATGTGATTTTGGGAGGTAGCTCGAACGAACCAATGGAGATTAGTCAACAACACGAGTTGATGGCGTTGAGAATGTGGGCTTTGAGTAGCTTGGTGGAAGATAAGACTGGGGGTAGTGGTAGTTATAGGGAGTTCTTGAGTGGGTTGAAGACGAAGGTTAGTGCTTAAGAGCAAACCTAAAGCGAACCTAAGAGCGAAGCGATTAGGTGTGGCTCCCCCTGGACCTCTACTACTTTTAGGGTAGCGAGGAATTTCCTTCCAAGTAGCCAGTGAGGACAACTGGGACAACCCCCTTCTAGGGTACTCAACTGTGCTGGCCTGTTTTTGGTGCACCATGGCGAACTCCTCAGCGCTGCTATACGACACTGTACAAAAATTAGGTAGACCACCTAAGTGTTCCGAAACTTAATCTGTAAGTAATTAAAATTTATAAAATATTATTGAGTAATTAGAGACTTGAATGGGGACATTGAAGTGATGTAGGAAGAGATATATGTGTAGGACAAGGCCGAGCAAGTAACTTTGAGCGATTTAAATCAGGTACCCTAGATGTATAGATTACAAGGAAAGATCTCGATAGGTGGAGAAAGCTGTTTGTTGTGTATTCTAAAACTTATATGTCCATCCTGAAGCTTTAGATAGATAGTAAGATCAAGTACGACGGGAGTGTTGAGTTAGGGGAATACCGAATATGGTGGAACAAACGGCGTGTGGTGACGTACGTCAGTTTCATAAATGGACCTGGTAGCAGGGAGACTCATACTTCGGAATGTTAGAAGCCGAGTGTCCATGTGAGTATCCATGAGAACGAGCACTTTGGTGATTTTATCGAGGCAAGACGGATCTCATATTAGTCTTCACAGTCCTTGTTTTTCAAGGAGGATGTTTTAGTTGTAATATGAAGTGCAAGTGGAGCTGCTTTTTGAATAAAGCCCACCAACTGCATGTACCAAAGCACCGTATCATTGGGCAGTACCAAGCTGCTTCCACGATGAAGCTTTTGCTACGCTCAAGTTTCCGCTCAAGTTTCTGCTCAAGTTGCTTACTCACTACGCTATTATCCCTACAGCATCCAACATCAACTCACCCCCCCTGTGATCCCCAAATATCTCCTTCAAATTCTTCCTTATCCCCTCACTGTAAATCCTCAAGTTCTTCGCAATCGGCCCTCCCCTGGCCATTGTAGCTGCGATGTTCTTCTTAAACTTGACAGTCAATCTTTCCCAGTATAAATCTGCCAATTCGTCCACGCCAAACTCCTTCAAGAGAATATCCAACAATATGCCGTCCTCCAGGTTGGTGGTGAGAACCTCTGCAACACTGGCAAAGTGCTCCTTGGAAGTCTCGAAAATCTCGGAGACGACCGAGGTGAAATTCCTTGGGGATTGCAACACTCTCGAGAGTTGGTTGAACGATGTTGTCACATGTTTTGTTATGATTGACTTCTCCACAGTACTGAAGAATTCCGCCTTATTTACGTAATATAACGACACCAAAAACGGCTGCAAATTGTCTGTGAACGGGGTGTTCAAAATGGGCTGAACACATTGGTTTTGTAGGTCCTGTTTCTTATTGACCAAAATTGGGAAATAGCCTCTTATAAGCTTCAACGGAGATTTCTCATGCTCGTACAAATCACTCAATTGGAGGTATAACTTCGAGAGCTTGACCATGTTGGATTCGTCGTCGGCCTTACTCAATTCCTCAACCTGTTGGATAAGCAAGATCACATGATTCGAGTTACGAAGGAGGTCAAGAGTTGTATGGATTTTCCTTAAGGCGTTATTGAGTTCTATTGCTTCTTCATAAGGTTGGATCACATTTTTCTGAAGTCTGTTGAACGAGGTGTTAATTCTATCGATTGAAAGATTAAGAGTACCGTCAAGGAGTTGTTTATGTTCTTCTATTTTGGTGAAATTGGTGATTAGGACGTCGTAATTTTCCGACGTTATTTGGGTCAACAACTTGTCGGATTCAACATTATCAAATTGGAGTTTTTTGATGGGAGTGATTATGTCGAGCTCATTGTTGGACGTACCGTTTGTTTTTAGGATGAGTTCGTTTGCGTGGGTGATTGGTTTGAATGATGGTTGGAGGATGTTGGCGAATTCGTCCATGGTGTAGGGTCTTATGAATTCAATTTACTATTCAGTGGAGTCAATGTTGATTGCAAGTAAATAACTTCGCTGATGATAACCCTCTAGGTATAACAATGCGGGTGTCCAATTCAGGTGTGCAATTCAGGTGTGCAATTCAGGTGTAACAACTCAGGTGTAACAATCCAGGTGTATCAATTCTAGGTGAACAATCAAGGTAGCGGTATCTTCCAAATGTTACGTGTAGATCTGAAATTTTGGTGTCGCGAAGAAAAATGGGATGAAGGATTGAAGGACTGGAGGACTCAAGGACTGAAGGATTGAAGGATTGAAGGGGGGAGCTTTCACAACTAGGCTCATCAGATTTGGTGGTGCTTAGACTTAGTTTATTACCTGGGTAAGATATAATTAAAGGTGTAAATGAGTATCACTAAGTGTGTTTCTGCTTTCACCACCTTGTTATGATTAGAAATACACAGATAGATAAGTGGAGGGAGACTCTGAATACTACAAGCACCCACATGGAGCTAGTGATATTAAACAATGTATACAGTGATATCAAGGTAAGTACCATATAACACGATCACTCAATAGTACGAACGACAATAACGTTCATGGGAAATCTCAATGATTACTCAAACTCACCAATGACAACAGTAAGAACATAGCGCGGGAAATGGTACCTCCAACTGATACGAATTCCTCTTTCCCTCTCCTCTACAACTTTATCTAATTTTCATGAATTCATCCAGCGTCTAATTTTTCTGATTCCATATTGTTGCGCTTGCAACTGTAAATAGAAAGCCAGGTTGATCGGTCGTCTCTCCTGGATTGTCTGGGTTGTTGGTCTTGCAACCAGCCAAGTTACAGAAGTTGGTCATAATTTCATCAGCGCAGAGCTCCACCTTCACGTTGACAAACACAACTAATCTCATCAAGATGTCCTAACTTCTTACAACGTAACACCATAGTGCATAATATCTTCAGATGTAAAGTTAAAACTACAGTACAAATCAGCCGGAGGTTTCTAGTGAGCTTGTGATTGGTGATGGTGATCCCAAATACTGAAATCTACAATGTTATCTATGATTAATATATTTAGGTTACATGTGCTTGGAATATGTGCTGTCAATTTGGACAATGTGTTACCTTCATCCAGGATGAACCGGTTCGCCAGTAAGAGGATTCCCCCCTGAATAGCGAGAATTAATTCTGTAGAACATGACTTATATGAAGTTCAGACGTCGCAGCAAATAGCAAGAGTCAACTCTCAGACTAAACTCATGGTCTCAGTACGCTTGCGAGAAAATGGAAACGTCTCAAGCGTGGCAGTCGCTACGCAACTCTCGCTCCGCTCAAGTTGCTCAAGTTGCTTAAGTTGCAAACCTCCTCCTCTTCCCCTTATTATACTGAGTCAGATACTTCAACCTCTTCTGCTCCTTCTTAACCTTCCTCTCAATCTTCCTCCTCTCTTCCTTTCTGTCCCTAGCCACAATCACAAACTCTCTCTTCCTCTTACCAGCTCTCCTTTTCGTATTCCGTATTTTCGATCGAAGTGCCTCCGAAGCTATGTTTCTGTTATATTCATCAAGGTCCACCAACTTATACGTATTGGGTACCGAGGTACGGGAGTCCACTCTCTCCAAACTCACATACGGATCAGCCATCCCTAAAAGTTCGAACCCACTGGCTGCTTGTTGGAACTGGTTTCTCTGTTCTTCGCTGTACTCTGCGAAGTAGTATCCCTTTGGACGCTCATTGTTGATGACTTCCACTACCTCTTTTAGCGAGACTTTCTCTGTAGAGCTTGCAAATAACGGGAAGTCGAATTCAAGGTCTTCTTCTATAACTTCCTCTACTTTCGCCTCATCATTGACATCCACCTCTACGAGTTCAAAGTGAAAAGAAGGCGCTATATATTCGGCGTCAGGCTCGGACTCTGGTTCAGAGTCGTTATAAAGTGACGATCTGGAAACTCTATTGGTTAGTACAGGTTGTTATGAGCTAATGGAGACGGTACATACATTTGAGACATGCGATGATGTGTGGAGTAGTGAGAACTAATCCTCACTAGAAAAATGGACCTCTCGGTAAATTGGTCCACCTAGCGAGGGTTAGTATTTTATCATCTGAAGCTCTGCGTGTCATTTAAATCAGCAAATGTACCCTTTTGGAGGAGCTATGCATAGTATTTCAATCACACGGCTCCCATTCATAGCTCTTGAAGGTGACAATACACAACATCTACAAATATTAAGGGTGCGTAATTATCAGCACGGGAATATCATATCCTGGATTTAGCATAAGGCTTGTAAATACGCTGTTGGATAGACAATTCAAGTAGGGTTTAGACTACAAAGACTAATAGCAAAGTATAAATTTGGCCTTCTAATAGCCAGTAAAATCCCGCTCCTACATGAGTATACCGATAACAACCAGGTTGCTATTTATTATGGTACTATAAATACGTTTACAATTGCGTGATACAGCTCAAGCAGAGGTCGGTTGATCGACGTTTTTCGGTGTGCTCAAGCGGTCAGTAAGGTTAAAGGTCAGACTGATAATTCAAGCTACCACAACGGCCTACCCAGCACCCCAATCACCCTCAACGCATCCTCCCTCAACCTCAACCCGGGAGGAACAAACAACCCTGTCATCTCCATGTCCACCACAACCTTGATCTCCTCTTCCTCCACAAACTTGTCCAGCTTCAACTCCCCAAACGAATGCATGCTCTCAAGCAAAACTTCAGTGGAAAACTTCCCAAAATCATCCCAAAGCAACTCAAAAACCTCCGGATGGTCTTTCCTAACAAGAGACTCCGCTTCGTCCAACCTCACAAAAGAAATCAAAAGGTTCATGAAGTTAGCAAACCCCTCCTTCTTACTGCCTTCTCCAGGATTAGTGACGTCAATTCCAATCATGTAGAAGAAAAGGTCCCACATCTTGGATTTCTCGGTCGAGGTTACGACCCTTCTAGTACATGGAATCTTGGAGTTAGCCACCCCCAAAAGAAGTGTGAGCTGCAAGTCGGTAACATACTTTACACTGTCTATTTCAAAGACATATAACGGTGCGTATTTCAACGTCTCCTCCGCATTGAAGTCGCGAGGCCTGAAATTGCGTAAGCCCGCCGGGATACTTTCCAAATGGAGTTGCTTCCTCAAGGAGTACTTTTTCAGTTGAAGGAGCTTGGATTGCTCAGCAGCTTCTTTGGTGAGACGGAGAAGTTCTTCCTCACGTTCTGCTTGTTTTCTAGAAGCTTCAGCCTTCTTTTCTTGTTCTTCTTCAATACGGCGACGTTCCTTCTCTTTTTCACCTTTGAGGAATTGTTCTCTACGTGCCCGCTTCTTAGCATCGACTTTTTGTTGGTAGATACGGGCGATTTCGGCACGTTTAGCAGCTTCTTCCTCAGCTTGGGCAGCGAGTATCGGGTCGACAGGTGCTACGACCGCAGGGGAATGGCTCCTAGACACATCTTCCATCTTGATGTCTTCATCCTCAGAAACCTCCTTTGAGATAACCTTAGTGAGAGGCGAAGACTCCTTCGATGGCGTAGACTCTTTGGTGGCTTGTTTGATGAGTTCCGCCGAGTCTCGTTTGGATAGTTTCGGACGGAAGTCTTTAGTGTGGTCTTTGGAGCGGTCCTTTGAGCGGTCCTTGGACCGTTCATTACTGCGGTCTCTGCTGCGGTCCCTGCTGCGATCTCTGCTGCGATTTTTCGAGCTGCGCTCACTTTTCTCACTGCGTTCAAGGGTCTTCTCACTACGCTCCTTCTCGCTGCGCTGGCTCTTCTCGCTGCGTTCCTTCTCTCCGCGTTCCTCACTGCGCTGACGCTGGACGCTGCGCCCTTTCGTCATCGCCTCCTCAATCACCTTACACTCCTTCGGGTCGTAGATCGCCGACCGCTGAGCAATCTCCAACGCATTCAACAAATCCTGCTTCCTTGTCTTGAATGGATCTGCGTTCTTGTCCAACAAACTCTCCACAATCTCCAAATGGCCCCTTCCTACCGAGGCCAACAAGGCAGTCACACCACAGTCGCTCTCCGTATCGATGTCATACACCGTAGGGTTCAAGCCCAAGATGATATCGACCAACTCCACATGGCCATTTCTTGCAGCCAAAATAAGAACGTCGGGTTTCGCCGATAACGAATTCCCCGAAACAAAGTAATTCGCCGTATCTTCCTTGAACCCTTCGGCGGCGTATTTGTAAATACCCCTCTTTTTGATCAAGTCGGCGAAGTAACCTTCGTTCGGGTCGTCCACTGTTTTCTGGGGTTTGCTACTGAAGTGCTTAGTGGCGTTTTCCAACAACTGGACAATCTCCTCATAGTCAGTTTCCTCACTATGTTGGTTGTAGATTTTAGTTAGGGCTGTGAATCCGTCGATATTGAAGATTGAGGGGTCGGCTCCGTTCTCTAGGAGCACCTTAACACACTCAAGATGCTTGTTCTCTGCAGCATCGATAAGCGGGGTCTCACAATCTCCCGCGGTGTCGGCTTTGGCATTCACGTCGGCCCCATTCTTAAGCAACAAGCGCACAACCTCAGTGTGGCCCTCTAGGGCGGCTTCATGAAGACACGTAAACCCACAGAAATCCTTCTCATTGGCATCCGCTCCACGTTCAAAGTAATTGATGATATCCTTAAGGAGTCCCTTTTTACACGCCCGTTGGAGGAGAGACCGACCCTGCGAGTCCCGCTTGAGTTTGTATGGTTTGACCCGTTTTTCGTCAGTAGAGTCGTCCGAATCAACACCACGGTGATGGTGGTCTGAATCAGACGTACTTCTCTTTTTGTGCAGATCGTCGGAAACGCTTCTACGGGATTTACGATCTTCACTCCTCTTTCTTTGCTGAGTATGAGATACGCTGCGTTTGGAGTCATCAACACTCCTCTTTTCATCACGAGACGATCTTCTACTGTCATCATGTGACAGTCTTCTGGAAGGTTTCTTTTCAACATGTTCATCGTCCTCGTCGTCATCGGAAGAAAAGATCAACTTCCTTTTGAGGTCGTGACGTTTCTTATCGAAATCACGTTTACGAACTAGACGACGGGTACGATTGAGGGCAGGTGGAGAGTCCGCGGGGAGTGTCTCTGCATCGGAGATGTCTGAGTTGTTTGCTATTTGAGCACGGCTCGTTGGGTTTGTTTTCTCGTACTCTTCGTCCATGGTGACATTTTTACTCTCCTTGAGATTTTCCTCCTCATTTTCCTTCTCCTTGAGACCCTCGTTGTCATTTTCATCCTTAAGACCCTCGTTGTTGTTTTCATCCTTAAGTTTCTCGTTGTTGTTTTCATCCTTGAGATTCTCTTTCGTGCCCACCTTGTTGAAGTCATACGACTCTGCGGAGCCGCTTTGAGCGGTTAGTGTTGATTGTGTGGAGGAGCTTTTTGGTGTGTCCAAGTCCATGTCTGACTTTGGTACCAAGTCTGGAGCTGGTTCCTTCTCCTTTGGCGATTCTTTCTTCTTTGAAAGATAATCCGAGAAGGAGGTGACCCTGGGTTTTTCCGCAGGTTGGGCTGGAGTAGGCTGGACTTTTGGAGAAGGCTGGGCTTCTTTAGTTTTCACGGGTACAGACTCAGGGTTCAATTCCTTACTCTTTGGGGGATCTTCAAAATCGTCATCAAAGAGGTGGAGTAATTTTGGGTTTGTAATTTCGGTGTCGACTTTTGCTGGGGATGTTGCAGAAGCAGGCAGGTCAGACGGAATGGATTTCTCCTTCACGGCGTCAGGAGCAGGCAGGTCAGATGGAATTGATTTCTCCTTCACGACGTCAGACGGAATTGATTTCTCCTTCACGACGTCAGACGGAATGGATTTCTCCTTCACGACGTCAGAAGAAGCTGATTTGTCCTTCACGACATCAGCCGTGCCAGATTCCCCGTCTGTCACTGCAGTCTTCCCAGTCTTCCCAGTCTTCCCAGACTTCCCTACAGACTCCCCCTCGACGTCAGCATACTTCTCCGCATAGCTCTCTCTGGACTTCATCAAGTCGCCCTCACTGACGTCGCTCTTGGCCCTGTCTCTCTTTGGTATGTCGTATTCGAGTCGCCTCTCTGGTTTGTCAGCGGACCTCACCTTCGTCAACCCGGAAAACCTCGGCTGCTCTGCTATTGGATGGTGTGGCGACGACGATTTAAAGTCTGGTTTATGGTCTTGTGCTTGGTGGTACGGTTGTGGTTGATTATCCAGTGGATGGTCGTGGTCCAGTTTACGCTCCGGAGACGACTTTCCCAGTTTCACCGACCCAACACTGCCCTTTCGTGATCCCCTCCTGCTGTCTTCACCTTCTGTGTATTTGTCGTAACGGTGTGGGCGATACAGCTCCTCGGGCGATGCACTACCATAGTACGTACTAGTATTACGTTTGGCGTTATACCCCGGGTATTTGTTGTACTTCGAGTCGTACCTGTTATTCCTGTAGTTACCGTAGAAATCCCTACGTCCGGTGTATCCTGAGGAGCCTTCATTACGGTCCCCATGGTATTGATGTCTTGGGTTGTCCGACCTATTTGAGTCGTCGTATCTTTCACGGTCATTTCCAGCGTATCTCGTATCCTGGTTTCTTGTATCGAGATGTCTTCCATCAGCACGACCGTCTGGATGACCTCGTATTCCATCCACACGGTCGTTTCTGTCGTTTCTATCGTTTCTGTCATTTCTGTCGTTTCTATCGTTTCTGTCGTTTCTGTCCGTCAAACCACTCCTCGAACCGTCCTGGTCTGGGTTTGCGTTTTGGTTGGATTGATTGTACTTCTTCCCGTATCTGGGGTTGTAGTAGCTACTTCGGTTGTATGACATGTTGTGTTGATTATTTTTGTTGATTATGTAAGGAATTACTTAGGGCCAACTTGAGCGGCCAACTTGAGCGGCCAACTTGAGCGTAGCGAGAGATGGCAGCGAGACTGCGTATAGGCCAACTTGAGCGTAGCGAGACCAAGAAGCGTAGGGAGACCAGGGAGCGTAGAGAGACCAACAGTGCGTAGCGAGAGTTGGTCACTCAGAGCAGTGAGAGAGCATAGACTTCAACTTGAGCGTAGCAAAAGTTGGTACTCACAACAGCGTAGCAAGAGCTGGTACTCACAACAGCGTAGCGAGAGTGGTACTCACAACAGCGTAGCAAGAGTTAGTACTCACAACAGCGTAGAGTTGGTTACTCCCTTCTCTCAAATTGAGTCAGCCACTTGAGTTCATGGCTATACGGAGACCAGATCGCATGTTTCTCGTACTCATTCCCTCCTCGCTGCTTAGACTGCGGCTAAGATATGCATAAAAGAGACAAGCAACTCTGCGGAGGAGCTCTTCGATTGCCAGCCAGTACTTTCCCCAAGTCAACTAACGAATTAACCACTGCAGAAGTTCTCTTCTGCGCAGCTATTCAAGAGGTTCCAACTGCACTGTCTCTTCCTAGATACTCACCTGCAAACCCAACAATCACGGCTTACACCTAGCCCTACACTGTCTACGTAATTTCCTGAATGTCTGTATTAAGGTAACTAGATGGATAATCTGTCAGAACGTTCCTTGGGACCAGCAAGCGCTAGCATTGTCGTCCCCTAGATTTATGGTCATGTTCACGGTCGTGGGAGTCTCGTCCACGCGTGGTATATTATGAGTAACACCCCCATGGTGTTATCTCGTGACAAGACGATGATTCGCGCTAGCTTTATCTAAACTGATGATAGTGTTGTGTAGCTGGATTAGAAATATTAGATCTGTAGAACTTGTTTGGTCCTCCATACTGACGGGACTGATTTATGGTCAGAGATTTGGCGAGTGACCGCTGCTCACCTGTCAATATTAAGCTCACGTTCACTATTAATGCTCCGCTCACTAGCGCTCGTTCGCCGCATTCCTGGAGATCTCAGCAAACTCCATCAACTCAAATATCAAGCTCATGTTCGGACAGATCCGATCACATGCCTCGATCACAACCCCATCCAACTTTGCAATCGTCTCCTGAGAGATCACATGCGACGGATTCTCTGCAAGGCCTCTTGCATCGCGACCCCCATTTCCGTTATCATAAGGGAACGGGTCGTTGGTCAAGTACGGATTCCCTGGGAAGGCAGACTCAGGATAAGTGATGGATGGAATACTGGCGGGGTTGACCGAGCTTCCATCGGCGTTACCTCCGCTAAGGGCAGCTACGGAATTACTCTTCACGCTCGAGATACCCCCCTTCAACATTTCGTATCCATCATTCACCCCTACCCGAAACTTCCACATAAAGTACGCAACAACTACACAAGCACTCCTACTCACCCCACATTGACAATGCACCAATACCCTTCTCCCGGATTCATAGTACTCATCTATCTTCTTCACCAACCACAACAAATCATGTGAGATCCTGCTGGTATGTTGCCACTTCAAGTGAACATACTCCCCACTGTGATCGGCCGCCATGTCGGCACATTCTTTAGCGACATTCACTATCAAGTCGTACTTGTTGATGTCCACCTTGTCCCCACTAGGATCCGAATAGAGAAAGATTCTGGAATTAAGTACGTTTCGGGGACCGTTCGGATATGCATTGGTGGTGTTGGATTCTTGGAGCTCCTCAGGAAACGGAAGTAGTACCTCACGTGCTAATGCTCGTGGCGTTGTTCGTATCACTGGCGTCGCTAGTGGCTGCGAAAGTTCATATTGGTACAACTCATCTAGCTGTTCACGTGACTGGTTGACTGCGAGAGCGCCCCCGGCACCGCCAACGCCGCCACCACCACCAACTCTCACGGGGGACAGGTCATGTGATATGCGATCACTTGAAATATTATCTCGCGACATCCTCTCTGAAAGGGTCTCTTTGGATGCCTCTGAACCCTGATCGCCTGAAAGCGATTCTCGTGAGAGTATTGCCCATTTGGTTAGTATCAACGGACTCCTTAGACGGTCGGGGAAGTCTTCATCTTCTGGAGGCACGCTTAGGGTTAATTTTTTTACCCAAGGTTTATTGAACGGAGCATTTTCTGGAGAGTTGGATATTCTTGGGGGCGATATTTTATGACGTGGTGGATGTAGAGCCCCAATTCCGTTAGACCCGTTCTGTAAGTTTGTCCCAGACAAGGTCGTTGCACTCTGTGTGGGCTGTAAGGTACTCTGCAAGTTCTGTGTAGTCAGCGTACCCTGCAAGTTCTGTGTAGTCTGTGTACTCTGCAAGTTCTGCGTACTCTGTAAATGTGGGTTCAACCCTGTCTGTAACACGGAGCTCAACTGAGGTGACCTGGGACTCCCTAGAGAGCTCCCACTACTAACCAAACTAGGAGAACTAATCAATGGACTACCCAAGTTTAGCAGTAGGTTTTTCATATTCCTAGGCTTCCTTGGTAATGGCAGTTGACTGAAATGAGTCCTTGTTGGTGTGATGTAGCCCCCCTGAAGTAGTGACGGTTGTGTTGATTGTGATAGCAGTGATAATTGAGCTTGAGCTATTTGAGCTAGATGTGTCAACCTGTCGTGATTGTCAGATTTGTCTTGACCCTGTGGCTTTTCGGGATATTCATAGGCGTTATCCACTATCCTATCTAGTCTACCCAGTTGACGGGTATGTTGGGTTGGTGGTGGTACTTGTCCCTTCATTTGTAGCTTCATATCGTCCATTTGTCTTACACGTTATTTATCTACACTTGAAATGTTTCGCCTAATTTTGCAGGTTACCCTTTACAGGTTGCGAGAAAAAAAAGAAATGACACACGCCTTACCCCTTACGTGGCGCCACAAGAAGGGAGACCCAGAAGACGCGGAGAGGAGGAGGATGTCAGAAGGAAACAATCACTGACGGTCCAGTTTCTAGAAGAACTAGCACGTTCAGAGGAACTCCAGTGCATAAGCTGACATTCTCCTGGTTTTCAGTTGCTATGAAGTTTAATCTGAAACAGGGTAACTAAGTGATACATATCACCATTTACGTTTCAGAAAAATAGGTGTGAAGGACTGAAGTTATTCTTAGTAATTCCGGTCAACATCCGAGGTTAGGCAAACTCGGGTACCTGATGGTACCTGAGTAAGGTAGATACGATGAAATACGGGGTCACGTGTGCGCGGAAGATCCACTTGAATGCCGGGAAAACTCTGTCAGTGTGTGTTAGTGAGATATGTAGTGACGTGTGTGGTGGCTTATAGGTCGTACAAAGTACTTTATAATGATACAAAAGATATGACAGCAACGGCTCGCTAGATGTGTGACCTTCCATGATTACCATTACTTCACGGCATCTACACGTAGATCAACCAGTGCTCAATTCATCTCACCCCCGACGGATATGGAATATCGACCGAGTTCATGAGTTACACGAAGGAGGTTTGATATGTTTTAAGGATCTTAATTACGACTAACATTGTTTCTTTGGGAGAACTCTAAATGGTCATGCTTGGTGTGTATCGGTAGCACATGGAAGTTTTATGGTTTGAATATTAGTAATCCATAATCAAGAGTACTCCACTCTCTCAACCATTCTCTATGAACTTGGTGTAGATACTTCCTAGTTCCACAAAGGGGTCGAGGTGGCTGTTTGCTTCTGTCGCAAAATTCTCGATACTTGAAATAATACACACAAATGATGAAGGGATACACATTTGGGTTGCCCTCTTAAGAAAGCGAGTTCACTACTTAAAGAAGCTAATAAGGTCTGTTGAAACAACCTAAGTGAATCTAGTATCACCGTTTAACGCCACCAAATTCTCATTCTGTTCAATCCCTCTTGAGTGATCAACCATTGAAGGACAGGGTGTAGAAACGTAGACGCCAATAAATCACCCGGTAATACTCATCGTGATAGTATCGTTTTATGTATGACTTTTAGGTGATTGGTGAGATGTAATCACACTTACTAAACCATGCCATCGGTTTGATCAAGTTTTTCTCTTTCTTTACAGTTCTTTCAAGTAGTCAATTCCTCTTCTGAGTCATGGTGTATCTCTATGGACGCTTGAAGAGTTGTTTCTGTACTAGATCTGCCAGATCTGACGATGGTGACACTAGATCTGACGATGAGGTGACACTATGATGTTACACAGACTTTATATAAAATGGTGTACCCAGACTTAATGATAAAATGGTGTAGACGTGATAAATAGATCTTATACCACCTGAATGAATTTGTTACTCCATAGTCCTAAAGATTGCTGGTTTTATACAAATGAGGATTTTACTGCCACTAAGAGAAATGTTGGTCGTAAATTTTACTGCAGTCATGTGGAAGATGGAATGTAACTCAGAGATCATAGCAACAGAGGAGATACATACACCTAATTCATGACCCATCGTGCCAAAGGTTTTGGGAGATCTCACGCCCAAGAGAAAGTCCTCAGAGAGCCTGATTCAATTTGTATTGGCCACAGTCATAGCACTTAAAACAGAGGAGACCTCAGGGAGAGCGAGAAAGTCCTCAGAAAGCCTAGCTGATTCAATTTGTATTGGCCACAGTCATAGCAACGGACTTAAAACGGAGACCTCAGGGAGAGCGTTTGTCAACCCAACCTTATTGAACTACATTCTCATCCAAAGGTCCAGCCGTGCTTTGGGTGACATTCCATGATATTACATACCACATCTAAATTGACCAATTGGTAAAAGAGACTTTACCAAGGATACTATGTCCATTCTATCTCATACGCCAGGATATAGGCATTAAGCCGGTCCTCTTACAACGCCAGCAGCACTGTTATCACCCAAAGAATGTCGAAATATTCACATTGTAGAATCAAGATTCAACTTTGGATTTTGCATACTCTCGTTACCAAATAGTCCTACAGACGAACTCGGAATAAGCGGTAATCCTTCTCCGAGTCATGAAAACGCGCAATGCTCCTTGATACGCAGTAGCCTTCCATAGGAAGTAACTACCTCAGAGACTGAGAAAGACTACATTTTGAGATGGTGTATTTGGCTGCGCCAATGTGTACATGTTATCTATTTAACGAATAGGGGATATTGGACACGGCTTTATAATGCAATATAGATCCTGGTAGTTCTAAACAATAAATGGCAAAAGGGTCGCTCACTCACGTCTCCGGCCCCCACTCACCCTCAAAGATAGTAGCCCCCTCTCTCCTCCTCCTCTCCACGTCCACAACCTCTCTGATCTCCAACAAAACCTTTGCATTGGGTCTATCAAAGGGATTAGGTCTCAACATCCTGTTTACCAACTTGTCCAATGTGACCGTCTCCTGACCTTCCTCCAAGTAGATAAACCCCTTGCCAATGCTTCCGGTCTCCTCTGTGTCCAAGGTGCTTCCCGAGTTGATCCTGCCACCGGAATTGATTCCTGAGTTGATTCTGCCGGAGTTTCCCTCTTTGTTAGGACGGAGATAGTCACTCAAGTTATCACTCAGCAACCTGCCAGCGTCACTCAAATCTCCACTTCTCAACTTCCTCCAAGGAGTCCCATTATCAGGTAAGATGATGTTTGCAGCTATTTCCAAGATGATCAACCCTAACAGGAATATATCCGCGAAAGGCGTATAAATCTTGTCATTGATTAATTCCGGCGCTATGTAGTTTCTATCACCTTCGAGATCGAAATCCTTCTCCAATATTGGCAATTTCGTTGCTAGACCGAAATCACCAATCTTAAGCGAACCCTCAAAGGTAACGAAGATATTCGCGGGTTTCAAATCCAAATGGAGATAGTTCTTCGAATGGATGAACTTCAACCCGTTCAAGATCTCAATCAAAATCTTCCAAATACGAAATTCATCGATTTTGTAGCTCATGTTTTGATCTAGGAAATCATACAACGTACCATTATCACAATATTCCGTCATGATGTAGCAGTAGTTATTGAAATCCCATGCTTCTATAAAGTAGACGAGGTACTCCTTACCTTCTTCTTGTTCCCGGATATTGACGTCGGCATTATCTTTGACCGAAGTCAAAACACGGAGTGCTTCTATTTCCCGGGAGACGGCTTTTCGCTCAGGTTTTCCGAGAATTTGTTTCTTGGACCTCTTGATAGCGAATTTCTGGTTCTGGAAAACACACTCGTAGGCTATTGAGAACTGCCCGGATCCAATAAAGGAGATGTTCTTCATTCCAAATTTGGAAATAAGATGTGAATCGGCAATGACGTGCGACTGTTCTTCGGTGATGTCATCGGTGCTTCCTGAGTTACTTACATAATCTTTGACCACCTCTTCCTGTGTGTCATGGCCCTCTACAATGTGATGTAGATTTCTGGAGCGGAGTGTTGTATGAAGATGGGTTGGGGTTGATGGTTCGTCAAATCTGGGGAGTTCCTTCGTGGGAAGGATGGTGAGATGGACCTTCGTGGGGGTTTCGGGGATCATGTCAATATCGTTGAATGTAGAATGGATGATGTGGGACGTGTCGCTGATCATGTAGTCATCATGGTCGTCGGTGTTATTGGATGTGTTGGTGACGTTGGTGACGTCATTGGACGTGTCTTGCAAGAACCGTTCGTTCCCGGAAGTGCTATGCTTTTCCTGAATCTCGGTGACATCTCTAGACAAGAACAAGCTGCTGGTTGAATCGTTGATCGAGTAGCTGTGATTCCGACCAATTTCTATGGAAACCTCGGAATTCTCCTCCTCTTCATGAGCGCTTCCTAGAATATTGGAGAGGGATGACTTGTTGGTGTTGATCAAGGTCAATGGGTTTTTCTTGATGGGGGTTTCTGGTGGGAGTTTTCTTGACTCTTTTGGAATGGAGTTCTTTTTTAGAAGTCCCGTTGATTTGAATGCAGTCTGGAGTGGTTTGACGAACTTGTAGGATTTGTTTTCCTTGTCATCAAAGATGATTGTGGGTGGGCCAAGCGAAGTGGCAGGTTGAGCAGGAGGGCCCAGCGATGTGGTGGGTTGAGTGGGTGGTGGTAATGACGTGCCCACACTCAACGGCAATTTGGGTAAGTCCTTCGTTTCCCTCATTTCCCTCGCCTCTTTAGTGTACATGAATGGAACCTTTTCAAAGTTCTCCGTTTCAACGCCTTGGTAAATAATAACTTGATTACCACTACCTTTTCTACTTTTCGAAGGACTATCGAACTCCATATCATCAACGTTGTAATACTCCAAGTTTGATAGCAATGGAGACGACGTTTGTCTGAACGGAGACTTTTCCTGGGTCCGACGTACCTTCTTCTCTTGCTTATCGAAAATATGACTTAGAATATCCTTATTAGGAGAACTGTCATTTTTGAACATCTTGAACTTGACATTGGATGGGGAAATCTCCTCCGCCTTGTTGGAAGGTGAGGGAGATTGACTTACAAACTTATGAGGTCTTTTGAACTTATTACCATGGATAGGACTAGATTCGGAAATGCTATTTCCAGGAAGTTCGGAATTGATTTCCGACCCTGTGATTGAAAGATTCAAAAACTTCAGCGACCGTTTGATTGACGACAGATCAGGGGACCTTCCAGAGGTTGATCTTTTGTGCGGCGATGGAGATGGTCCGAATAGTTTATGAGGAGACATCCCTTTGGATTCAACGGACCTACCAGAGGTTGTTCTTTTGTGAGATGATTCGCCATGTAGTAGGGCATTCAAGCTAGTATGAAGGTGCGAATGAGCAGGCGATTGTCGAAGTCGAGAAATGTCGGTTCTATTAATATGATCCGTGTCGTCGTTTCCGTAAGAAATAGATCTACCATGAGACAAGGGCAGCCATTTCATTGGAGACCGGTCATTTCTTTTCGAAAACGACGTGTTTCCAGTACTTCTGACGGTTTTCACACGTGGTTTCCGTGGGATTAGTGGAGTGGTGCTGGGTCTTTCAGGCCTGGAATGTCTGTCATGATTGTCGTATTTTTCACTTTTGGTGTTATTCCTATTGATATCGGTTCTGTCCTGGTTTCCATGCATATCTTCCTCACCCTCGCCGTAACTTTCCCAGCGCCTTTCCTCATCATCTGAAAACATCACATCCTCACTGATTCTAACGTCAATCTTGTCATCGTAGTATTCATTCAAATTGAAAGGAGGCGATTTGTTCAACTTCTTACCTTCCAAGTCTTTCTTGATATCTTCCAACATGAGACTGTTAAAGGACCTGGAGAACCCGTTATTGGTGAAATACTCCAATTGATGTGTATTGGAGTTATTCCCTTTAAGTTGGACCTTATATTTGGATCTTCTTGTTGGAGAAATATCATCTCGTAGTTCGAACGTGCCATCTGGACCACCACTTGCGTCGTTGGTGGTTTCAGACAGGGCCGTCGAGGGGTTCGAGGGTCCTAGGTATGAACTGTTCATTGGTTGATTCCCGCTGGTCGGGGGTTTCTTATGTAGAGAGTTGTTTAACTCACGACTCATGGTGGTTGTGTTGTTTACAAAATGTTCGTTTGGTTTTGATTGAGTGTGCAGGAAAAATCTCCAAGGTGCACTACCAAGCTGGAATACCTTGAGGGGACTGGAAAGAAGGAGCAACGTACCTAAGAGGGGAGACTACAAGAGGAGTGGGTTGAGAGGCTGAAGTATGGCTTCTACATGCCTTCAATTAGGCTATGGCAGACAATGTTCAACTCATCTCACAACTTGTTTGCATAACACGCACACCTCCTTAATCATAACAACGCGTCTTGTATTTTGTAATTTCGTGTATTGCACCCTGAGCACTGGAGCACTCAGAGCAGAGCTACCATCCCTATAGCATCGTCAGAGATACTAGATGTAATTGGAACCCCTGAGGGAATTCACAAACACTCCGTGGGCTGGTTGTCTACTTAAGAGGAGTCCGTGTAAGAGGACAATCACACCTCCTATTTGGAGATGATGTAATTCAATTCGGCGTAGTTATAGTTCATTGTTTGGGCGGGAGATTGCACAAAGTATCCTCGTAAATGTCCTCATACGTGGTCGCTTGGGTTTCCCTAGATAAGCGATGTGATGCAAGATTGACTTCATAAGTGAAGGTTGGGCTGCCCAGTTGTCAGCGTCGACATCTCTTGAGATCCAAACATTCCAAGATCAAATACTTCATTCTCTTCGGCTTTATTCGATAACCCATTTTGCAGCCATCAAAGTGGAAGACGTAATGGGGGATGAGTTCCGATTTGTTAGATGGGGTGTGATTGTAACCCAAATATTTCAAGCAAATTTCAGTTGGAATTGGTTACCATAATTCAGTCATCATCTAACTGTTCTCACATCCTACCAACGTAATCGTTCTCGCCTCCTATGTAGTCGTTCTCACCTCCCACCACTGTAATTGCGCTCCGCAGCCCTCCACCCCTCCACAGACGATGCCTGCTTTATTCCCTGAGCATACAATCGCTCCCTACAGTCAACAAAGACACTAACAAAATAGAGCAACTGCAACCGGGATGCTTGACGAGTGTTTGCAGTCTTTCGGATACGTCACAGCCGCAGAGGATCCCGAGGCCTGGTAATCTCTTCGATTGGTCCAAGAATACTTAAGCTTGCGCTTTTTGAATGCGCTATGCAGACCTACTTACGACCAGCTCCTCAATGTCACACCTTGTCGCTGTAGGTTCAATTGGGTCCGACATTGATTGCTTCACTCCTCTCTTCATGTCAGCGTGTATAACACCACCATGATAGGCACGTTTCTTCAATTTGCAGCCATTAACTCAAATCTAGCCCTACAGTCTCACAAATCAATATTACAAACCTTTGGAATGAGTGTGGGTGATTGAGTCCAATTGGGACCACCCGATAGCCTTCGAAACTTCAGTCAAGTACACATTACACGGAGTTATAAACAAGCAAACTTACCAGACCCTTCTCTTATTTAAATATCATTTAGATATCCAATGGTGGCGATCATTCCCACATGCGATGAAGTACATTATTACCGCCACTGTATTGCAATCGAAGTCTAGAGAAGCTACAGGAGACACCCTCAACGCTCGCAGGGAATATTTCTTCCCTCATCAATCACCAAAAAATCAACCATGCTCCTGGAACATTGGAACAACCTCCAATCAATCCCACCACTTCTTGTAGGGACTCCTAAACGTGGTCAAGCTGAATCTGAAGTTGAGTGGATAGTTCAGCTAAAAAATGACGATAAAATTACAACCACCCAAATGATTGAGTGGTTTGATGTTTCCAAGAGTGAATATTTGATTATGGCAATTGGGCAAACTGATGGTACGGAGGTTTACTACAGGTTGGAGGGAGACTTGAAATCTACGAAAACAGGTGAGAGTACTTTGGTGCAGGGCGAGTGAACTGGACGTGCTGGTAAAACTTAAGAACGTGAGATTACTAGAGAGCATTTGGGCGCAGAGCGGGTGTGATCCGGGAGACTTGCAAAACTTCACAACTTAAGCCAACAGGTAATCACAACAACTTGACGCGAGGTAATAGGTGGAACTACTGTATGTGTGAACTTCAGAGACGGGTGCGAAACGAGCTGGACTTGTGGACCAAATAGACAGAAACGAAGAGAACACACTGGTACCAGTATACTCAGCATCAGGTATCGTTGGAATTAAAGCCTGGTTCCATAACCAGTAGGTATTGATTACGTTCAGATAAAATGTGCCACCATTGATCTGCATAGAATAATACATCTGCCGCGTGTTACGAGCTGAGATATGTCATTCTGATTGAAGGACTGTCAACGGTACGCCACTCTAAAACAAGGTTGACTCAGTGGAGATACCTCCGTTGGTAGACTTCAAAAGTGATTAAAATGAGATACAACTTATTAACATGGCTTTGCATCCACTAGTGAGATTACGGTATTACGATCTGAATGTCATGAATCTGTTAACACACATCGATCAGTTGCACCTCAAAATCACATTGTTAGCAAAATAGATGAAACAAGTTCATGGTCCAAACTATCCACGAATCACCGTTAGAGCTGTATATGGGGCATCTTTAAACTTGTACTTCATTCGCCTTTGGCTAAAACTATTAAAAATAGTCAATTAGGATAGTCGCGACACTGTCAGATTTTTGTCAACTATCTGATGTCACTCGCTTACCATTAGCTCCCTTCGTTTATATCCAGATCCAAGGACATCTCCACTAGCTCATTAAACACACCCCCAAATTTTAATTCTTGTAGTACAGCTTTGTGTAGGCTATGAGGGTCCAACTCAACTCACGTGACCATTCTGAAACTTTCCCTCGCTTGTGCTTACAAATCCGCTTAACAATTAAACGTATCTGATTGGCCCGAATATAATATCCTATAAAACATTCAAGTGTGATCAAGCAAGGTCAAGAACTCCTCTGAGGTACTCTAACATCTCTAAAGCGTGGTAGATCAGGTTTGGTTAACTTTCCCTCCCTACAACCGAAATAAACCCCACATCAACTTGCCACATGATTAAAATTCTCTAATTTACTACGAGTCTCAGAATATACCCGTCTGGCGCACCAACACTTTTCAATATAGCTAAAACGTACTCCTCCACATTAATGATATGACGACCTGTACGGACTTGAACGTTACAGCACCTCCTAGAGTGCTAACAGAAGAAGTTAAAGAAAATTTACAGCCAAATCTGATCCAGTTGGACCAAGATAAAGTGGTTAAAATAGAAGTGGTAGTAGCTGATGGTGATGGCGTGAGGCAAATGAATCCCTCCAAAGTTATAGACAACGATTTGGAGGTTATAGAAATAGAAAATTCCATTGATGGAAAGGTCCAGAAAGACATTAAAGAAGGTGTTGGTATACAGAAGGTTTTGCAAAGAATAGCTCCAAGGATTCAGGCGGGCCAACCATCAGCTGGGCAATCTGGAACGAATCTCCAAACTGGTCAATCTGCCTCAACTATACTGCCAATCCAAACGTCCCCTAATATGCTCCCCATCAAGGGTAAACCGTCAATACCGACTACAAAACCATCCACAGCTGTTGACCCAACAGATGGCCAAGTATGTTCCAATTGTGGTACCTCAAAAACTCCACTTTGGAGAAGGGCTCCAGATGGGACTCTTATATGTAATGCATGCGGACTATATCTCCGCTCCAATAATACACATAGGCCGGTAAACCTAAAACGTCCACCGAATGTGGTTCAAGTACAAAAAAACGAAGAAGGCTCATGTCGTGGGGATGGGATGTGTAATGGTACTGGAGGATCTGCAGCTTGTCGTGGATGTCTTGCTTATCAAAATCGACTTTACACATTGGGGAAAAAACCCGAGAGCTCCAAAGTAGAGGGAACTGAGTGTGGCAATTGTGAAGGTGGATGCTGTAAAGAAAAGAAAGATGCCACCGTAGAAGAAGTGATTGCTTGTTTCAACTGTTCAACTACAATCACACCTTTATGGAGACGTGATGATGCTGGAAATACCATATGTAATGCGTGTGGGTTATATTATAGACTTCATGGATCTCATAGACCGATATTGATGAAGAGAAGTACAATTAAGAGAAGGAGGAGGAATGTTAAGGAGGTGGATTCATCGGCGGCAAATGACGGCGATTCTGCGACAACGTCGACAGACATAGAAAATTCTGCGGCAACTTCGACAGACATAGAATATTCTGCGACGACTTCGACAGACATAGCAAGTACTGCGACAACTTCGCCAGTAAATTCTGCGACAAATCCTGCTGCAACGACAGACTCCACAACCTTGCCCACACCAACGCACGTCACTCCTTCACTCAAAACCTTCCTAACAAACACAGTCGAAAATTTTGCAACCAAAGCAAAATCATCACCGGGGTCGTTTCCATTACCACCAATACAATTCCCCTCCACAGAACTACCTGCCCTTTCTTCCGCGGCGTATTCCTACTATCCTCCTTATTCGGGGGTCGGAAGAATGCCAAATGGTCCTGGTCCTGTTCCTGGTCCTCCACCGCTCCCTTCGATAGGCCATGTGTATCAACATTCTCAACCACCTCTTAAGTTTGGATTACCAGAGACCCCATCGCCGCGGATTAGTTCTGTCAAGTTTCCGGCATTGCATATTGGTAGTCCGAATAAGCAATCATTGGCTGTGGATTATACAGAACTGTTTAAGAATCTGAAGAGTGACATAACGATGGCAGATCTGGAGGCAAGCACGGAAGTACAACCCGATAAGGTGGATGCCAAAGCTATGGAGGGCGGCAACGACGAACCTTCAACCCCGGATCTGAAGGATTCTAAGGATCCAAATCGAGCGTTATCAATTGGGGGGTTGTTGAATGGGTGAGAGCGTGGACACGTTACACCACACTTTGTATTGATAATAATAACAGACTAGATCAAACACAACTGAGGCGACAAATCCCTCACCCCCCACTTACTAGATTTAATACATTCATCAATACAGACAGTAAATCCCTTCTTAGTTCCCATTGAACTCAACTTTAGTAATCTTCTCTATTGTTGCCTTCCATCGTACCCTTCCATACATATCTCCTCAACCTGAGCCTTCCATACCTTTTCTTACCTACCCCTCTGTTACATAATCCCTTACTTAATCAAAGACTTAGATCGCCAAAATACCCGTGCCGAACCAGGCCACTTAATCATCTAATAACTCCAAATATTCTATGACAATTGGTCTAAGAAGTACATACAAAGTATGTTCGAACATCCTCTCCGAACGGAACCATCCTAGTGAGTCGGAAGTTTAAAATTATTGGTGAAGCCTTGTATGGGTATCGGGTGGTAAAAAGTCTTGGCTGGATAACTTTGACTGCCTATTTGGGAAGGATTTGGTGGAGTTGTTCTATGAGTTAGTGTTGATAAATTCATGTTGGGTTTCATTGGAGGAGTTTAGGTAATGAGTTTAGGTAATAACGGAAATGAACGTTACAGCGAGAAGGCTAAGTTTTTCATGTGGTGGCATTAGAATGGGTGTGATGATCTTAATGGGGTTCAATTCAGCTTTGTTGTATTAAAAACTTCCTCCAATAATTCATAGCGATATTTGCATTCTACGCACTTTTTCCAATGAACGTCCCTAGTAGTGCCCAATACATCACCTACATAATTCATCGACTTCCTCCTAACGATACTCTGCGAACCTTTCCAAATGGCAAGATTTTGCAACCATTGATGTGCTCCTCCTTCCTCCCACATACCTGCAAATAATCCACAGTATGAATACAAGCGGAACGGCCAACCATCGTTAGGAGATTTCCGTGTTTAAATCCTATTCCGTGCAACCATTTACCGGTATACACATGACAATATGTAATTGAGCGCTGAGTTTTTGCGAGACGAGTTGATAAGACTGGTTGGTAGAATGATAGGGTGGGTATCTACGGCACGGGCGAAGTCTGCTTGTATTGGGTAAAGTAGAGATTACATCTGATTGAAATAGACAACTCGCTCAACTCTAACCTGGGAATGGATGCGAAAAACATCTGGTCAAATTGGATATGAAATGTAGTACTTATTTGGTGTATGTATTGCAACACATAATCCTAGCTACAAACAACATAAAGCTATACACAGTAAATGTATACACAATAAAGCTATACACAATAAAGTTATACACAACTCAAACAGTTACACAACTAACACCTACCAGATATTTCCTCTAACAATCTGGTACTACTGTGATTGTTGTGCTCACCAAGCTGCATGCTTCGGGCTCTTGCTCCGTTTTCAGTATCAACTAGCCCAAACACACAAGAGAATACTTCAGTTGGTGCATTTGACCTATCGTTGCATCGACCATATATCATTGTCTAACTACCCTCCGCGTTCTGGTTGGGAATCGCTAAAGTACCATTATATGTTTGTACGAAGCATGTTGGCTGCAAAGTATACATCTCTTTATAATCACCTTGGATCAATGTAAAATTCGGAATCAGACTGCTTATGCGGTACTGATCCTCGTATATTGTCATGCAGTTCCAAGCGGCTGAACGGCTGCAAATGTTAAAGATTGAACGAATCATCAATTGCAGTACGCTTATACTCTACTACATCTTATACCATTGAACTATACTCTTCTACACCTTATACCAGAACCTGTTCTGAATGTTACGGCCTCAACGTTGCAAACAAAAAACGCGGTTTTTCATTACGGCCTTCTCATCTCGAACTCCGTTTGAAAAGGAGTGGCAATTATTTGAAAATAATATACGAGGGCTAGAGGAACTCAAGGTCATACATCTGCACAGTTCTCCGTGCCATTCTCCATTCTTCAGTACCTTTCCATTCCACCTCATAACCGACTTCCACCCCTCAGTCCGAACTCGGGTTTCCTCTCATATCCTCCAATACACCATCCGTATGCTTTTTGCCCGATGCTTCACAAAACCAACCACCTCCCGCCTTGACTCATTTCCCTAAAGCATTTGTCAGATATTTTGTCATACAGCCTCGGGGACAGCCGTGAGTGCTGGAACATGCAAAATTGACATGCGGATTCTATGTTTTGGGGCTAATGCAGCTGAAGGTTAAACGTCTCCTGCATGCTCGGCTCCAGACCAATTGTCATCATTTAGAGTTGTAATTATCTTTGCAGTAATCAAAGCTGTGGGCCAAAAGGAGCAATAATGCGCAGAGGAATTTCCGCTACTTAAATCCGTCTCCGCGCGGCAAATTTGAGATGAGTTATAAATACATGAAGGTATCGGGAAACTCATCAAATACAGCAGACGATGACAACGGATACACCCGAAAAGCTTCTTTCTTCACAAAACAGTCCACGTGACATTGTGGACTCTGAAGGAAACTCTGACATTTCAGAGAAGGTGGTTGCAAAAAAAAATGTGGATACCTCGAGAGACGAAAATGGGAAATACTTCGAAAGCAATGCAGGTGATGGTACCAAAGCCACAGATCAGCATCTTACGGGGCTTCCGCTTGCACTTACCGTGATTTCGTGTATTGGATCTTTGTTTGTATCAGCACTCGATCAAACCATTGTTACCACAATCTTATCTGATGTAGGTAACAAATTCCATTCGTTTGAGAAAATCGGTTGGTTGACCTCGGGGTACCTTCTTCCCATGGCCGCGTTGATGCCATCGTACGGGAAGATCTCCATTGCATTCGGAAGAAAATACGTAATGCTTGTTGGTATCTTCATCTTCATGGTGGGAAGTTTGATAAGTGCACTTGCATCAAGCATGGATATGTTAATTGGAGGTAGAGTTATCCAAGGTATTGGTGGAGGTGCCATCTCGTCCATGGTTAGTGTTATCTTGACCGAAGCCGTACCAATCAACATGAGACCTTTGCTGTTTTTAGGTATCGCACTCACCTGGTCCCTTGCAAGTGTTATTGGTCCATTCATTGGTGGTGCATTTGCCAAAGTCACATGGAGATGGTGTTTCTGGGTGAATCTTCCGGTCGGTGGACTTGCGGCGGGAATGTTATTTTTCTCGTTCCATCCTCCAAGACCAGCTGGTAATTTCAAGCAGAAGTTGAAGAAAATCGACTATATCGGAAGTTTCTTGATCACCTCTGGAATTGTTTTGGTTTTGTTGGGGCTCACGTTTGGTGGTGTCACATTCCCATGGAAGTCTGCTGCCGTGATACTCTGTTTCATATTGGGTGGTTTGTTACTCATAGCGTTTGGTATCTGGAATTATTGGTACTCATCAAATCCAATTTTGATGGTCCAACTTACCAAAAACTTCAAGGTGATGGCACCGTTGATGAGTGGTACCTTCAGTTATGCCTTCTTTTTAACCACCATGGTTTACCTTGCCACCTACTTCCAAATCATCCATAATAAATCAGCATGGGGTAGTGGTATCATGCTTCTTCCAATTCTTATTACTGTTTGTTTCAGTTCGATTGTTACTGGAACCTTCATAAAGAAAACAAGATTCGTCAAGGTTCCCATGATCCTTTCCAATGTTTTGGGTCCAGTTGGTGCTGGGATGTTATTGTTGCTCAATGTTAACACAAGCGTAGGAGCTCAAATCGGACTTCAAATCCCAATCGGGGTTTCCATCGGGTTTCAGTTTTTGGCAGCCATGATCTCCTCGCAGATTGAAGCTCCAAATACAGTCGAGGGTAGTGTGATCATGGTTACTATACTTTTAAATTTCACAAGATCAATTGCTGCCGCCGTTGCAGTCACTATTGGTCAGTTGCTCTTCCAAAGTACAGGTAAGACTTACATCACCCTGTTGGTGAAAAGTCTTCCAAAGGATAGTCAGGACTATCAGCAATTGAGCCAGATCCCTCCTTTATCGTTGATTTCATCTCCAGTGTTGATTCAACAGCTTAATCCCCACGCTAAAGAGTTGGTCATCAAGGAGTTGATGAAATCGTTGAAGACCATTTATTACTTCATCTTGGCCTTGTCCATTGTCTCGTTGGCATTCGGGGTGTTTTCTACTAATAAGAAGGTGCCGGAGGATGTTGCAACAAAGGAGGATGTAAAGAAGGATGAGGAGGCCAGAGTTGAGAGCGGTGAGGAGGCCAAACTCGAGAGCGGTGAGGATTTCAGTGAGTCAGCGAAAGAGCTGCCAGAGGTTGATCCATCTACTAAATAGATGATTTTATAGTCAACTCCGATGGATATTCATGCTACGTATTGAAGAAGATTCATATCGGGGTTCTCATCAGAACTACATCTGTATATATTTAATTTAATAAACCCACGGATCCCATTATGACTGTCCGTGGTACTATCATGACTAGTAGAGGTCAACAATTTGCAGCCATTTCGCTGTTAAGTATACTTAGGAACACTATTAATTCGACAATAACAAATTCACTTAATAACCTAGTCTTGCCTAAGATTTTACTCCTCTAGTCTTGCCAAACTCTCGGTCTGCCTAAGATTTTACTCCCCTAGTTGTTACTCTTTACCTAAGATTTCACTCCCAGCCTTTCGGTTGGCCTTACATAATCAAGCATCCTCACTTTCCACGTGACGTTGTGCAATATCAAACCTATATCACCTTCACCTTACCAAACTCAACATTAACCATGTCTCAAGACAATTCAATCTCCAGAAAGGTTAAAGATATCACTGCTGGTTTCATTGGAGGGGCAACTCAGGTTCTTATAGGACAACCAGCTGATTTAGTCAAAATACGGTTGCAAACATCGTCAGAAACATCATCAATATCGATTATCAAGCACGTACTCAAAAATGAGGGAGTTCTAGCATTTTACAAAGGTACCTTGGCACCATTGTTTGGTGTGGGTGTTTGCGTATCGCTTCAATTTTATGGGTTTCATGAAGCTAAACGACAACTCTTGAAAAACCACCAAGGGGAATTGAACTTGTGGCCACAAACTTATTTGGCTGGTGCTTTCGCGGGGATCGTGAATACTCCGGTCTCCGCTCCAGTGGAACAACTTCGTATATTGAGTCAATCATCAAGTACCACCAAGAGCACTCCATTGGTAGCTACCGTTAAGAAAATTTATAGAGATCAAGGAATCAAGAACGGGATATTTAGAGGGTTTGGAATCACGTTGGTGAGAGAGGTTCAAGCCTATGGGATATGGTTTTTGACGTACGAAACGTTGATTAAGGAAATTATAGATTTGCAACATTATAAATCAAGAGATCAGGTTAGCACTCCGGAATTGCTTGCTGCTGGTGCACTTGCAGGTAATGCGCTTTGGTTGCTGAGTTATCCTATAGATGTGATTAAGTCGAATATTCAGAGTGACGGATTTGGGGCACAGAGTAAATTTAATGGGGATAGTTTGAAGGTGGTGAAATGGGTCTGGAGAGAACATGGGTTTAGGGGCTTTTGGAGGGGGATCGTTCCTTGTTTGTTGAGGGCGGTTCCTTGTAGTGCGGGAACCTTTGCTGCGGTGGAGTTGGCCTTGAGGGTACTTGGATAAACGCAATGAGTTTGAGGCTTTACAAGACATAGATATAATAACGAACTATTGCGGATTGTCTCTCTTTTAACCATTGATGTACTAACTATCCTGATAACTGCATTGAGAGCAGGACTCTGACATTTCTTGAAATGCAGTAACTTCTCAAATTATTTATAGCATTGACATTCAATACACTTGCACCAACCGTAATTAGAAGACTGTAGTTGAGCCTAGGTTGTAGTTCAATTCATGCTACAAGAGGAACAGGTGATCAATACTTAAGCGGCCAATTGTAACCGCAATTGGTGCTCGTTTGTAGAGTGAACTCTTTGTGCACTCCTCTTACTACGGTCCTAGTTTTTATCCATTTAAACTAACATCCAATAATCATATCAAGCACTAAACGTATTACCCTATTAGTGCCACTTCCTCCCCTTTCAATTCCACACCAATGTATCATCTCCCAAAATCTTAATAATCAACTCCTCTGATTGGCTGAAATCCAAACTTCGCACCAAAATTTCATCACCAAATCCAAGGTAAAATCTGATACATCACAATTATGAACAGTATGATGAATCTCACCAGAAGGGGCTTACAAGTGAGGCAGTTCTCAGTCAAGAGTATGTTGCTGAAGCCTGCAGCGTATTATCCTACTGCTGGGTCATCTCAAGCCACATGGCCATCTGACTTCAGAGTTCCACCTCCCAAAACATGGGAAGAAAGTTCCGAATCAGCATTATCCAAAGCAACCAAATACTTCTTCTTGAGTGAAATTGCAAGAGGTATGTACATCTGTATGGAAATGTATTTCAGAGCTCCATACACGATTTATTATCCATTTGAAAAAGGTCCAATATCTCCAAGATTCAGAGGAGAACACGCCCTTAGAAGATACCCAAGTGGGGAAGAAAGGTGTATTGCCTGTAAATTATGTGAAGCTATTTGTCCAGCACAAGCCATTACAATTGAAGCAGAAGAGAGAGTTGATGGATCAAGAAGAACCTACAAGTATGATATTGATATGACAAAGTGTATTTATTGTGGATTCTGCCAAGAGAGTTGTCCTGTTGATGCTATTGTGGAGACTCCTAATGTTGAGTACACCACTCAAACTAGAGAAGAATTGTTGTATAATAAAGAGAAGTTGTTGGAGAATGGGGACAAATGGGAGCAGGAATTACAGTACTGTATTGATGCAGATGCACCATATAGGTAGGTCAAGTTCGAGCGTAGCGAGAACTTGGCGAATGTCTCGACTCCTAGGAAGTGATTCGTGACGAAGCTGACTCTTGAAGAAGCTGACTCTTGAAGAAGCTGACTCTAGGAAGCTTGGTGAAAACTTACCCTGGACGAGAGTTTGAGAGACTGGTGATAGAAGATTGGAATGATTTTTTGCTGGTATTGAATTGAGTGTAGTACCATTTTCTGTTGCTGAGTTGCCAGAGAAATTTCACCCACTATGGCACATTAAAAATGCTAGCTTCCTGAATTGATACTAGGTTCCAATTTTATCCTTATATTTTCTACAGGTACTCCCATGGGTTCAAACGAACAATCATCATAATGAAAGAATATTCATTTCATTAACATATATACTATTATTAGTAATAGAAAATAAGTCATTAAGATTGTAGACGGCTCTGGTAAATTTGTATTCCGATAATGTTGAACTAGAATATCTTATTCTTCTCCTGTTGTGGCAAAGGACCTCGCATCTTTTGGTTTTCAACACCTACCTTGTTGTATCTCTGTGTTCTTGGTGTTATCCTTGTGTATCTGTCTTGCTCAGTAGAAAATACAACGTTTGACATTTCTTAGATTTGGGTGCAAAACCTACAAAAATTAGCAAAACTGTAACTTAACTTACTCTTTAGTTCATGGAAGCCATTACGGAGCATTAGACAAAGAATCTCCTTATAGACATTGGGGATAGACACCCAGTACATAAGTAGCTATTCCAGAATGAACTAAGTATTAGCTAAAAACGCAATTGTTGTCCTCGTGGGACCATCATTTTATACCAAAATCACGATCCTCTCAATGATTGGCTCGTTTATCGGAATATCAGAAAATACCCTCTACTCTTTCATCTCTATTCATGAGCTGTCTGTACCGCAAAAAATGAGAAACTTCTGAAGAAAAATTCTCCGCACATAAATAAGTACTTCACCCATAATAAATAAAGTAAATCATCCCAGAAAGCTAATAAATATCTTCTTGTATAGATATTTATGTTGAGATCTGGATCAGAGAGTGGGAATTCTGTTTTACAAAAATTCTGAAATTTTCCTAGAATTGGTTGCAAATTAAGAAAACTTACATAAGATTTGGATCTTAATAATAGCTGTAAACAATAGGGACTAGAAATGTCAAAGTCAGCTTGAGCTGAGATTGACAGTCTTTTGTGATGTACCAACAATATGATTATTTTACGTCAGTGATGGTAGAGTACTTACAGCCTACCAGGATAACGTTACATGTATTTTCTGTCTTGTATCCTGTTGCGTCAAATGAGACAAGCTGGAGTGACTGCCAGCCAGCCAGGTTGTTTTAAGGGTTCTAATGTTCGCCTTGGTGTTGCTTGTAAGTTGCGAGACTGTGACCCGATGAGTATGAAGGATGCTTAGAGAATCTTTGATAGAATGATCGTAATCGTGCTCAAGAAGATCTATTGTACCAACCTGTTGTGCTAACTATATTAGTTTCTATCGAGAGTGTATGGGATCGATAGGCGGTTCCAGTACCAAATTGCCCAATTGGAATACAACAAACGGCACGGGGTTACATTTGCGGAGGTTGCCTTCAAATACGGATGCTCTCCCAACAGGCTACAAGTCATTTGCAACCAGTAATCACACTTAGATATGCAATTGGTATTTGCAGATAAGACTTACCTGAGAGAAACACGCATAGCTTGCAGTTGTCTTGTGGGTATCTTTTCGTTATCTTTTGGTTATCTTTTGGTTATCTTGGGTTAACTTGCGGTTACCATCTCAAGAGGTACTACTGAAATGCATCGGATTACTAACGATAATAGTCCTAGCAAGCCATCTTGCCTCAGAGAAAGATCGACCCACTGAACTTCATATCCAGTCAACCTGTGATTACGAGAGATCTTCCCTTTTCTTTAAGTGCTCCAGTGCTATTACTCTACAATTAATTATTTAATTCATTGATTTCTACTTAAACTGAACGTCCTGTGATCCTTCCAATCAAGAATAGACCCAATAATCACTTTCATTGTAACAAATTCTTTGGTCGAACCTGATAACTATGCGCTACTGAGATACCAGAGCTGGTGAACATTTTGCATGAGATACACGAGCTGGTGAACATTTTGCCTGAGATACACGAGCTGGTGAACATTTTGCGCTACTGAGATACCTGGCCATCTCACTGAGCTCTCCGCGCAGTTGCGATGTCTATTGAATTTGACTATGACCAGTGAATGGATTAGCATTCTTACTCTTCAAATATTCGTCACTGGCTTCTTGCCATTTTCTGTCCAAAGTAGCTGGAGCTGGTTGACCCAAGGCTCTAATTCCTGCGAATATTCCAACACTGGCAACCAAACTACCAACAACTCCCCAGAAGATTTTGCTTCTTTCACCTGGAGCGTATAATGGACGTCTTGGACCCCATTCACCAAATGAAATGTAATAAGCTGCCTTCTTCTCCCCGGCAGTTAATTCTTGCCATGGTAATTCCATTCTGGTCTTTAATTCTTCTATTAATGCTGATTGATCATCTTTTGGAAGGGTGGCCCAACGAGTCTCGAGATTGGATACATGTGCATTGGATAATGCGCGTGGGGTGGATGTGGCAGCAACCGTGGACAGGTTACGAATGGCTATTCTTTGAATTGATTGACGGAGCATGTTGTGATGTGTTTTTTGCACAGATTTTCTAGCGCTTATAACAAAGTTTGGTCGAATTTTATTGGTGGAAAAATCAAATGGAAAAGTCACGTGATCTTGAAAAAAATGAGCTGATGGTTGCAGAGGTTGCAAATGGTTCGACCGCAGGGTGGAGCCAAAAGCCCTTGAGGGAGGTTGTGGATTGGCGCGGACGTAACGGGCCCTTTAGAGTGAATGGTCCATTTTTCACAGAAGCTTTTTTGAATCTCACTTTGTTGAAGTTAGCGATGTCACTCAGTATAGTCATTATATAAGCACAATCAAACTAGGCAACTTTCAAAGTGTAAGTGTTAAGTTACACTTCCGTCACCGGTGTACCTTTGAAAGCGCTTTCTATTGCCTTTCAGGCACAAAAGAGTGACACTCGCTTATTCTCTCGTACATGAAGTTAGAGGAGTAGAAGCTTTGAGGGAGATTAGTTGTATGACGAGACACAAGGTGATGACGTCTTTCGCCTAGCAAACTTACATCAATGGTAAACTCTATACAACTTGTACTTCTATGCTAGTTGTATTCTATAAAATTATGCTTACAATTGGGGTCCTTTGTCGTGGTGCAACGATGCAGATTGAGACGATAAGTTAGATTCGTACATTGATGATGATTTTGCGTGAAACCTGGTGGAAGGTCCATATCCACTCGAAACTGTTTTATGTGGTTAGATTACCATACTCTGCATGTTGTTGCTAAACCAATGGCCAGGTTAGAGATTTTGCTGTTCACCTGTTCCTCTTAAAGGGATTACACGATATAGCTCAAGATGGTTTACTGGTGTTAACATCTCCCTCTACTCAGGGATTGGTGCTCAAAAACAAGGGTGTTAGCACCTCTCGCTCCAGAAGGTGTGGTCCAGAAGGTGTGGTGTTAGAATCTCTCGCACTATAAGGGGTGCTCACACAACTCTCTCTACTCAAGGTCTGCTAACTCCTCTTGCTCCGCTCAAGGACTCGTTCCCTCAAGGACTCGTTCCCTCAAGGACTCGCTCCCTCAAGCACCGCTTCGTATGGTGATTATCGACCTCCTCAAACCCGCCTCAACCTCCTCAACCTCCACTTTCATCCCGCCACCAACACCCTCCAAATATTCCAAAAACCCATGAATACTGCCTCCAACTCCAAAATAGATATTCTTTGCAGCCACCAATACATGAACCTTTTCCTCCTTGACCAAGTCTACAATCAGTTGCACCAAAAGAGGCAAAGTGTCTAATGAATAAATCGTCTCTGAAGTCAAAATAAAGTCCACTGGACCTATCAATTGATTGAATTGATAGCCCCATGAACCACTTATGAAGGAGATTTGCACGTTTCTATTTTCCAAATCCTCCTTGAACCTGGTCACAAACTCTGGCGTGAGTAATAGCTCATCGTTATTGGTTGAAAGTTCCTTATTAGTCAACGCAATGAGTTCTTCTGGAGTTAAAGTAGCTGCGTAATGAATAAGGATGTTAGGTAAACTTACAAGTCGTAATACGTCATAATTGAAGTCTGACAATACAAAGTTAATCCCCGTACTCTTTGACTCTTTCTCTAACATCTTACCAATTAGGTATGCGCTTGGCAAAGCAGTACCACATCCTAATTCCACGAAGTTTTTATGGGCAGATAACTCACCGGACTTACTAAGGTGTTCCAACCTATCAACAACATCGTACGAACATTCCCAACTTTTGAAGCCACCTTCGTAGACATTTTTTTGCAAATCATTATCATTACCAGCGATCAAGATATCATTGGTTGTGCTTTCTTCATCTTCACACATTACTTGATGCTTGACATCAAAAAGTTCTCTACGGTACGTGATATTATTTTGGGGTGTTGTGTAGTTATCAAAGGTTAATCTGATGTTAGTTAAGGTGAGTAGAAGTTCATCTAAGGTGTGAACTTTTGGTTGGTTTGTAGTTGGAATTGATTTGGAAAGCTCTTCAAGGGTTGGGTAGGTTTTTGACAGCTTGAATTGACTGTTGGTTGTGGATTCATCGTCACTTTCGACGAAGTCAAACGAGAAGGACATGTAGCTGATTGATGAGATGAGGTGAGTGCGAAATTATAGGGAGAGACTCGCGAGAGCTCGGTAGATTTAAAAAAAATCTCACTAAATATCTGCAAAAAAAAAAAAAAAGTCTCACTAAATATCTGCATGTACATTTTTCACAGCGGGTTTCGCTGAATGTTTAGCGAGGCTCTCCTTAAAAATAGAAATACTAGGGAGGTCTCAAAGATTTAGTAAGTTGACAGAGAGCTCATTAAGATTTAGTAATTTGAAGGGAGAGAGCTCATTAAGATGTAGTAAGTTACAGGGAGAGAGCTCATTAAGATTTAGTAAGTTGACAGGGAGAGGTCTCAAATATTTAGAAGTTGACAGGGAGAGAGCTCATTAAGACTTAGTAAGTTGAAAGGGAGAGAGGTCTAGAATTAGCAATAATTACAGTTTTCGATACAACGACCGACTTAAAGTAATTTCAAAATAAACGGTAGACATTTCTCAGTAGATTGACTCATTCAAGTCCACAAAAATATTATTGAGGCTCATGTCAATCAATAAAGATTTGCTCGGCTCCATGCCGATAATATGACAAACTCACCAAGCAGATCATTCGTAAATTACTCCCTACAAAAGTCCGAGATCAAGGCGTTGTGGTGGCATAACACAACAAATAGGCGAAGAACAACAAACCATTCAGGCGTGGCAGGTTTGAAGTCCTTATAGTCGCCCTTCCTTGCCAACCCAACAGTCACCCATCACAAGACCGGCCAACAATTACGCTACAAACCCATTTAAACCCCGCAACAAACCCTACTAAACCGCAGCAACAATAGTAAACAATAGCAAACCTATCTCAAACACACAAAGACCCTTAATGGCTTAGTACTCTCATCTCGTCTTATCATAACCGTCTAATAGTTTATGTAATCGTCTTGTGAAAGTGCCCAAGTGAAAATAATGTGGTTAGTCTTGACAAGGAAGAGTATTAACACTCACAACGAGGAGTTATATCATTAATCATATCTATCTCATTAGTTTGTCTCTTATTCGTTCACTCTCTAATGCAACACCGCTCTACCCTTTCTACAACTGTCTACCCTGTCATTCATCACATGACCTACCTATAAGTCGTGCGAAATAGATAATATAAACATAACTAACTACCATGGATACCCAAGAACCGACCCCAGCTAGTTCCACCAATGGGACAGGCGATGTTCCAGCCTCACATAGCGTAACTACCGCAGCTAATACTTCCAATATTTCATCCATATCAAACTCATCTAATGTGTCATCTACAAACGACAAAACAGCAAGTATACCAATACTATCAAATTCAACCACACTTAAAGATGAACCAGAGAGTCCAACCACAGGAATCTTCAAGGTTCCAAAGCAGGTGTTGGTTTCGGAAAAAATCTCCGAACGTGAAAATGCATCCGTTCCACCAAGTGGATCTGGAACTGGGCCGATTCAACCACCTCCAATTCTTAATAAAACAATCATAAGTAATCTTAATAAATCATTGAAGGCGAAACAGAAAATCATTAATTCAAAAGAACCTCATCCCAAAAACATTTCCGATATTATGACCAATCAAGTTGAGGAAACAGAGGCCAAAACACCAGGTGTGTTTTTGAACCCGAGTGGTTCTGTGGAGGATCTTCCCAGTCAACTAAATTCAAAGGGGGCCAACCAAATAAATTCAAAGGGTACGAATCAAATAAGCTCAAAAGTCACTAGCCAAGGTGGAAGTAATCAAACAACCCCAGTCACAACCCCTGGGATACCCGCTAAACAGAGAAAGAAGATTTCCAAACAAAGCTCTACAAAGACAGATTTCTTTGCTGCAAAACTTGCTAGTGCGGTAGATGATGTAGACAGTAGTGACTCCGACGAAACTTTTGTATATGAGAATAATTTCGAAAGTAATGTTTCAGAAAAGGTCGATAACCAAAGTATCAGAAGTGTTGATGGAGCAGTCGCACTGGTGGCCAATGCCGAGGTACCTAAATCGGTTTTACCTTCAATACCCAGTTCTCCAGTGATAACTGGGGTCGAACCATCACTGCAAGTACAACCAATCACTGGAAGTACTGGTCCAGCTGGTCCTAGATCAGTCACAGGACCTCATGGAGTGACTTTACAAGGTCATAGCAATCACCTCAATAACACGCCAGCCACAATCGTCCATGCTAATAGTATTAGTGGCCCTGCAACTGGCATAAGTGGACCAGCGCAGTTACACACGACCCCAGTTCCAGTTCATGCTCAAAGTGTTAGTGGACCAGCAGGACCAATAACTGGATCAAGCTCTGCGAATACTGCCGCTACACAAGCTGGACAAATTCCTAGCACCACTCCAAATACTGGGCATAACAACAGTGCCATCACAGGACCTGTCGGACCAGCGACCGCCAACATTGCAGCCACTGCCCCAAGTGTATCCTCATTCAACTCCCGTCTCAACACTCAACGTTCATTCAGTTCTTACACCTTCTCCCAAGACGAACCTCCCAGACTTGCACTGGAGAGATCGTCACAATCCGCTCATGACACAACACACATTCCAGATAATAACCACCTAGAACCAACTCCGTCAATAGATTACGAAGATCACTCTTCGTACGACGAAATTGACGACGATGACGTCTCAACCGACGGAGATTACCCCCGTGTTGCAGTAGCACCTCCAACGGCAAAACTAGCTAAAAAGTACAAAACGTCAAGCTCATCACTGAAACTTCGCTCAACCACTTCGAAATTGTTCGACAAGATCGGCTCGCAACCAAGGAGATACAGTATTATTCCAGACGACATTGATATTGACGATTTTGATGATGAATTAATTTACTACGATACCAACCGTTTCCCATACAGTACAAATGGCGCTAGTGAAACACTGCCGTTGGTTGGGCACAAACTTCCACATTATCGTTCGTTAAACTTGAATTATCCTTCAAAGAGACCTGCAAAAAGTAAGAGGTACCTCTCGCAACAAGTCCCACGTCTGGCCAACACGCCGGATGCTTACCCGTACCAAGAAGGGATCTACTACGACTTTGATGATTTTGATGAGGAATCACAAATCGAAGGTGGCCACACCGGGACACCAAGAAAAGTCACCAATTCTACCACCCGTTACATCCAACACCACCCTTCAAATCAGTTCTTCCAAGGTAAAGGTGCTCCTCCAAGTCAGCGAGTGAATTGCATCAAGTCCTTCTTTTACACCTTGGTGAGTATCATTTGTATACTTGGTACTGGGTTTGTAATGGGATTTGTATTAGCAACAACCAAAGACCTTACCAATGTGTCGATTGCTAGTATCGAAAACCCGCTCGTGAGTGTGGATGAACTTATTTTCAATGTGGTAGTAGAAGCCTTGAACCCTGGTTGGTTCACGGTGAGTATACAAGAAGTTGAGTTGGATATTTTTGCTAAGAGTGGGTATCTCCCAGCTGGAAATTCCAACACGGTGGAGACGGTGTTATTGGGGACGGTTTATGAATTGGAATCGCCAATGAGTTTCGAAGGTGGTTTCTTTAAAAGAGATTCAATCACTCAGATTGGGGACATTAAATTGTTATCTCCAGGGAAGAATTTGACAGGCGTCAGCTCGAATATCACGCAACCGGATAACAGTAAGAAATGGGAAATGATCAGCAAAAATCCGTTCGATTTGATTATAAGGGGGGTTTTGAGGTATGACTTGCCAATGTCCAAGGGGGGCAAGAGTGTGGTGGTAAATAAGGTGGGGTATGTTGACCCGAATACGACGACGTACGTTGAGCATAGCGAATCCGAGCGAGGCGAAGGGAAAGCGTTTTTAGAGTTGTCTAGTGATTCCACAAGCAGAGACGACCAGACTGAGCAAGCTTTACAAGCTGAAAGAGCAGATACAGGCAAATCCCCACTTACGGGACTGATTTCCATTGATTTATTGATTCGATCGGATCCGATCGGTTGAATTTTTTTAAGCTGGGTAGTGGTAACTTGTTTGCTATCAAGTGTTGAGAGAATAGCAACCTTCTCAGACTCAATTAGTTCACATCGTACACTCACCAGAGTCACCCATTGTAGTGACTAGAAGTAGTTTGTACGTCTGGTATCATCTAAAATTGAGGAACGGCATTGGGGTTTGAGTGACATGACCTTTATGGACTTGTCGGGCATTGCTTGTATATCCCTATCACAACCTCTACGACGGCTGCCGCTAATCCGGTGCTACATGGTACATTCTCTGGAATGACATTCTACTTTTTAACAGCACGAGTTTAGAACTTCTTTGCGTTGAAGTTTATGTCTTTGAATGACCACACTTGCAATCTTTTGCAATCTAATAAGTATATTTAATATTACAGGCTAACTGCGGATAATTGTAGGAGGCTCAATTCAATTCTCGGAATCTTCAAACCTACCCTTTCGTCGTCCTTTTGGTCAACCTCACAGTAAATGGTCTCGGCTCAAACGAAGTCCCCTCTGGAACTTCATTCATCTCAAAACAATCAAGCCCCATGGGCTCATCCCCGATTCCAATCTCATAAGTTAAAATAATTCTTGATACCAAAGTGTACATCTCCCTTATTGCCAACTTTGCCCCAGAACATTCCCTCGACCCGGCACCAAACCCAAAGTGACGAATGCCCTTGACCAAATTCCCTCCGTCTAACCATCTTTCTGGTATAAACTCGTCTGGGTTAGAAAATACCTCTGGATCATGATTCGCAGCATAAGCATTCATAATTAGTATAGTGTTAGGAGGGATAACAGCACCGTTGTGTATGATTGGCTTGGTTGTAAGTCGCGGTAATGCTAACGGTAACACGGTAAAGTATCTGAGAGCCTCATTAATCAATGCTAGAATATAATTGGATTTGAGTTCTTTTGCAGCCATTTCGAACGCCGAAGAAAAATCCCCATACACTTCCAAAAGCAGCTTCAATGCCTTCTGTTGCATTTCACCGCCGTGGGGCTGAGATAACTGTCCGATAAGGTGGTTTAAATTGAGAGACGTATTATCAAGTCCTGCACTAACCAATGTTAAGCATATACTTTGAAGTTCCGCAGATGTTAACGATTGAGTGTTTGTTGTTAATATCTGTCCTATGATGGAGTTGTCAGTTTCGGTGGTGCCTAAGTTGGACTTTGAAGTGTTAAGAAATAAATCCATGTATGAGTCTCTACGAGATCTGAAATCTTTGGCACGAGTTGGGAATAATCGGAGAAGTGGAACGTAATCGACTAGGTTGGAGGAGATTGAACGGAACCGGATGATTTGGTTTTCAACACTAAGGATCTCCTTACAAAGGGGGTAGTCAAGGTTGTAACAATCTAGCTGGATTCCGTAACTTAAGAAGACAGAAGTACGGAGTGAATACATTTGGAAAAGCTCATATAGGTTGACACTTGAAGCGGGAGCATTTCCGGAATCATCCAAAGTGGTATGTTTAGAGTCGCCAACGCACTCATGGTGATCCTTGTGTGTAGAGTCAAGGTGTACATCTTCATTGTGGGTGGAGTTATCTTTAACGCACACATGGTGATCTTCATTGTGGGTGGAGTTATCTTTAACGCGCTCATGGTGATCCTCATTGTGGGTGGAGTCATCTTTAACGCACTCATGGTGATCTTCATTGTGGGTGGAGTCATCTGTAACGCACTCATGGTGATCTTCATTGTGGGTGGAGTCATCTGTAACGCACACATGGTGATCTTCATTGTGGGTGGAGTCACCACGAACGTACCTATAAATTACATTACGGTCACAACTGGAGACGGATTGAAAATTAGAGGTACTCACTCCCACAGAGGTACTTGCACAATTGTATTGCCCACACAGACGAATTGAGTCAATTAAATTGGTCGCGGTTGATGTTAATAAAACTTCCAAACCTTTCATCACATAATCACTCTCGACATCAATAACACTTGCATACTTTTCCAAACATCCCCCATTCATAAACATTCCCAAAACCTTTTTCTTCTTTCTAAACAGCTCTCCCTGGGGTGAAGAACCTACGGTAAACCCTTGCGTAGAAGAAACAATACTATGAAATGTATAATTCATTGGTCTTGAACTACAAGACCTTGAATGTTTTAACCATATTTCAGAAACATCTTTATATGAATTGACAATAACTGCAGTACGATACCCAAGTTTAATTTGGAAAATTGAAGTATTGTATTGTTTTGACCATTTCATGTAGGTCTTTGATGGATTGTAAAGAATTTGGAGTAGATTACCAAATATTGGATAGCCGGGAATGGAGCGTATTCCAGGGATGGTGATTGATTTGGCTAGGTAGATATAAATTAGAACTAGTAATAGTAATATAGGAAGAATTAGGTGCATGTATTGTTGATTTTGCAGCCGCTGGGAAAAACTATGAGAGGCGAAGTGAGTCGGTATTCATTGGATAACAACTACGGAAGCGAGATGCGTTTGAATCAGGAAGATCACAGTTGTGGGTGTATCCGCTTATGACCTGCTCACAGAATATCCCGATCTGTCGCCATACTCATTGCTGTAACCTACCAAGAGAGACTGGTCTGATGAATACGCATTAAGGGTATTTTGGGGATTATAGAGTCAGAGGTCTTGGGATGTGTTTGGATCTTATTTGGCAGTCAACGAGGTCACTGATAGGAGGATGATAGGAGGAAGAAATACCATTGCCCGTACAAGTAGCGTGAATACCGTTAAGTACGAGAACCACAACTCATGAAGCTCACCACTCTTAACTACTCTGTATTACTTATTAATTTTATTATGACTCCAACTGAACTTCTATGCATACTTAGATTATGTACCGAATTCAAAAGGTCGATTATTACTCTATAACTTAGGGCAACTTGTACCAATTAACGTAAGCACTTCTCCAAATGGTCTTGGTCAGCGAATATATTTGATGAATTTAGAGAGCTCTTCAGTGAATTTAAAGTAAGCGCCTAATCACTCGTTATTCGTGGTTATTCGTCTACCCCCTATAATAGCATTGCAACACGCAAAACTTCTGTCGCGCACTCAGATATAGAATTCTGGCCTGGGATTATCTCTTGGATTCCTAACTACTACAGACCAATTGAAGTGAGCTTCGAGCAAGATCTCCTGGGTATGGAGTGATCAATTCTTAGTCTCACGAGTCGTCTTAAGCAGGCCAGCAATAACACCAAATTCCGGATACCACCGGTATGGAGGTGTCTTTGCTTCGCACCATGGCTCCACATTGCTCGCTCACACCTGCTCCTCCGCATTCTTACCAACCTGCTCTTTCCTATAAAACTGCCTAACCTCCTCCTCACCTTCTTCCCTGATTAATTCATCAATATCATAGTCATATTGGTCCGGGTCTCTATTCAAACTCAACTTCTCTTTTCTCTTTCTTAAGTCAGAGCCCGAGTTTTCCAAATGAATTTGAATAGGAAGATCCTTTGCTTGGACGTTGATGTTCTTCAAGCTTTGAAATTTACTAACTTTAGGTGTTGAGCTGACTGCAGATGCATCTGGTGGAACGTAACCAGTTGATTCAACTTGGAAAGATTTCTTCACAGGTCCAGCAGACTTCTTCTTCTTGGATTTGGTAACCTTCGTGAGTCCCAAAAGTGTAGGAAGGTAAACTATAGCAATAGACATTATTATGCCAAAGGCAAGCACGACTAAGATGATGGACATGTTGTGTTTGCAATATTTGCAGTCCGGAAATAATTTTGATTTCGGACATCCCGCTGAGAATTAATGAGACTAAGCTCCAGCGAGGGATTTTTGAGTGGTAGTAATTTTCATCCCGGTACATTGCATACCCAAAAACGTCCATAGGTATTTCATTGAAGAATATGATTGAAATGAATTGTACTTGGAACGTGGAGTGTGGAATTGCTTCCAAACTCAAAACAAACTATGAAGTTCAGTAGTTTTTGGGAGTCTTCATGTAGATTTATGATACGGCACGTGATCACTGTTACTGGTCTCTCTATTCCAGTCTCGCTCTGGAAAGATGCGGCTTCAATAGTTAGATCCACAATTTTCTTTGACTAATCACAATGATACCAATAGTGAGAAGGTCAATCGCTACAACGATTAGGCGCGGGTTACCAATAACGAGGACTGCTACATTCTTCAAGCCCTTACAAAATAATTATCAATTCAAATCTCTACTGTTAAGTACCGATGGAATTGAAGTGGATGCAATTGTAGACGTCATCACCACTAATGATTACAACAAAATTGCCAATGTTTATTTAGAAGAAATGATCGATGAATTAGAGCAATTGGCTGAGACTTCGCCTGAAATCGATTGCGAGTTATCCCAAGGTGTTTTGACATTGACAATCCCTAGTTTGGGATCTTATGTAATTAACAAACAACCACCAAACAAACAAATTTGGTTATCCAGTCCAGTCAGTGGACCTAAGAGGTTTGATTTGATTGGTGGGAAATGGATCACTTTGAGAGACGGAAGTGGATTAACGGAGATTATTGAGGGAGAAATTAAGGATGGGTTGGGCATTGAGTTTGAGTTTGGTATTGAGAGGTAGCGGCTCCATGGAGCGTGCGACGTATGTTCTAAATCTTTCGTTGTGTTCCATCCTTGCAACATTCTCGAGTCTGTGTCTCGACACTTTGGTATGGACGTGAGGTGCCGAAATGATACCTACCAACTTCTTAGTTATCTACTGACTGTAAGACCGTGGAACCTACCAGAATACTTGATATTGACTATCCACTATAAAGTATGTAAATAGAATAAAAACAGCGTATTCCAATGTAGGAGTGATGCTCAAGTTTATACCTGGATAATTTCATGGGATTTAAAGTGCGAGCTCTTGACAAATTTGGTTGCAAATGTTACACCAGGATCATACGAAAATCTATATGCTCAGCACACATACGTACGTGGCAATCTGTGCGTACGAGATGTAATCTCGTTCTCTGAAGTCTCATACTGACTCTCCAAATGTAACTACACTTCCGGAGACCCCACTTTCACCCTTATAAAGAGACTTACTATGAAGGCTTAGTTTGAATAAGTGATAGAGAAATGTGAGTTACAGAGGGTGTGTACATGGAACTGATTTTTCACCGTTTGCTCCCATTAAAATGACTTGCAGCTCCTCCGCAGATAAAAATAACCGTCCCCACTTTATTCCTGATATTCCGCCTCACTGTTTTCAAGTACCGTTGTGGTCTTCCTCGCCTTAGTGGATTCGATGGCTGTCAAAGTCGACTACTTTGAAAGAGTGACTTGTGATACTGAATCAATGTAAGAATTGGACACCCTCCACGGAAAAACTACAACTTCTCGACACACCACTAAGAATACACTCCATAGCCAAACTCTGCGATCACAAAGATCTACCTCTACTGTATTTAGCCAGTGCATTTACAATGTAATTAACCTCTTGTGTAGAATATTAACCGTGTTTGAACCGCATCTATGTTCTCTCCACTGGTTCGCATATTTTGTATTCTCTTTGATTCACTGCACTCAATATCTTCCACTATAGACCAGTCTAAGCTTGCCTTGGAATTTATTTCTTCTTTTGATTTTACTACTACTGATCTACTGATCATCAGTAAGCAGGACATCTTTGTGTAACTTCTGCAAAAGAAAGCAATCTTTGTATTTTGAGCTTCCGCTGTCGTTAATTCCGAAATTTTAGCTTGAAGAAAGGATTTCTTAGTTTTGTGTGCTTCTGCATGATGGTTTATATTATTAAGCATAGATTTTGTGTAACATAAAAAGATCGCCCTATTGTCTATTTAATTAAACTTTGGCTTATTATCCAGCTTCCAGACACAATTCAGTACACAACACTAATGAACTCCATCCAATGCCCTATATATGTGGAATGTTGTTGCAGCTTACTTGAGATTACGCAAAAATATGATTCTTCCACGTGACCGATTTTACGAAGGCGTATTGTATAAAATTGAGCCCAGATCCTTCAAGAGCAACCAGCCAAATTAATCATGGGAGTACCACCACCACCACCATTACCAGCCGATTGGGTTGCCCAATGGGACCCGACTTACAAGCAATATTTTTACGTATATGTTCCTACTGGAAAATCACAATGGGAACTTCCAACTGAAACTGTTGGATACGCTCCGCCACCACAACCTCCAGGAGCATCAGCTGGAGGAGCTTCTCCCACTCCTGTTATTGTACATGTACCAGCTCAAGATAACGGGCTAGCAAGTCAAAATGCTCAGCAACAGCAAATCATATTCCAACAGCAACAATTGTTACAACAACAACAAGCTCAGCAGAATGGTCAGCATATGAGACAAAGTCCAGGAATTGGCCTAGGAGGCGCATTATTATTGGGATCAATGATGGGCAGAAATCGTGGCAGAAACACCGTGGTTGTTGCTCCTGGTGGAGGTTTTGGAGGAGGAAGACGTAGAAGAAGATAGTGAGTTGGCTTGAGTGCAGCGAAATCGGCTATTGCAAGCAAGCAGAGGTTGTCGACACTTTTTCTGATTTTATTGCAGAGGATTGCAGAGTAATCTTGTGACTGGGTCATAGAGTATAGTAATACAATGAATATATAAACAAATGTAGTGACAGGCAATCGATGACGCTTTAACCCGCCTCACATTAATGAATCTTATGTGGGACAGGGTAAAATGGATGTCAAATATGGTTGTGTATTTATCGAACAAACGGTTCAACATTAATTAATGGCTAATTCCAGGGGCAGTTTGGACTGCTTAATTTCGATGCATTGGGGATATCAAGGAGGCGATTAGGTAAGCATGGGGTATAATCATTGGTATGTTTGCAGTTGGATTGTACGTTGTTTAATTGGAGGGTGGGTTTGCTGGATTGTACTTTACAGCGCGTTGTTCAAGTGGAGGGTGGGTTTGCTGGATTGTACTTTACAGCGCGTTGTTCAATTGGAGGGTGGGTTTGCTGGATTGTACTTTACAGCGCGTTGTTCAATTGGAGGGTGGGTTTGCAGTGCTTGAGTGTGATTCCGATGGGTGCTTGACCGTGTTTCCTATTCAATTTTCTGTATTTGAGTGTAGGAAATGGTACTTGAATAAGCAACGCCTGAGTGAACGAGAGAGACTTCAACTGCGTATCATCAAGATAGAGCATACCCAGTGGTTATCCTTGATATTCCTGGGATGCCTTGAGCTACATACAGAAGCTTAGCTTCCTAAGTTGACTTCGCTCCGTGAGTTGATTTTACTACCACTTAGCAAGTTGATTCAGGACTCTGATTTCCTCCAAGATATTGGAGTATTAACATTTACTATTTATCCATCTACGCGCAACACTTTTCATCGATTGATATCCCAGTCTTCTATACTTTGTATATAGTGTCGAGCAAATTTATGCAATGCTATTGCAAGGAAGTTAAGCTGAAAATAATCTGTACAAGCACTGCTCCTCTTAAGTATTGATGTTAGTATCATCTGTTCCTCTTAAGTTCACTGGCCAGCTGCTCTTCGTCAGTGTTGATGTTAGGTCACGTGTCCGCTTAAGCTCGCTGGACTACAAAATCAACTTACCGCTGCAGTCCAAGTTGTAAATGATCCTACACAATTACACCCCCGAAATACTCTACGAGATATTTTCCTACCTCGAAGGTTCTGACTACAAATTGACAGACAAGGAGTTTGATGAATACCACCTGGTTCTGAAATACAGATATTTGGTTGAACCGGATATTGACCCAGACTATCTAGACCTTTATTTTAAGAAGTCGTGGTTCAAACCCGAAGTTCTTAAACTTGTGTATAATGAAAGGGCTCAATATGACGAGATTTATGACTACTATCAGCATCAGTTTGAGAATGGTATGGAGGTTCCGCATGGGTATAACGCTGTGGATGCGCATAAGAATGCGTATGATGATGTGGATCCCTCCGAGTATTATCGAGGGGCCAAATGTTTTGAGGGGTTTAAATATATTGATGCTCCAGCACCGAATAAGTATTTCGATTCATTTCCAAATCTTAGGACTATGACACTGTATGATCCTATAACCCGGGATTCTGTTGTACCTAAGAGTGTGAGTAGAATGAAATTGGAATATGTAACTCAAGAGACCCTAGTGGAATTGAGTCTCAGATTTAATTACTTAAAGAGACTAACCCTTGCGTGGCAGCATGGGTTGATTGAGTTGGATTTAAGCGGTTTTCACTTCTTGACTCATCTTGAAATGAGAGAAATTGATTTTGACTCCTTATCGAACTTGCCCATTTCCTTGATCGAACTTACTATGGAGTGGTGTAAGTTCCCTCCTTGTGATTTGGAGTATCTTGTACGTTTACGGACCTTGTGTATCCGCAAATCGGATAGAATCCCATATGATAGACCTATTTTGAGATTACCAAACTCAATGGAAGAAATAGAATGTTCAGGAAATGTCGACCTTTCTAATTTGAACAAGTTAAAGAGGGTCCGGCTTTCTAAAGTCACTGAAAATTGCAACTTTCATTACTCTATTAAGGAGATACAAGTCGAAGATTCAAAGCTAGAGTGTTTGGGCAAAATCTCGAATTTGATCAAACTTGAGCTGTTGAAGATTAAAAATCCAAGACTGGGTTTAGATTGTTTAGATTTAAGCGATACTTCAAGCTTGACAAATCTTAAACTGTTTGCGATGTATCCTATGACTGCGGATGATTGGATTCTTGCTGCCAATAATTTGACGAATTTACAATGTCTAGAGGAGATCAACGTAGAGTATTCACCGAATTTATATATTTTGACTGAGTTGAACAACCTCAAAAGCTTAACGATAGGTAGTAGTCCGCAATTCACAAAATCAGTCATGGACTTTAGTGGGTTCCGAAACCTTGTTCATCTTGAACTCCTTGGAGCTGGTAAAATAGTTGGATTACCGAATAAATTGGTATGTTTCAAGGCAAAGGTAACTGATTTAGCTGTTAGGTATTCATGGCCAGAGTCTCTCGAGAGAGTAGAGTTAGACGTGGGGAAATTTAAATGTCGTGTCAAATGGCCGCTCAATTTAAAACACCTTTTGACAAATCATTGTATTAATTACGGTAGAAACTTGAATGAGTTGAACCTTGAGTCATGGAAGTTACGCCATGAAACCGAAAGGAAAGGACGTCAATGTGATCAAATTCCAGTTTGGGTTGATACCTATCTGTACAATGATGGTATTTTCAACCTACACAAAGACTTCTTCATCAATTCGAAGTTCTTGAGGACCCTCTACTTAAGAAGGTGTGAGATAAAATCATCAAGCCCGGTCGAATTACCGCCTTCGTTGAATAGAATAAGTATTATAAGCTGTGGTATGACCTCTGAAACATGGAAAAACTTCAAATATGGTTCCGGGGTCACTGATTTAGAGTTGCGTGAGAATGAGCTAACTAGCATTGAAATTTCAGATAACTTGATTCAAGTTGATTTGAAAGGAAACAACATCCCCGCAGAATCCCTTCCCGAATGGGAAAATACTGTTGGGGAATCTGGTTGGGTGTTGGACAGTTATAACATGATCATCGATATTGGTGGGTGTTATCACGTCTTTAAGAACACCAGAAGATTGAAAGTATTGTTTAGCGAGAGTAAGGTATATGTGCATGAGGATGGTGAATTGTTATTTGAAGTTGCGAACTCAGCTAGAGGGCTGGCCATTGATTCCATTGACTTAATAACACTTCGGGAACACTCGTTACGTAAGAGGAACAGGTGACCCTAACATCAATGCACGGTAACGACATGATACTTATGTGACCCATTCTTACGACAAAACAGTCTTATATTCAATCAGAAATTGATATTCCCTAAGATCATTTTTATTACTAACTAACTGACTGCTCATGCGTACTCACCTAATATTGCATTATTTTGTAATCCCAAATGGGTGAATACAAATAGACCGTTTCTATTACACTACTTTGTATAGATAGTGTAAGGGTCGCACGAGCAAATTTAAAGAACTGCAATGATTTTGCAAGGAAGTGAAGCTGAAATAAAGTACTAGTTACGTAGATTCCTGAGTACAAGCACTGCTCGTCTTAAGTATTGAAGTTAGTATCATTTGTTCCTCTTAAGTTCACTAGCCAGCTGCTCTACTTCTGTGTTGATGTTAGGTCACGTGTCCGCTTAAGCTCGCTGGACTACAAAATCAACTTACCGCTGCAGTCCAAGTTGTAAATGATCCTACACAATTACCCCCCCGAAATACTCTACGAGATATTTTCCTACGTCGAAGGTTCGGACTACAAATTGACAGACAAGGAGTTTGATGAATACCACCTAACTCTGAAATATAGAAATTTGTTTGAACTGGATATTCACCTAGAATATCTATACCTTTATTTTACGAAGTCGTGGTTCAAACCCGAAGTTCTTGAACTAAATGATGATGAACTACCTGAAGACGTGTTAAATGATTATACAGACGAATATTTGGAGAGGTTTAAATACATCGATGCTTTAGTAACGAATAGGGATTTCAGTTCATTTCCAAATCTTAGGACTATGTCACTGGCTGCTCCTATAACCCGGGATTCTGTTGTACCTAAGAGTGTGAGTAGAATGAATTTGTTCTATGTAACTCAAGAGACCCTAGAGGAATTGAGTCTCAGATTTAATTACTTGAAGAGACTAGTTTTTAGTGGTAAAGGGTGGATTTTGTTGGACTTGAGTGGCTTTCACTTCTTGACTCATTTAGAAATTAGACTGATCGCTTTTGACTCCTTATCGAACTTACCCATTTCCTTGATCGAACTTACTATAGAGAGGTGTGAGGGGGGGTGTACGTTCCCTCCTTGTGATTTGGAGTATCTTGTACGTTTACGGACCTTGTGTATCCTCGACTCGCCTGATTTCCATCTCGATAGATTACCTAACTCAATTGAAAATATAGAATGTTCTGGAAATGTCGACCTTTCTAATTTGAGCAAGTTAAAGAGGGTCGCGATTTCTGACGTCACTGAAAATTGCAACTTTCATTACTCTGTTAAGGAGATACAAGTGCAAGATTCAAAGCTAGAGTGTTTGGGCAAAATCTCGAATTTGATCAACCTTAAGCTGTTGAAGATTGGATACCCAAGGCTGGGTTTAGATTGTTTAGATTTAAGCGATACTTCAAGCTTGACAAATCTTAAATTGCTTGAGATGAATCCTATGACTGCGGATGATTGTATCATTGTCCATAATTTGACGAATTTACAATGTCTAGAGGATATCACAATAAATTTATATAATAAAGAGGTTGACAGTTTAAATGAATTGTCTGAATTAATCAACCTCAAAAGATTAAGAATAACTGGGATTACGAAATCAGTTTTGGACTTTAGTAAGTTCAGAAACCTTATTCTGCTTGAACTCGATGGATGGGGTATTGAAAGAATAATTGGATTACCGAATGAATTGAAAAGTTTCACAATTAGAGCTTATAAAACTATCCCAACTAGTATATTAACTACACCAACTGTTCAGTGTCCATGGCCAGAGTCTCTCGAGAGAATAGATATAGATTCCTACTATTTTAAATGTCGTTTCAAATGGCCGCTCAATTTAAAACACCTTTTGACAAGTGGTCATGTTAATCTCAGTGGTACCAACGTGAATGAGTTGAACCTTGAGTCATGGAAGTTGAGCTTGTTAGTGGAAAAAGATCAAAGTGACCAAATTCCAGTTTGGGTTGATACCTATGTGTTCAATAATGGTACTTTCAACCTACACAAAGACTTCTTCATCAATTCGAAGTTCTTGAGGGTACTCGACTTATCTTATTGTAAGATAAAATCATCAAGCCCGGTCCAATTACCGCCTTCGTTGAATTCAATAAGTATGACATACTGTGGTTTGACCTCTGAAACATGGAAAAATTTCAAATATGGTTCCGGGGTCACTGATTTAGACTTGTATGAGAATGAGCTAACTAGCATTGAAATTTCAGATAACTTGATTCAAGTTGATTTGAAAGGAAACAACATCCCCGCAGAATCCCTTCCCGAATGGGAAAATACTGTTGGGGAATCTGGTTGGGTGTTGGACAGGTATAACAAGTTCATCGATATTGGTGGGTGTTATCACGTCTTTAAGAACACCAGAAGATTGAAAGTATTGGTTAGCGAGAGTAAGGTATATGTGCATGAGGCTGGTGAATTGTTATTTGAAGTTGCGGACTCAGCTAGAGGGCTGGCCATTGATTCCATTGGCTTATTAACACTTCGGGAACACTCGTGAATGCACGGTAACGATATGATACTTATGTGACCCATTCTTACGACAAAACAGTCTTATGAATCAGAAATTGATACTCCCTAAGATCACTTTTATTACTAACTAACTGACTGTTCATGCGTCCTTATACTGCATTATTTTGTAATCCCAAATGGGTGAATACAAATAAACCGTAGTCTTCTATTACACTACTTTGTATAGATAGTGTAAGGGTCGCACGAGCAAATTTAAAGATCTGCAATGGTATTGCAAGGAAGTGAAGCTGAAATAAAGTACTAGTTACGTAGATTCCTGAGTACAAGCACTGCTCGTCTTAAGTGTTGAAGTTAGTATCATCTGCTCCTCTTAAGTGCTGAAGCTAGTATCATCTGTTCCTCTTAAGTCTATTGGCGAGCTGTTCTTCTTCGGTGCTGATGTTATGGTCACGTGTCCGCTTAAGCTCGCTGGACTATAAAAACAACTTACCAGTACAGTCCAAGTTATTCAAATGATTCTACACAATTACCCGCCCGAATTACTTTACGAGATATTTTCCTACGTCGAAGGTTCTGACTACAAATTGACAGACAAGGAGTTTGATGAATACCACCTACGTCTGAAATACAGATATTTGATTGAACCGGATATTGACCCAGACTATCTAGACCTTTATTTTACGAAGTCGTGGTTCAAACCCGAAGTTCTTAAACTTGTGTATGATGAAAGGGCTGAATATGAGGAGATTTATGACTCCTATCAGTATCGGCTTGATGCTGGGCATGAGGTCCCGTATGAGTATGACTATGAGGGTTCGTATAAGGATGCGTATGATGGTGTGGATCTCTCCCAGTATTATCGAGGGGCCAAATGTTTTGAGAGGTTTAAATACATTGATGCTCCAGCACCGAATAAGTATTTCGATTCATTTCCAAATCTTAGGACTATGGCACTGTATGATCCTATAACCCGGGATTCTGTTGTACCTAAGAGTGTGAGTAGAATGAAATTGCACAATGTAACTCAAGAGACCCTAGTGGAATTGAGTCTCAGATTTAATTACTTAAAGAGACTATTTTTTCTGGGTCAAGAAGGGTTGATTGAGTTGGATTTAAGCGGTTTTCACTTCTTGACTCATTTTGATATTGAAGGCATCGATTTTGACTCCTTATCGAACTTACCCATTTCCTTGATCGAACTTACTATAAAGCGGTGTACGTTCCCTCCTTGTGATTTGGAGTATCTTGTACACTTACGGTACTTTTATATGGACAACTCGTTTGATTTCTCATATGATAGACCTATTTTGAGATTACCTAACTCAATTGAAAATATAGAATGTTATGGAAATGTTGACCTTTCTAATTTGAGCAAGTTGAATAGGGTCCGGCTTTCTAAAGTCACTGAAAATTGCAACTTTCATTACTCTGTTAAGGAAATAGAAGTGCAAGATTCAAAGTTAGAGTATTTGGGCAAAATCTCAAATTTGATCAACCTTAAGCTGTTGAAGATTGAATCCCCAAGACTGGGTTTAGATTGTTTAGATTTAAGCGATACTTCAAGCTTGACAAATCTTAAATTGCTTGAGATGAATCCTATGACTGCGGATGATTGGATTCTTGCTGCCTATAATTTGACAAATTTACAATGTCTAGAGGAGATCAGAATATCAAATTATTTGAATTTTTTTTTCTTGACTAAATTTATCAACCTCAAAAGGTTATCGTTGAATGGTCGTACGAAATCAACAGATATGGACTTTAGTAGGTTCCGAAACCTTGTTCTGCTTGAGCTCCAAGATGCCTATAATTTGACGTATTTACGATGTCTAGAGGAGATCACAGTATCAAATTGTTTACCGAATTTTTATTTTTTGACTAAATTGATCAACCTCAAAAGGTTAACGATACGTGGTTGTACGAAACCATCAGTAATGGACTTTAGTAGGTTCCGAAACCTTGTTCTGCTTAATCTCTCACAAACTGGTATTGAAGGAATAGTTGGATTACCGAATGAATTGAAAAGTTTCACGGTAGTTGCTGATTTACTAGCTGTTGAGTGTCCATGGCCAGAGTCTCTCGAGAGATTAGACTTACACCTCTCCAGATTTAATTGTCGTTTCAAATGGCCGCTCAATTTAAAACATCTCTTGACACCTTCTCGTTTTGATCTCAGTGGTACCAACGTGAATGAGTTGAACCTTGAGTCATGGAAGTTGAGCTTGTTAGTGGAAAAAGATCAAAGTGACCAAATTCCAGTTGGAGTTGACGACTATCGGTACAATAATGGTACTTTCAACCTACACAAAGACTTCTTCATCAATTCGAAGTTCTTGCGGACCCTCCACTTAGAAAGTTGTAAGATAAAATCATCAAGCCCGGTCGAATTACCGCCTTCGTTGAATAGAATAAGTATTATAAGCTGTGGTATGACCTCTGATACATGGAAAAACTTCAAATATGGTTCCGGGGTCACTGATTTAGAGTTGTGTGAGAATGAGCTAACTGGCATTGAAATTTCAGATAACTTGATTCAAGTTGATTTGAAAGGAAACAACATCCCCGCAGAATCCCTTCCCGAATGGGAAAACACTGTTGGGGAATCTGGTTGGGTGTTGGACAGTTATGACAAGATCATCGATATTGGTGGGTGTTATCACGTCTTTAAGAACACCAGAAGATTGAAAGTATTGGTTAGCGAGAGTAAGGTACATGTGCTTGAGGCTGGTGAATTGTTATTTGAAGTTGCGAACTCAGCTAGAGGGCTGGCCATTGATTCCATTGGCTTATTAACACTTCGGGAACACTCGTGAATGCACGGTAACGACATGATACTTATGTGACCCATTCTTACGACAAAACAGTCTTATGAATCAGAAATTGATACTCCCTAGGATCACCTTTATTACTAACGAACTGACTGTTCATGCGTCCTTATACTGCATTATTTTGTAATCCCAAATCAGTGAATACAAATAGACCGTAGTCTTCTATTACACGACTTTGTATAGATAGTGTAAGGGTCGCACGAGCAAATTTAAAGATCTGCAATGGCATTGCAAGGAAGTTAAGCTGAAATCAATCTACTAGTGACGTAGATTCCTGAGTACAAGCACTGCTCCTCTTAAGTGCTGAAGCTAGTATCATCTGCTCCTCTTAAGTCTATTGGCGAGCTGTTCTTCTTCGGTGCTGATGTTATGGTCACGTGTCCGCTTAAGCTCGCTGGACTATAAAAACAACTTACCAGTACAGTCCAAGTTATTCAAATGATTCTACACAATTACCCCCCGGAATTACTCTACGAAATATTTTCCTACGTCGAAGGTTCCGACTACAAATTGACAGACAAGGAGTTTGATGAATACTACCTTCGTCATAAATACAGATATTTGTCAGAACAGGATTTTGACACAGAGTACCTATGCCTTTATTTTGAGAAGTCGTGGTTCAAACCCGAAGAACTTGAACTTGTGTATGATGCAGTTGGGAATGAAAATTTAAGCCCCTTAAATTATTGTGAGGCCAAATATTTTGAGACTTTTAAATATATTGATGCTCCATCACAGAATAAGGATCTCGGTTCATTTCGAAATCTTAGGACTATGACATTGTATGATCCTTTAAACCGGAGTACTGTTGTACCTAAGAGTGTGAGTAGAATGAGTTTGCAGAATGTAACTGAAGAGACTCTAGAGGAATTGAGTTTCAGATTTAATCACTTAAAGAGACTATTTTTTCTGGGTCAAAAAGGGTTGATTGAGTTGGATTTAAGCGGTTTTCAGTTCTTGACTCATTTTAGGATGCAATTTGGCAATATTGACTCCTTATCGAACTTACCCATTTCCTTGATCGAACTTGATATAAAGGGGAGTACGTTCCCTCCTTGTGATTTGGAGTATCTTGTACACTTACGGTACTTTTATATGGACAACTCGCGTGGTCTCCCATATGATAGACCTATTTTGAGATTACCAAACTCAATTGAAGATATGGAATGTGCAGGAAATGTTGATGTTTCTTATTTGAGCAATTTGATTAGGGTCCGGCTTTCTAATGTCACTGAAAATTGCAACTTTCATTACTCTATTAAGGAGATACAAGTCCAAGATTCAAAGTTAGAGTATTTGGGCAAAATCTCGAACTTGATCAACCTTGAGCTGTTGAAGATTAGAAATCCAAGACTGGGTTTAGATTGTTTGGATTTAAGCGATACTTCAAGCTTGACAAAACTTAAACTGTTTAAGATGAATCCTATGACTGCTGATGATTGGATACTTGCTGCTTATAATTTGATAAACTTACAATGTTTAGAGGAGATCAGAATATCGAATTATTTCCTGAATTTATATGTTTTGACTGAGTTGATCAACCTCAAAAGCTTAACGATACATGGTTGTACGAAGTCAACAGTAATGGACTTTAGTGGATTCCGAAACCTTGTTCTGCTTGAACTCCATGGAGCTGGTATTGAAGGAATAGTTGGATTACCGAATGAATTGAAAAGTTTCACAATTGCTGATGCTTTAACTCCACTAGCTGTTGAGTGTCCATGGCCAGAGTCTCTCGAGAGAGTAGATTTACGCCTCGAGAAATTTAATTGTCGTTTCAAATGGCCGCTCAATTTAAAACATCTCTTGACAACTTCTCGTTTTGATCTCGGTGGTACCAACTTGAATGAGTTGAACCTTGAGTCATGGAAGTTACGCCGTGTAATCGAAAAGGAAGGAGGTCAATGTGATCAAATTCCAGTTGGAGTTGACGCCTATGTGTACCTGAATAGTAGTCTCGTACAAACTTTCTCGACCGGTATTGTCGCACGATACGTTAAGCACGGGAATGGCACTATCAACCTACACAAAGACTTTTTCATCAATGCGAAGTTCTTGACGACCCTCCACTTAGAAAGTTGTAAGATAAAATCATCAAGCCCGGTCGAATTACCGCCTTCGTTGAATAGAATAAGTATTATAAGCTGTGGTATGACCTCTGATACATGGAAAAACTTCAAATATGGTTCCGGGGTCACTGATTTAGACTTGCTTGAGAATGAGCTAACTAGCATTGAAATTTCAGATAACTTGATTCAAGTTGATTTGAAAGGAAACAACATCCCCGCAGAATCCCTTCCCGAATGGGAAAACACTGTTGGGGAATCTGGTTGGGTGTTGGACAGGTATAACAAGATCGACGATATTGGTGGGTGTTATCAAGTCTCAAAGGAAACCAGAAGATTGAAAGTATTGTTTAGCGAGAGTAAGGTGCGTGTACATGAGAATGGTAAATTGTTATTTGAGGTTGCAAATTCAGCTAGAGGGCTGGCCATTGATTCCATTGGCTTATTAACACTTCGGGAACACTCGTGAATGCACGAGGCGTGCAGGCTAACGATATGTAATTAAAGATCTGCAATGGTATTGCAAGGAAGTTAAGCTGAAATCAATCTACTAGTTACGTAGATTCCTGAGTACAAGCACCGCTCGTCTTAAGTATTGAAGTTAGTATCATTTGTTCCTCTTAAGTTCACTAGCCAGCTGCTCTACTTCAGTGTTGGTGTTAGGTCACGTGTCCGCTTAAGCTCGCTGGACTACAAAATCAACTTACCGCTGCAGTCCAAGTTGTAAATGATCCTACACAATTACCCCCCGGAATTACTCTACGAAATATTTTCCTACGTCGAAGGTTCTGACTACAAATTGACAGACAAGGAGTTTGAAGAATACCACCTACGTCTGAAATACAGATATTTGTTTGAACTGCATATTCACCTAGAATATCTATACCTTTATTTTACGAAGTCGTGGTTCAAACCCGAAGTTCTTGAACTAAATGGTAATTATCAAGCTGAACCATACGAGTTATGTCATTCTACGGACGAATATTTTGAGAGGTTTAAATACATTGATTCTCCACTACCGAATAGGGATTTCGGTTCATTTCCAAATCTTAGGACTATGACACTGGATGCTCCTATAACCCGGGATTCTGTTGTACCTAAGAGTGTGAGTAGAATGAAATTGAACTATGTAACTCAAGAGACCCTAGAGGAATTGAGTCTCAGATTTAATTACTTGAAGAGACTACATGTTCTGGTTAGAAAAGAGTCTTTGTTTAACTTGGGTTTAAACGGTTTTCACTTCTTGGATTTGAGCGGTTTTCACTTCTTGACTCATTTTAAGATTCAATTTATCAATATTTACTCCTTATCGAACTTACCCATTTCCTTGATCGAACTTGATGTAAGGGGGTGTACGTTCCCTCCTTGTGATTTGGGGAATCTTGTACACTTACGGTACTTTTATATGGACAGCTCGCGTGGTCTCCAATACGATAGACCTATTTTAAGATTACCAAACTTAATTCAAGAAATGGAATGTGCAGGAAATGTTGATGTTTCTCATTTGAGCAAGTTAAAGAAGGTCGCGATTTCTGACGTCACTGAGAATTGCAACTTTCATTACTCTGTTAAGGAGATACAAGTCCAAGATTCAGAATTAGAGTATTTGGGCAAAATCTCGAATTTGATCAACCTTGAGCTGTTGAAGATTAAAAATACAAGACTGGGCGTAGATAGTTTGACGAATTTACAATGTCAAGAGGAGATCAAGATATCAAATTCTTTACTGAATTTATATATTTTGACTGACTTGATCAACCTCAAAAGCTTAACGATAATTAATAGCGCGAAATCATCAGTCATGGACTTTAGTGGGTTCCGAAACCTTGTTCATCTTGAAGTAGCTGGTATTGAAGGAATAGTTGGATTACCGAATGAATTGAAAAGTTTCACATTTAGTCATACTTCAACTCCACTAGCTGTTGAGTGTCCATGGCCAGAGTCTCTCGAGAGAGTAGACTTCAGCGCCCTGAGTTTTAATTGTCGTTTCAAATGGCCGCTTAATTTAAAACATCTTTTGACAAATTCTTGTTTCGATCTCAGTGGTACCAACGTGAATGAGTTGAACCTTGAGTCATGGAAGTTACGCTATGTACACGAAAGGGAAGGAGGTCAATGTGATCAAATTCCAGTTGGAGTTGACTACTATCTGTACAATGATGGTATTTTCAACCTACACAAAGACTTCTTCATCAATTCGAAGTTCTTGAGGACCCTCTACTTAAGAAGTTGTAAGATAAAATCATCAAGCCCGGTCGAATTACCGCCTTCGTTGAATAGAATAAGTATTAAAAGCTGTGGTATGACCTCTGAAGTATGGAAAAATTTCAAATATGGTTCTGGGGTCACTCTTTTAGACTTGTCTGGAAATGACCTAACTAGTATTGAGCTTCCAGATAACTTGGTTAAAGTTTATTTGAAAGGAAACAGCATCCCTGCAGATTCTCTTCCCGAATGGGAACACATTGTTGGGGAATCTGGTTGGGTGTTGGATAGTTATATCAAGATCGACGATATGGGTGGGTGTTATCAAGTCTCAAAGGAAACCAGAAGATTGAAAGTATTGTTTAGCGAGAGTAAGGTATATGTGCATGAGAATGGTAAATTGTTATTTGAAGTTTCAGCGAACCCAGCTGGAGGGCTGGCCATTGAATCCATTACCTGATTAACATTTCGGGAACACTCGTGAATGCACGGTAACGACATGATACTTATGTGACCCATTCTTACGACAAAACAGTCTTATGAATCAGAAATTGATACTCCCTAAGATCACCTTTATTACTAACGAACTGACTGTTCATGCGTCCTTATACTGCATTATTTTGTAATCCCAAATGGGTGAATACAAATAGACCGTAGTCTTCTATTACACTACTTTGTATAGATAGTGTAAGGGTCGCACGAGCAAATTTAAAGATCTGCAATGGCATTGCAAGGAAGTGAAGCTGAAAATAATCTGTACAAGCACTGCTCCTCTCAAGTATTGATGTTAGTATCATTTGTTCCTCTTAAGTTCACTAGCCAGCTGCTCTACTTCAGTGTTGATGTTAGGTCACGTGTCCGCTTAAGCTCGCTGGACTACAAAATCAACTTACCGCTGCAGTCCAAGTTGTAAATGATTCTACACAATTACCCCCCCGAAATACTCTATGAAATATTTTTCTACGTCGAAGGTTCGGACTACAAATTGACAGACAAGGAGTTTGAAGAATACCGCCTAATTATGAAATACAGATATTTGATTGAACCGGATATTGTCGCAGAATATCTATCCCTTTATTTTACGAAGTCGTGGTTCAAACCCGAAGTTCTTGAACTAATTAATATTGAACATGATCAATATACGCGTAATTTTGACGACTTTGAGAGAAAGTATGGTCCTGGGTATTTGGGTTCGTATGCAGATGAAGATGGGTATTGGCCTTATTATTGTGGGGCCAAATATTTTGAGGGGTTTAAATACATTGATGCTCCAATACCGAAGAAGGATTTCGATTCATTTCCAAATCTTAGGACTATGACACTGCATGATCCTATAACCCGGGATTCTGTTGTACCTAAGAGTGTGAGTAGAATGAAATTGCACGATGTAAGTCAAGAGACCCTAGAAGAATTGAGTCTCAGATTTGATTACTTGAAGAGACTATCATTTCATAGACAAGAAGGGTGGATTGAGATTGATTCAAGAGGTATTCAGCACTTGACTCATAATGAACTTAGACAGTTTGAGTTGAATTTAGGTGGCTTTCACTTCTTGACTCATTTTGAAATTAGACTGATCGATTTTGACTCCTTATCGAACTTACCCATTTCCTTGATTGAGCTTACTTTAATGTGGTGTACGTTCCCTCCTTGTGATTTGGAGTACCTTGTACGTTTACGGATCTTGTGTATCCGCAACTCGCGTAGTTTCCCATATGATAGACCTATTTTGAGATTACCTAACTCAATTGTAAATATAGAATGTTCTGGAAATGTCGACCTTTCTAATTTGAGCAAGTTAAAGAGGGTCGCGATTTCTAAAGTCACTGAAAATTGCAACTTTCATAACTCTGTTAAGGAAATAATAGTGCAAGATTCAAAGTTAGAGTGTTTGGGCAAAATCTCGAATTTGATCAACCTTGAGCTGTTGAAGATTGAATCCCCAAGACTGGGTTTAGATTGTTTAGATTTAAGCGATACTTCAAGCTTGACAAATCTTAAATTGCTTGAGATGAATCCTATGACTGCGGATGATTGTATCATTGTCCATAATTTGACGAATTTACAATGTCTAGAGGATATCACAATAAATTTATCTAATAAAGAGGTTGACAGTTTAAATGAATTGTCTGAATTAATCAACCTCAAAAGATTAGGAATAACTGGGATTACGAAATCAGTTTTGGACTTTAGTAAGTTCAGAAACCTTATTCTGCTTGAACTCGTTGTATGGGGTGTTGAAAGAATAATTGGATTACCGAATGAATTGAAAAGTTTCACAATTAGAGCTTATCAAACTACCCCAACTGGTGTTTTAACTACACCAACTGTTCAGTGTCCATGGCCAGAGTCTCTCGAGAGAATAGATATAGATTCCTACGATTTTAAATGTCGTTTCAAATGGCCGCTGAATTTAAAACACCTTTTGACAAGTGGTCATGTTAATCTCAGTGGTACCAACGTGAATGAGTTGAACCTTGAGTCATGGAAGTTACGCTATGTACACGAATGGGAAGGAGGTCAATGTGATCAAATTCCAGTTGGAGCTGACTACTATATGTGCACTAATGGTACTTTCAACCTACACAAAGACTTTTTCATCAATGCGAAGTTCTTGACGTACCTCCACATAGATAGATGTAAGATAAAATCATCAAGCCCGGTCGAATTACCGCTTTCGTTGAATAGAATAACTATTATAAGCTGTGGTATGACCTCTGATACATGGAAGAACTTCAAATATGGTTCCGGGGTCATTGATTTAGAGTTGTATGAAAATGAGCTAACTAGCATTGAAATTTCAGATAACTTGATTCAAGTTGATTTGAAAGGAAACAACATCCCCGCAGAATCCCTTCCCGAATGGGAAAACACTGTTGGGGAATCTGGTTGGGTGTTGGACAGTTATGACAAGATCATCGATATTGGTGGGTGTTATCACGTCTTTAAGAACACCAGAAGATTGAAAGTATTGGTTAGCGAGAGTAAGGTACATGTGCTTGAGGCTGGTGAATTGTTATTTGAAGTTGCGAACTCAGCTAGAGGGCTGGCCATTGATTCCATTGGCTTATTAACACTTCGGGAACACTCGTGAATGCACGGTAACGACATGATACTTATGTGACCCATTCTTACGACAAAACAGTCTTATGAATCAGAAATTGATACTCCCTAAGATCACCTTTATTACTAACGAACTGACTGTTCATGCGTCCTTATACTGCATTATTTTGTAATCCCAAATGGGTGAATACAAATAGACCGTAGTCTTCTATTACACTACTTTGTATAGATAGTGTAAGGGTCGCACGAGCAAATTTAAAGATCTGCAATGGCATTGCAAGGAAGTGAAGCTGAAATAAAGTACTAGTTACGTAGATTCCTGAGTACAAGCACTGCTCGTCTTAAGTGTTGAAGTTAGTATCATCTGCTCCTCTTAAGTGCTGAAGCTAGTATTATCTGCTCCTCTTAAGTCTATTGGCGAGCTGTTCTTCTTCGGTGCTGATGTTATGGTCACGTGTCCGCTTAAGCTCGCTGGACTACAAAAACAACTTACCGCTACAGTCCAAGTTATTCAAATGATTCTACACAATTACCCCCCCGAAATACTCTACGAAATATTTTCCTACGTCGAAGGTTCCGACTACAAATTGACAGACAAGGAGTTTGAAGAATACCACCTACGTCTGAAATATAGATATTTGTTTGAACCGGATATTGACCGAGAATATCTAGACCTTTATATTACGAAGCCGTGGTTCAAACCCGAAGTTCTTGAACTAAATGATAATGAACTAGCTGATCGAGACGAGTTATATTATTATGAGGACGAACACTTTGAGAGGTTTAAATACATTGATTCTCCAGTACCGAATAGGAGTTTCGGTTCAGTTCGAAATCTTAGGACTATGTCACTGGCTGCTCCTATAACCCGGGATTCTGTTGTACCTAAGAGTGTGAGTAGAATGAAATTGGACAATGTAACTCAAGAGACCCTAGAAGAATTGAGTCTCAGATTTAATTACTTAAAGAGACTAGTTTTTAGTGGTAAAGGGTGGATTTTGTTGGACTTAAGTGGCTTTCACTTCTTGACTCATTTTGAAATTAGACTGATCGCTTTTGACTCCTTATCGAACTTACCCATTTCCTTGATCGAACTTACTATAGAGAGGTGTGAGGGGGGGTGTACGTTCCCTCCTTGTGATTTGGAGTATCTTGTACGTTTACGGACCTTGTGTATCCTCGACTCGCCTGATTTCCATCTCGATAGATTACCTAACTCAATTGAAAATATAGAATGTTCTGGAAATGTCGACCTTTCTAATTTGAGCAAGTTAAAGAGGGTCGCGATTTCTGACGTCACTGAAAATTGCAACTTTCATTACTCTGTTAAGGAGATACAAGTCCAAGATTCAAAGCTAGAGTGTTTGGGCAAAATCTCGAATTTGATCAACCTTGAGCTGTTGAAGATTAAAAATCCAAGACTGGGTTTAGATTGTTTAGATTTAAGCGATACTTCAAGCTTGACAAATCTTAAACTGTTTGCGATGTATCCTATGACTGCGGATGATTGGATTCTTGCTGCCAATAATTTGACGAATTTACAATGTCTAGAGGAGATCAACGTAGAGTATTCACCGAATTTATATATTTTGACTGAATTGAACAACCTCAAAAGCTTAACGATACTTGGTTGTACGAAGTCAACAGTAATGGACTTTAGTGGGTTCCGAAACCTTGTTCTGCTTGAACTCCATGGAGCTGGTATTGAAGGAATAGTTGGATTACCGAATGAATTGAAAAGTTTCAAGGTAAAAGGTAGTGATCTAGCTGTTGAGTGTCCATGGCCAGAGTCTCTCGAGAGAGTAGACATACACCTCTCCAGATTTAATTGTCGTGTCAAATGTCGTTTCAAATGGCCGGTCAATTTAAAACATCTTTTGACACATGGTAATGTTCATCTCAGTGGGACCAACTTGAATGAGTTGAACCTTGAGTCATGGAAGTTACGCTATGTAGACGAAAAGAAAGGAGGTCAATGTGATCAAATTCCAGTTGGAGTTGACGACTATCGGTACAATAATGGTACTTTCAACCTACACAAAGACTTCTTCATCAATTCGAAGTTCTTGACGTACCTCCACTTAAGTAATTGTAAGATAAAATCATCAACCCCGGTCGAATTACCGCCTTCGTTGAAGATGATAAGTATTAGAAGCTGTGGTATGACCTCTGATACATGGAAAAATTTCAAATATGGTTCCAGGGTCACTGATTTACACTTGTGTGAGAATGAGCTAACTAGCATTGAGCTTCCAGATAATATTGTTCGAGTTAATTTGGAGGGAAACAACATCCCCGCAGATTCCATTCCCGAATGGGAACACATTGTTGGGGAATCTGGTTGGGTGTTGGATAGTTATCACACGATCTACGATATTGGTGGGTGTTATGAAGTCATTAAGAAAACCAGATGTTTGAAAGTATTGTTTAGCGAGAGTAAGGTATATGTGCATGAGGATGGTGAATTGTTATTTGAAGTTGCGAACTCAGCTAGAGGGCTGGCCATTGATTCCATTGGCTTATTAACACTTCGGGAACACTCGTGAATGCACGGTGAAATGAGGCGTGCAAGGCGAATGATATGATAATTAAAGATATGCAATGGTATTGCAAGGAAGTTAAGCTGAAATTAATCTACTAGTTGCGTAGATTCCTGAGTACAAGCATTGCTCCTCTTAAGTATTGATGTTGGGATCTGTTCCTCTTAAGTTCACTGGCCACCTCCTCTTAAGTTCACTGGTCAGCTGTTCCTCTTAGTTCAATGGCTAGCTGTTCCTCTTAAGTTCACTGGCTTGCTGCTCCTCTTAAGTTCATTGGACATCTGTTCCATCTTGTTCTCTAGTTGGCGAAACAGTCTCTTATTGTAACTCGTACCTGAATAGAGCCAAAATTTGAACCCCTATTAAAACAAACTTTCTTTTGTCACACTGCAACCAAAATTTGAACCCCTATTAAAATAAACTTTCTCTTATCACACTACAACCAAAATTTCAACCCCTATAAAAATGACTTTCCCCACTAAAATCCTCCCACAAGCAATCTAATCTTACCCATTTACATCAGCATAATCAAGTGCTAATTGTTAGGTTCTCGTGTTCGTCTTAAGTTCACTGGTCTATAAAATCAATTTACCGCTACAGTCCAAGTTATTCAAATGATCCTACACAATTACCCCCCCGAAATACTCTACGAGATATTTTCCTACGTCGAAGGTTCCGACTACAAATTGACAGACAAGGAGTTTGAAGAATACCATTTAAGTCTGACATACAGAAGTATTCCTGAACTGTATTTTATCCCTGATCCTTATCTGCTGTATTTTATCCCAAAGTTTCACCCAGAATACCTATACCTTTATTTTGAGAAGTCGTGGTTCAAACCCGAAGTTCTTGAACTAAATGATGACGATGAAGATGATTCAAGCCCGTTAGATTATTGTGAAGCCAAATATTTTGAGAGGTTTAAATATATTGATGCTCCAATACCGAATATTGATTTCGATTCATTTCCAAATCTTAGGACTATGACACTGTTTTATCCTATAACCCGGGATTCTGTTATACCTAAGAGTGTGAGTAGAATGACTTTGAACTATGTAACTCAAGAGACCCTAGAAGAATTGAGTTTCAGATTTAATTACTTGAAGAGACTAACCCTTGTGTGTCAGCAAGGGTTGATTGATTTTGAATTAAGCGGTTTTCACTTCTTGACTCATATTCAAATACACTTAATCGAATTTAACTCCTTAGCGAAGTTACCCATTTCCTTGATCGAACTTGTTATAAATTGTTGCAAATTCCTTCCTTTTGATTTGGAGTATCTTGTACGTTTACGGACCGTCTGTATCCTCAACTCGCCTGATTTCCATCTTGATAGACCTATTTTGAAATTACCTAACTCAATTGAAAATATAGAATATTCAGGAAATGTTGATCTTTCTTATTTGAGCAAGTTAAAGAGGGTCGCGATTTCTAAAGTCACTGAAAATTGCAACTTTCATAACTCTGTTAAGGAAATAATAGTGCAAGATTCAAAGTTAGAGCATTTGGGCAAAATCTCGAATTTGATCAACCTTAAGCTGTTGAGGATTGAATCCCCAAGACTGGGTTTAGATTGTTTAGATTTGAGCGATGCGTCAAGCTTGACAAAACTTGAACTGTTTGCGATGGGAGCTAACACTGAGGATGATACCATTGATGTCCATAATTTGACGAATTTACAATGTCTAGAGGATATCACACTAAATTTATCTAATAAAGAGGTTGACAGTTTAAATGAATTGTCTGAATTAATCAACCTCAAAAGATTAAAAATAACTGGGATTACGAAATCAGTTTTGGACTTTAGTAAGTTCAGAAACCTTGTTCTGCTTGAACTCGATGGATGGGGTATTGAAAGAATAATTGGATTACCGAATGAATTGAAAAGTTTCACAATTAGTGCTTATTCAACTTCCCCAACTGATAATTTTGAAACTTCAACTTCACTAACTGTTGAGTGTCCATGGCCAGAGTCTCTCGAGAGAATAGATATAAATGTCGACAACTTTAATTGTCGTTTCAAATGGCCGCTCAATTTAAAACATCTTTTGACTACTTCTCGTTCTGATCTCAGTGGTACCAACTTGAATGAGTTGAACCTTGAGTCGTGGAAGTTGAGCTTTTTAATGGAAGAAGATCAAAGTGACCAAATTCCAGTTTGGGTTGACACCTATCTGTACCATAATGGTACTTTCAACCTACACAAAGACTTCTTCATCAATTCGAAGTTCTTGAAGGGCCTCCACTTAGGAAATTGTAAGATAAAATCATCGACGCCGGTCGAATTACCGCGTTCGTTGAATTCAATAAGTATCACATACTGTGGTTTGACCTCTGAAACATGGAAAAATTTCAAATATGGTTCCGCGGTCACTGAATTAGACTTGTGTGAGAATGAGCTAACTAGCATTGAAATTTCAGATAACTTGATTCAAGCTAATTTGAAAGGAAACAACATCCCTGCAGATTCGCTTCCCGAATGGGAAAACACTGTTGGGGAATCTGGTTGGGTGTTGGATAGCTATCGAAAGCTCGAGGGTATTGGTGGGTGTTATCAAGTCTCAAAGGAAAGCAGAAGTTTGAAAGTATTGGTTAGCGAGAGCAAGGTGTATGTACATGAAAAGGGTAAGTTGTTATTTGAAGTTGTGAACTCAGCTAGAGGTTTGAAGACTGGTAAGTGAGGTCAGTGAGTGCTCCAGAGACAAGTTTAGTAACGGTAGCCCTCTCTATATAGATTGAGATCAATTTGATATGCTCCAAAATGTGAAAGTAGGACTCTTCTAGGATATTGGCTGCAAAAAAATGCAGAAACTTAAATGAAAAATTTTGATACTGCCAATGTTCAACCTATGAAATTTAGTTAGTATATAGATAGAGTAGTTAAACAAGCTGATTTGATGTAAGTGGTTGTGTGAACTGGAAGTGTGCGGTTGCTATGAGAGTCTCACTAGGAGGTTATTGTGATCCCTCATGTCATAAGATTTGAGGTACTTTGAACTTACAATTAGTCCTACATTAGATGTAGAAAATTACCATGTAGTGCTCCTGAGTGATACTTTTATGGTTCATGATCCTGTTTTCAGACTGCTGAAATATATCAAAATAAGTGGCAAACTGAATAGTTCCAAACTTGCTCGAAATTCGTACAGATTATTACTCCTGTACTGCTCTGCCACAGTATAAACTCTCTCCAGCTTCAGTTCGGTGCGCTCTCAAGCTCAGTTCAGTGCGCTCATAAAAGCCGATGCCCATGGAGGTGTCGCGAATTTTGTGAAGTCGCAAATCCACCGATTACACATTCATCACCATACTAGCCAGATCATACCATGGGTACCCCCAAACTACTAATACGAGGTCCAAAACTAGATCACAACCTTGTTAGTACGCATTCTGAAGTTAACATAGAAGATGATGGTACACGAATACATAAAATAGTTGTGTCTATCCAATTATCAAGCGAGATTTTACTTAACCTAGGTTTACGTAGAAATTATCCAAGGCAGGACATTCCAAGGGATTTCCCAGATTCGTCAGATCTAGAACTGGTTTCAGATTTTGACTTCGATGAGGAATTAGAGGCCGTTTTGTCTCAGAAGTCTGCAAATGATAGGGAACGGATAGCGAACGTGAAGTCCCACAAAGTAACGGGGTTGTCTCAGGTCAGTCAGATTTCGCATGAGTTCAACAGGGGATTGTACGAGGAGAGCGATGAACTTGACGGAGGAGATTTTGAGGCGGAGGAGGAGGAGGCTGCTGACTTGTCAGCGAAGCTGGACAAGCCGGTTGTAGAGCATCTGGAGGGTTACGCTAATGAGTCCAACGTGGAGCCAGTTGTTCCACTACCCATTGGAATACTGGACGAAGTTCAACCGGTCACAAGTGATGACAACTTAGTTCCAGCGGTCACAAATGATGGCAATTTATTTCTACCGGACACAAATGATGGCAATTTATTTACCACCAATCCATCCTTGCAAAACAGACTCGATGGCAATGGGCCAAATGCAGACAGTATGCTCACAGATGTCGAGATTCCTGGTGCAACCACCTTTGGTATTGCCACTACGTGCGATACCCAAGTAGACACTCTTAGTGAGACACACCAAACCCAGTCAGCTCCACTGCCAATGGTTAATATCCACGGTACAACCGTAAGAATAAGCATAAATAGAAAATCTGGGCTCGAGCTGCCAATTCCTGAAGATTTTGCAGTCTCACCCGAGAACGAAAACCAATCCCTACAGAGTGCAATAAAACTAACTAGAGAAACCTTCGGACTGGGAATACACAGTCTGCAAAAGGAGGCACGTAGTTTGAAGGAAGTTCCAGTCACGACTAAAAACCCGGCGGAAAAGACACAGCCCATTCTGTCTAGTCTGACGGCAACGACTGCTGCCACCAATTCCGTATCTGGAGCGAAAAATGCACCCGAAGTTATTGAAATCAGTGACAGCTCGCTGGACTTTTCCGATGATTACGACCCACTACTCACATCGGCCGTACCCCAATCGTATAACGGACCAAAGTTGTCTACGAAATTTCCACCAAAAGCCTGTGGGGGTCTCGAAACATTGGGTTTGCGTAGAAACAATGAATCGCTTTCAGGGACCTCCAATGCTTTCGTAGAGAATGCCCCGGAGACTCTAGCGACTACACTTCGTAGAGAATACACACTCCCCACAGCACCAGCAACACTTCCTTCAGAATCACTCCCCACAGCACCAGCAACACTTCCTACAGGATCACTCCCCACAGCACCAGCAACACTTCCTACAGGATCAATCCCCACTGGATCACCCCTGACAGCACCCAAGCCTAATAAATCGCTAGAAGTTCCTGGTTTCAGAAATATTCCCCCCAACATCCTTCCGCTACTTGAGCAAGAATTCGATTTTGATGATGATGATATTCTTGATAAAATCATTTTCACCCTCAAGGATCCAATCACATCGACCAAAATCAAACTTCCTGTCAAGTCCGATCAGTGTAGCCACTTTGAGTGTTTTGACTTTGAAAACTTCTGCATTTTCAACCAAATAGCACCTGGGATTAAGAAGGCGATTCTTCATGGAATAACGCAAAAGAATTTCCTCAAGCTAGAAGAAAATGAGGCTAGGTTGAAGAAAGAGACAAAGAAAGCAACCACCGTAGCCAGAGGCGGAGTGAAGAAGGAAGTCAAACCGCCCAAAGTCAGTGTTTCTAAATCCAGTTCGATTTACACTCGTCCGAGCTTCTATCCTCTGTATAAATGTCCAAGATGTGATAGGAAGTTTATTTTACCGGATTTGAGTATTTGTCAAGTATTCAATTACTTTCTTAAGGCTAGTCCTAAGGAAACCGATAGGATCGAGTTGGTTGACTTGAAAAGGTACAGGCTTATTTCCGAAACAAAGAGAAATGTTGTTGAGGAGGTGATCGATTTGGACGAGAGTGAAGATGAACATAAACAAGCTGATATGGTTATTGGTCAGGATATGAATTTTGAACCAATGGGCGAGCTACAGAATGGTATGGAACTAAATAACCACTCTGGGAGTGGAAACGAAGGATTTCCCAATTTACCTGAATTTCCAGTTCTGCCCGACCATTCTTGGGACGACTATGACGATTTGTTTGACGAGTTGGAGGTTCAGGGAGGGAGTTGGGAGGATCCGGTTGTTTTGGATTGAGAGCATCAAGGTACGAGGTAGAAGTGTGTTGAGGACGTTTTAGGGTCGCCTATTTACCTGCAATCGGAACAAGTGTAGCGTCTCAAGGAATAAGAATAGCACTGAATTGAGTGTATTAAGGGGGAAATTACGCTTCATATGTAATTGAACTACAAACTTATTTGTCATGCATTACAGATAAGAGTTATTTGCGTAATGATCGGTCAGTTTCAAAGTATAGATGAAACTTTGCAATTTACGGTGGGAAAGCGAATAGAACATTTTCTCTTTTTTATCGAATTAGTGAGACTCGACTGTATGAGCAGGTCAATCTTCAGTAACGAAATGGCTTCATACTTCCGATGAAGACTAGCAGAATGACGGTTACGTTAGTGAGTCTTTATCAAGTTTTCAAAGTGAGGTGAATGACGCTTACGCTAGTGAGTCTTTATCAAGTTTTCAAAGTAATGACTGTAATAAGATTAATCTACGTCCCATCATACACCATCACCACAATAACATAGCACGTCAAGTGAATACCAATGAGTCACTACGAAACAATTCGTTTACTTTTATAGATAGAGAAATTGAATATATACTCGCAGAGTTACATTTGGGAAATTGATGTAGATTACCATTTGAGGTTTAGACTTGAATGTGTTTTCCTTCTGGCTTCAACAACTCTTATCAGTGATCTTCTGGCAGCGGAATGATATAACAATTTACACTTGCAAGCAAATGATGCTCTTTCAACATGTAGTCTCCTCTTGCGATCTAATGGGGTTAGAGACTTAAGTCTTATCAGTGGAAATCACCCCAGTCTTACCAACCATTGATATTTTACAGTTCATTGTTTACATTACCCGCCCAATACCATCTGAACCCCGTTGCATACCAATACGTAAAGATCAGAAGATCACCAGACCATCAGCGACACCAGGTTTGATTTTAGCTAATTTAACCGCTTAGAAGGGTCGGAGTACAATGACTCGTTGTTCCTCCTCCTAGGAATCCAAAAATACCCTCGCCTTCTCAATACTTTTATAGATCTCCTCCATGTCTTTCTCCAACAACTCAATCGATTCGGTCAACCCACCAATTTCCCTCATCAACTTTTCCCCAAATTTGCCTTGTCTATACGATTCAATAATCAAATGCATTTGAAAACTCCCTCTATGTTTTCTAAAAGCTGCCGCCAACTGGTTTGCATCAATAACATAGTCATTCAACTTTTCAAGCAAATCATCGAGTTTTAGTTCATTTTCAGTGTGGATCTCTTTTTTGATTTGTAGATCAATGTTCAAATATTCAAGTGTGAGTCTACCGCCTAATTTCGTAGTATCTGTTGAAAGCATGTTTAATCGTGATCTTTGGGTGCAAATTTTGCAACGCACAAATGGGGAATTTTGAAAGGGGTTTTTGAAATGAGGGGCTTATTGTGTTGAATAGAAAGAATTGTTTGGTGGTTATGCTTGTTTGGTGTTTAGAGCGTGTTTGGTGTTTACTAGTGTTTGTATATAGGGGCTTATATGTTGCACCTTTTTATGTAAGTTGCATATCTCAGCGATGTGCGATGTGTCTAGAGGTACTCAATGATTGTTGATTTAAAACATAACGAGATGTGTACTATCTCTAAATTTTACCATTTCCGTGTCATTCCCAGCTGAATCCGAGAAGATACCTTGTGTCAGTACTGATACCCTCCTATCTTAAAGTTTACTTGTCTGCATTTTCATTTCTCAATTGTTAAGATACCTCCGCTTACATTTTTCCAACCTTGCAATCTTCATCGTCAACGTCTTGAACCTGATTTCACATTCAATTATCCTTAAGTTTGTCATAAGCTCTTTCAATTCATTTGTTCCTTCGTCGATCAACTCCGAATCAAGCTTGTTGAATAAAGCCTTCTGTTCATCAAGTACTTTATTCGTGCAAAGAATTCTGAACTTAATGAGTTTGAGTTTGGATTGTACAGACTCGATTTGATAAGCACCAGCCGCAATCAATGGAGTCCAAGAGTTAATTGAACACTGAACATTTTGCAGCCATTGTGGATACCTCATTGTAGTAACAGTAATTTAGTGAAGAAAGTGTGTTGACTCTCTCGGTGTGCTTGACTCTCTTGGTGTACTTGACTCTCTTGGTGTGCTTGATTCTCTCGGTGTACTTTTTCCTGGACTCCTTAGGCATATAAAACTCCACTAAACAAGGAAATACTGTACATACTCTGATATATTGATGAACCAAAATAAAACTATTGAGACTTTAGAGGATCGGTTTTTTCATTCCCGTGGGCGGTAGATTCATTTTAATATTCATCATCCTTCCCAGCGTCTTGAGTGTGAGTTTGTGGGATCATATCTTTATGGGATCGTATTGACTTATTTGTCTCGTTGGACATAGAATATGAGGCTACTCGCAAGTACAATCGCTTTTGGTGGGAGTAGCTGTACTTATCGTAATTCTTAACCTGACTGGTTTTGCCACCATTTCAGTTGCTGTAGAATTGACGGAGTTATTGCATACCAAAACTTTCAGCGTGACTGTTATACAATTGCTGTTAGTTTCACATTTGGCATATTTTAACCTGGGATGTCAGTGTACCTTCTATAGCATTTGCAACCTTCGGCGGTCCTTCATAGGAATTTGTGTAGGGTGCGAAAATAAAACCCCCTTAAAAACAGACTTTCAAAAACGCCGCCTAAAATGTTGACGATGATAGGAAGTTTTCAGTGTGTTGAATCTACATTACTCATAAAAGTGTTGATTATCATAAACATGTCATATACATAAGTTCATTAATCTGGCATTAATATAGGTCATCACCATACAATAACACGACCGTACATTGTTCAACCTAAGTACCTAGTTCGAAGGAGCAATACCAACAGCTTTAACATAGTCATCCAATCCCAACCTTTGGTACTTTACACCCAATCCCTTTGCAACCTTCTCTCCCAAGTCGGCATCAATCAAGCCCCAGTACAAAGGAACCTTCTCTTTTACAACATCACTCTTAATTTTTCCAGCATGTCCAACAATAGTCTCAATGAATTCCTTCTTGTCTGAATCACTGAAAACCTTTTGGTACAATTCCCTTGGTTGTTCCAAATCCAACTCTCCAATTCCAGAAACATAGTCGAACGACTTCAACCAGATCTTCTCTTCATGGGCTCTCTTTGCTTGCTCTTCTTGTAAGATGGTATATTTATCAAGAGATCCTTGGGTTACGACACCCTTATATTTAGCGTCAACAACCTTAGGTAAGCCGTTAGTATGTTCCAAGGAGATACTGTTGATTGGATCGATAAGAGAAATGAAATCTTGTCCTGGTTGAGCTTCGACCGTTGCAGCACCATCTCTTTGGAAGTTACCTGCATGGAATGGACACCCCTCTTCTTTCGAAAACGTTCTTGGTTTGTTAACAGGGAGTTGTTGATAATTAACTCCAAGACGGTATCTATGAGTATCTGGATAAGAAAACAATCTCGATTGTAAAACAGGATCATTTGAAGGCTCAATACCAGGGATTAAATGACCAGGAGAGAAAGCAGCTTGTTCGATTTCGGCAAAGTAGTTTTCTGGATTCTTATCAAGTACAATCTTACCAAACTTTCTTAATGGGAACTCTTTATGAGGCCAAATTTTAGTTAAATCATTAATGGAATACTTAAACTCTTCAGCTTGCTTAGGAGTCATTGTTTGCACGTAAGTGGAATAGGTTGGGAATTTTTTAGATTCAATACGTTCATGTAAATCTCTAATGTGTTCATCTTTCGAGGAGCCTACCAATTCACCAGCTTCTTCATTACTAAGTACTTTGAACCCTTCATCAGAAAGAACATGGTATTGGACGTAGGTGATTTCTCCCTTATCGTTGATATTCTTGAACGTGTGACCCGAATAAGCATTCATTTGAGCCCACGACTTTGGTACACCTCTTGGTCCCAACAAGTAAGTCACCTGATGTAAGGATTCAGGATTTTGCACCCAATAATCCCAAGTTCTTGTTGAATCCGTACCTTGATCCAAATGAGTAGCAGGATCTCTCTTTTGAGTATGGATGAATCTAGGGAACTTAGCGGGATCCCTTATGAAAAATACTGGAGTATTGTTAAATACCCAATCTAAATTACCAACATCGGTCTTGATTTTGAAGGAAACACCACGAGGATCTCTGGCAGTGTCTGCAGATCCACTTTCACCCCCAACAGTGGAGAATCTCACGGTTAACGGAGCTTTGTATCCAACGGTTTGGAAAGGTCTGGCAAATGTTATGTCGGATAATGAATCAGTCAATTCAAAGTATCCGTGAGCTCCACCACCTTTAGCATGCACCACTCTTTCAGGAATACGTTCTCTGGCAAAATGGGCAAGATCATCAATCAAATTGAAATCATCTAAAAGTAAAGGACCACCTGGTCCTGCTGTCTTGGCTCCATAAGGATGTTGTGCATATGGTGCACCATTGGATGTGGAATAAACGAAATCTTTGGACATATTTGGTATGTTATTCAATGCGGAGTGAAATATTCAGGGAGTGGATTGTTTATATACCACACTAACAATAGGAGGGGAATTACTAAGGAGCTGTGGTTATTGGATTAGCAAGCAAGGCCAAGGAGCAATGTTCTTAATGCGGGGTTTGTGTAGGGATGACATATTCGGGGATATCGCTAGACACTCAATGTGCGCCATTGGATACCCACAGCGAGATGCCGTGGCTAGATTTGATGCATGATTGCCTTCCAAATATGGGTTCAATTGGCCATATTGGTTTACTTGCTTTACCTCAATTACGTAGCGTACCTTTATTTTTTAGCGGAATTACGTAAGCAAGCATGGCTATTTATAATTGTGGTTGAGCAATAGAATAGAGTATGGCCAATTTTCAGTTGATATTTTATACAGTATAGCCAATTGCAGTTGCTACTTGCATAGTATAGCCATTTGCAGTTGTTCATTTGCAGAGTATATTTGTTAATTACATAGGTATATTTTGTTAATTACATAGTATTTTGTAAATAACATACGTATATTTCCAGTCGTTAATTACATGGAGTATATTTCCAGTTGATAATACAATCCCTTAAAGCTCACCAAGATTACCCGACTTACGCTTACTACCCACACTTATCCGACTACATTGTTAGGCGGTAAAGACAATACCCCTCTAATGAAATGCCTTCTACTACTCTCAACGTGGTAAGCCACGTCACCGCCCTTGCTTCTTCACCTCGAATCCCTTTGAATTTTATTCTGTTGACACATTTTGCGGAATTTCCTGCAATTGATTGCTCTCAAAAACACTCCGGAGATCCTTGAGCAAAGCTTTGCATTGTGCTGCAGAATCGCATCCAGAGCATTTTCACATTACAAATAGATCACGTGGATTTGCAGCCATTACAAAGATCTGGATCGATCGGTAGAGTCCATTGTTTAATAAGAGCTGGGAGGGGAATCCGGTGGGACAGTTAGTTGTGGGTGTACGACAAATCCTTTCGAGTGCAACTAGTTTGTATTAGTTCGTGGTGAATGGACGAATCTCAAAACGATATCAATATCTACACGAATGTCCATGTAATTCATACGCACATTATGGTATAAAATGATCACCAAAGTTGGCTCAGTGTTAGTCGTCTCAACCCAGTCCATATCAGTCTGGTGTGTATTGGTATATGTGGTTCATAAGGGAATTATTGGAATGAGTTGAACTAGTGCTTGTCAATTCTCACCAGAAAACAGCGAGGTTGCAACCTCACAAAAAACTGTAACCATTTCAAACCTGGTTAGCGCTGTATTTGTATTCTGGTAGTACATTCAGTTTGTATAGTTCTCGTGCACTAGCTTGAAATCTGTGGGACATTTTTGGTGTTATTTGATACTTTGAAATCTTGCTGAATGTGTCATACCGTACTATCTGAGTCTCAGTATCTGGTGCGGTCACACATTTATTTGCAATGTCCAACCGCATGTTTGCACCCATTCCAAGCACATTTGTTACTTAGAACAATTTGTTGGCGAATAATCCACGGTTGGAACAAAGTACTCGACGAAACACCCTTATAGCCTCCATTTTTGTGATGTCTCTTTTTTGCGACATTTTACGACATTCAATACCTCATCAAATGGCTGCGATCACATCAGGCAAACACAACTATGTTCCGTAGACTCCTACACACAACTTCCCTTCTAAGAGAGCCGCTTAAAGGGGGTGGTAATCGATTTGCGGCTAAATATAACAAACCAAAACCCAAACAAACCAAAAACACTCCCGACAAATATCGTACTTCGTATGGAAAACCCAAACCAAAGTCAACTCCAGCACCAAGAAGACAATTTGAATTCAATACAGGGTCTATTCAAGCTCAAACCGCTTTAAAGGATCTCATCCTCCAGGTCAAACTGGTAGCTCCGTCCTTCAATGTGAAATATGTCAACCAAGGTAAACTTGAAAACACTCATTTGGTCGATATTTGTAACAACATAGACCTTTCGAAACAAGGACTCCTTCTAATCAAGAACGATGATGGTCCTATGATTAAAGCAGTCAAGGTTGAAGACATGATAACCAATTTTACAGATAAACTAGCATTGCAAAAGGAACAGGAGTTACTTGACAAGGGTAGTAGAACAGCTCATAAAGTGATAAATCAAAGATTACGATTAGAGAAAAAGAAGTCAGCGTTGAAAGTTTTGAATATCTTCTGGAAGATCAGTCAAGCCGATTTGGGTAATCAAAAGAAGTTTGAAATCGAAAGGAGGTTACAGAAGGGCGAACGGTTCACTATATTTTTGAAGAGTAAGGGAAGAGAAGCCAAGGCGGAGATGTTGAAAGAGGCCCAAGAGGATGAGGGCGAAGCTGAGATCGAAGAGGAGGATGAGGTGAACCAACTTGACACGGCGGAAAAGAGTGTGGAGTTGCAACGTCGGGAGATGATTTATAATTCGTTGATTGAGATCTTGGACGAAATGCCCTGTACTTATAAGGTGGAGGGTAAGGTTGACGGCAGAATGTCGATTGCAATGGTTCCGGACGTGGAGGAGGTTAAGAAGGTCAAGGTTAAGGAGGAGAAGGTGAAGAGGGGGGAAGAGAGGGTCAAGGTGGAAAAGAAGAAGAAGGTTAGGGAGGTTGATTTGGATAGTTTGTATGATATTAAGATAGTGGATTGAGTATCGTTGTGAGAGAAACGAAGTGAGACTGAGTTACATTTGAATCCTTAGAAATATAATCTGGGTCATTTAAGGAAGGATAATTTCATTAGAACTCGCCCCTGATGTTGCCCAATACTAATTCTTCTTCACTGAGGCGTATTTTTAAATTGGCATCATACACTAAACAACGTCGAAACATGGCCAATGACTCCTACATCGTAAAGCTTGAGAGGAAATTTATTGTCGTACTCCAAGCTTTTCCATAAACTCCTGTGAGACCAAGTTGAGCAAGTAGATTCCAGGAGAAGAAGACACTTCTCATTAAGAGTTCAAAATTTATCTCAGTGAAGTCAGCCCGGACACTTTTGCAATGAATCACCAAAACTCATCATACATAACATCACTAGAATATTAATTACCTGTAAATACGTGTATATATTTAATTGAAAATAGACTTAGAGTAATACTTAACGACCAGCGTAGAATTAGTGTGGTTCATAAGCGGTTGTGTGTATAACAGGAGCCAAACTGACCATTTCAGGGGAGACCTTATTCGTGTGTTATTTGAACAATGAGTCTTGTGTTTGGTAATATTAATACAACCCATTAATCCACAGGTATGATTAATTTGTGCTATGTCCCTCTGTGGTATCACATGTCTCACTTGTAGTGTTGTAATCTCAGGTGGTCATGGAATAAAAGTCGTGCTCGTTACTCCTCATGGTATAGGTCCACATATGAAAGTCACATCACTCCATGGCTTCTGCTCATACCGCCCCATAATTCACCACATCCCTCCTCAACATCCTCTCTTCTCTCAACTTCTTCACCTTATACCCAAAAACATGTCCATCAATCAACTCATCCACAATCGGGTAGTTCAACAACCTCTTGATCTCCACTTGATCCAATTTATAATTATTAACTATTGAAGTAGCGCTACTGTAATACAATTCATCCTCATCAAAACACTCCTTCTCGTAATCAATCCCTTGGAGTTCTGGGTCACCTCTTAAGGAATTTAAGATTTCTTCGTCCGGGGGAGGTGATATTGATGACACTGATTGCTGATATAAAGCTCTCGTGGAGGTCCCGCTTATGAGTGACGTGCTATCGAGACGGGTTGATTCTGAGTGACGTAACGAACTAGCATCAGACAACCCTAGTTGACTCACACCCAATGGTAACGATAACGGACTCTCGATTTGACTCTCTGAAGTACTTCTCACTTCTGGTGAGTTTTGAGGAGCATTCCTTATCCAATGTTTCTGTTTCCCGTTGCTCTCATACCTCAACCCTTGATTGATCCTACTCATTCTACCATTTGAATCGGGATGTGCGATAGTTGCTTCAACTGAATCAAATTCTTTATAGTCCTTATAATAATCCCCCTTGAAGGTTAATTTGAAATCATGAACCAAATCCTTACATCCAAAGGTATCCTTCAAAGCATACTTGAATTGGAGTCTACCACTTGGCATATTCTTCATTGTATATGGTACATACGAGAATGAAATAAAATGCCCAATGGCAAAGAAGATCAATTCCACACATAATAACCCATTTTGAATACAAAGTCCAATTGAGCCTTCTCCTTCAACTTGAGGGAGGACTTGGAAAAAGTTCAAAAACGCCAAAATTATACCTTGCCAGTACGAGGCAAAAATAATCAACTTAACACAGAGAAACTTTCCCACTGGGCCGAAAGGTTTTAGGTCGGACCAGAGAGTTTTCCAAAAGATGGCCAAACTGTACAACGACAAACTCACACTAAAGTTGTAAAGTATAGTCAACCAAAGGTACAAGCTCTTCCATCCCATATCATTGGTATCCATCACACCAATACCCTCAAAGAAGATTGTAGCAAAACAGATAAACGGCTTCAACCACACATATTGAAGTATACCTCTTTTAATACCCAAAAACGTCTTCGGATCACTCATATCAATCTTAGGCAAACATGACATGATCCCCGGATGTTTCACTGGCTCTCTACCACTTGTCATAATGATGATATTTCTTTCACCTCCTAGCATATCGGTTAGTAAGGAAAAGAATGTATAGATGACAAATGCTTCATAAACTTCTCTAACAGGTTCTAGGATGAACTTATTGAAAGCTGATGTTTGATTGGTCAACATCGAATAACACGAGAACGCAAATAATGGCACTATAAGTTGGATTCTGATCATAAGATGTTGTTCGAATGGTTTTCGATAATTCTTAAGGTGTAGTAGTATTGATAAAAATATTATAAGCGACGACGTTATGGACGAGTAATAGCAGATGGTGTTGATCCAGTTGGGAAGTGTCACCACCTGGAGCATATCATCGGTTGGTTCAGTCATGTTGCTTTATTGCAGAGACTTTTGGTGGGAACTTTTGGCAGTCATTTTTGATCGCGAAATCGCGAGCTATCAGATTGATAGCCAGACAAAGAGATAACAATGATCGGTATCGGAACTTACGCTTAATTAGTATTCGATGCTTGAGCGAATTTGATTGTTTTACGTAACTAGTTATGTAACTTATGGAAAGGAGATCTTTGTTGACAGAATTTTGAGCTTTAACTGACAACTCCTCATATCATTGATAGACCTGCTACACTAAAACAAAATGAACCTCGTCAACCCGGCCTATCTAAAGAATCTGAATCGTTAGACTTCTATGATCTGTATATATAATCCATCACCGAGCTGCCACAATATAGAGCGATCTGACTATTGATACGAAATAAGCAACCACCAAATTCTCACAACCTACAAATCGCCCTGCTCTCCGACATTTACATCATTACGTCTAAGTTTTATTAAAATTTGCTCTAAAGATACGTACTGTCATAACACATCACTGGCCAAAATGAGAAAATTAATTGGCATCGATATTGGGATTAAGTGGTGGTTGTGTAATAACTCGTTACAGTGTGACAGTATGCTAGGGACAGGTTTGCTCCCTCGCGTAATGTCTCAAGTGTGCCCGAATGTCAACTATGATCGCCAGGTGGGTTTACCAAAGTTGCGGAAGTGAATCGGGGGGTTCAGAAAGCTTCGCAGGACCAATAGTAACAATGATGTGCGATATACTGACAATCGCTACGCTGATTGGAGAGCCTCATGCATGCTTCTCAGAAGATATCTCCCCCAACTCCTCCTCCGTCACCAAATTATGCTTGTGCAACTCCCTGCCGTCCCTACAAACCTCGATCCCCTTGAAGAATTCATCCTTCAAGATCTCCCCCGTCAATATTCTCCCCTTTGGATCAATCGACAACATATGGCCAATCAAGTCTCTTGATTGGTGTGGTAAATGCCTCAACAATCTATTTGGTCCTTTTGGAGTGGTAGCTCCCTTTGAAACGCTACTCACAGTTTCACCTCTTTCACCATCTGGTGCCCCCACGAATGATCTATAACTTGGATCACTTAATTTGGGTAACTTCCAAGGAAACCTCTTAAGGATCATACAGCAGAAAATAATAGCTATGGACCAAACATCGGCATATCGTGGATCATAGCCGAAATTACTTGGTTCCAAAACCTCAGGAGCAAGGTATGGATCCAGTCCAACTACACCTCTAGCTCTTATAAGTTTGTGTTTCTCGTCTATAATGTCGTCCACTTCTGGATTTATTGGGACACCTATAACTATCTCTCTTTTGAAATGGATCACCGAACCATAATCAATGATCTTAAGTATACCTTGTTCGTTCACCACACAGTTATCGAGCTTCAAATCACGATGAGCAATACCTTGTTGATGCATGAACGTAACACCCTTCACGATTTGCTTGAAATAACAGAAAACCTCTTCATTGGTCATAAGTCCAGACATTACCAAATTGAAGAAATCATAAGGACAATATTCCATAACCATATAGTATTCAGGCTCTTGGATCATTTTAATATGTTTATGATTATGCGAGTTGTTACTGTAGTCTTTAATGAGTTCAAAGGTATGTATGAGATTTTCATGCTTCATCACTTCTCCTATTTGGAATTCGTTTCTGACTCTGATCTTGAAGTCATTATCACTTTCGCCAGGAAGTTTGGACAGGAACTTCTTCACAGCGTAAATTTTACTTTGGTCGGTATTGGACCTGACAAGATTGACAGACCCACTCGCACCGGTACCAAGATGTTTTCCAATAGACCCATACTTTTGGTAAAGCACCGTTGGTTCGTTATGACTAGGAGAACTTGAGGGATTGAGTTTGGTGCTGCTATGTGAATGGTGATGGTGTTTGACCTTATCAAAGAATCTTTTTAAGGAGAGACCATGTTTTTTATGGTCCTTCTTTTTGGACGCCGAGGAGGTAAAGTTGGAATGTATTGTTGCTGACGAGTCTGACGTGGCCATTGATGATGCTGCAGGCTCGTTGGGAGAATCGAGATTGGAAAGTGATGTTTGCAGGGTATTTGCAGAATGGAAATCTGTTGAATTTTGCGAGTCATGGTCGTCGTATGAAGTTACGATCTTCATCCCCCTTGGTAGAGGGAGGACAACAGCATCATTGGGGAGAACTGCATTTCCTGAACTGATTTCACTATTTGGTACGCGGGTAGTTCCTTCGCGATGGAGGTGGTCCTGTGATGGACTACCTGTTCTAATTGGTGTACCACGAGGAATTGGACTTCCACGTGGAATTTGACTAGGACTACCAGATCTGATTATCTGACTTGGACTGCCAGATCTGATTATCTGACTTGGACTGCCAGATCTGTTTATCTGACTTGGACTACCGGATCTGATTATCTGACTAGGACTACCAGCTCTGAAAACCTGGCTTGGGCTTCCATTATGAATTTCCCTTCCGATTTGATTTGGGCTCTCGCGACCAATCGAAATCGATGGACTGGGATGTTCTAATGCTGGACTTGAAATTCCATGAGATGAGATTCCTGGAGACGTTCTTCCTGTTGGCGTGTGAATACCTGAGGTAAATTTCGATCGATCAGTTCTTCCTGGAATTGGGGTGATTATTTCCGGAGAATCGTGTTCACTTTTATTATTCGAGTTTGAGTCCAATGTGATACTTGATATTGCTTTATTCAAAGTATTTGGAATTGGTTGGTCTTGCTGATTGGAATGGTTTGAATGTGATGTATGAGTGTTTTCAATCGGATGATGAACGTTGTCAGTGGTGTGATGAACGCTACTCGTGATTTGATCAACGTGGTCATTCGAGTGACCATGGATAGCAAGACTCGACCCAGAACCGGATCCATTGAGTGGTGCACCAATATCTCTTTCTCCACTCCTTACATCCTCCCCACTTGAATTAATAGGAGTAATTGCTCTTCCTTTAGAACTTGAAGGTGACAACCCTGAAGGAGTTCTCTTTCTCAAAAAAAAACGGTGGTCATGCTTGCCACCATCCTTCTCTTCATCTTTACTACCGCTCTTCGGGGAACTGAAAATCAGTAGAATTGCCATAATAAGGTTGATTTATGAAATACGTTCAAAAAATTTTTGTTAGAGTGAGCGTATGATATTTAGACTAAGTAGGAAATATAATGATAATAAACGGAATTGAACTAAGAAAACTAGGTTTATTATTCATACAATTAATAAGAAGTCATCACAATGTCTATTCATGTTATTTAATGTTTGTAGAGTTATTGTATGTTGGCATTGATGTCAAACCGTCGTATACAAGTGCCCGCAAAACTCGGCTTTGGCGGGGTTAAAATTTGTTAAGGGTCTTAGGGACAGCGAGAGTCGTGGTGAATGAGGGTGAGACTGACGCTGAAAACGGAAAGTGAGGCTGAGGATGTATGGATTGTGGTTAGTCTACCTGATCTGTGGTGGTGGTTAATGTAGGATATTCCTGGTGTATCCCTAGAGATGCAATGTTGCTGACGACATACAATAAGATTAGTAAGCTGAAGTGTATGCGTGGTTGTTAAATATGAGTACATAATTTCGGTATTGAAGTACGCCTCCCCGTGAGGTGGAGTGGTGAGGTGGAAAATTGGTGGGCTGTGTTTATAGGAGGAATTCATTTCTTGTGGCTTGAAATGCCAAATTTACAACTCGACTTCTAATCAATTTGAATTGCATCCTTCGTACCTTCGGTTACTGGTGTCCACTTGTTGGGTGCAAAATTGTTGAACAATCACATGGTAGTGCGATGACTCGAAGGACTTCTTTAGGTAGACTTTTGAATTGGTATGCTTGGTATACTAGACCAGGGAGTAGTTGGACCTTGGCCTCGGAAATATGTATACCGGTGTATAAGAGATGTTGACTCCTCGTATATTTTGAAGACATCTCGTACACCCCTCGCGATATTCCTCTGGCATCCCTAAAAAGTAGAAATTTCCACGATACTGATACCGGCCGATCAATGATCCAGTTCACTGACTTTTTCTCGATCCGCTCAATTTAATTGAATTTGGTCTACGTCTGCTGGCAATTTTTTGTCCATCTTCAACCTCTACAAACTCTCTACATTCATTATTCAATTTATTAATTAATTTACAATATCAGTATTAAGTGTACTTAAAGTACCATACGGGTATAATTCGCTCAACTGAGGAGAAATAAAAGATTGGAAGGGTGTTCGAATGACAGCAAGCACCATCTAGCTCTGTACCAAGAGTCATAGGGAAGTGGCACAAGAAATCTACTCGAATCTGCAACTTGGTATGTTCAACATTCTCCAGGGAGTACAGGGATAACAATCGACAAGTCTCAGGTCTGCCAAATGTGCACTAACCACACTTCCTTTCCTGTCTGATCTAGTTACCGGTTATCTTGTTCCAAATCCCGCTCCCACTCCCACTCTTCCCGCTCCCACTGCTGCTCCCACTTCTCAACAAACCGCCCTCTTCATCACTTCCGTCATCTCTAGCAACATCAACATCAAGTTTACTCAAAGTGAACAGATCACTTCTCTTTTTACTCTTCTTCTTTTTCTTCTTCTTGATTGACTCATCGTCCAAAATAGTGATATCATTATGACGTTCTTCATCGTCACTAACATTTTCAATGATAGTTTTGTGAACCCCCTTAACCTCGATTACGGATTCGATGATCCCACCGGTACGGTACGATCGTGTCTCTTGGAATTCGAGGGTGGCATCAGGGATGTTTACTGGTTGATGGTGGGCCACATTATTGGCCGCGTCGGGGTAGAAAACGTTGGAGTGGACATGACCACCGTTGGACGAGCCATTGCTAAACGGCCTATCTTCCTCGGTGGAAACTCTACGGTTTGCCTCCTTAATGGCGCCTTCTTCACTAGCATGAATAACGTTGATATTGGCACCCTTTGAACTTGGACCAGGTACGGTTGATGGATTCGGACGTTTGATGGTGACAAACGGTTTATTTGTCTCCAACGGGTTCAAAGCAAGATTCTTAGGAATCCAGTTTTTAGCAGAGTCAATTCCGGACTCAGCAACTGCAGCGAGCATAGGAGATTTAGGAGGTTTGACGATCTTCGGTACTGCCTTTGGAGATAAGTTTACTTCCTTTGGTTGGTTTAACTCTCTTAGTAAATCAAAATCAGCTCTACCGCCATCAAGAGAATTTCTCTTTGATGGGTTTGCTGATTGATAGAGATTATGAAGATAAACGGTGAGGTTTCTCTTACTTAAAGGACCCGGTTGGGCTCTTTTGATATTCTTATTGATATCGATATAAACATCTGATTCATCAACGATTTCTTCTCCAATCAACTCCTCAATCACATCTTCAAGAGTAAGGACACCCACGGCACCGGTTGGTTCACCAGGGGTGGTACTTACCACGATCATATGGGATTTACCTTCTTGGAAATAATTCAAAATATTCAAACAGGAGGTTTCTAAGGAGGTTTCAGGAAGTGTGGCCAAAGGAAATGAGGATACAGGCAAAGCATCTTCTGGATCGTAACTGATCAAAACACGCACTAATAACATACCGATGAAATTGTTTGGTTGGTTGGGTAAATGGATTGGAATACGAGAGAATCCAGCATTGAAGATTTCCTCAACGGCAGCTTCATCAAGGACAGTATCTGCACTCATGGTATAGACTCTTCTCATTGGGGTCATGATATTACTGACCAACTTCTCTTTCAAGTCAAGGACTGCGGAAATGATGGTGACTTCATCTTGGTTCAATCTTTCAACACCCATGGTACGATGCAAAGTAACCAAGGTTTTGAGACCGGATTTCTTATACACGGTTCCATGATCTTCACCAAGAATATGATCCAATAACAATGCACACGGATAAGCAATCGGATACATGATATACATCAACATAAGCACAAATGGAGCAAATAATGCACCAACTTGTAATCCGTAACGTACACAAATTGATTGTGGAATAATCTCCCCAAAAACAACAATCGAAGCAGTTGCTGCAACTACAGCAGGCCATCCACCTCCAAGACAACGATCCAAAACAATCGGTAATGTTTCATTGGTGATAACATTACATAGTAATAATGTGACTAAAACCCAATGTTTACCACGTCCAATCAATCGTAACACCTTTTTGGCGTATTTTCGTTCAAGAGGTTCGCCACTCGAGGCAATAACCTTCAAATAGACTTCATCTTGACCCATCAATCCAAGTGTTAACCCGGCAAAAACACCACCGGCCAACACCAAGAATACACTCAATGCTAAGTTGGCATAGAATTCCTCTGGGGTCATTGGTGGGTGAGCAGCAACGACTTTGGGAGCGGTATCCCTCAGGAAAATGGGCAAGGCAGTAACAACCTTCGAAAGGTTGGTAAGAATGAAAGCAAGTTTGGCTATGACACCTCCATTAGCTAGATTAGTTCGGGGTTTGGACATACGTTGTGTAAGCTAGATTTTTAGAAAACAAAATGGCGCAGGCCAAAAATTGAAATGGGAAATTGCCAGGAATTATGAAAAATTAGGGACGCACATAACTGGAGTATCAGACATGATGGAGCGCTCTAGGAAACGACAGTAGGGCTGCAAACTTGGGCACATAAGTATTTGACTGTCAAATTGAAATTATTCACTACGTGGACACTGATAACATCAAACATCCACACCGCAGTACTTACTACTATTTCACTACTTGGAGTGCCCACATAGGGGGTGCTATCTGGAGCTATAGACATGGTGAGATGTTTCTAGTAAGTGGGTTTAATAGAAAATCTATTGCGGGATGTATAGATGTAAAAAAATGTGAAAAAAGTCCTCTCCTTTGTAATTTATCGACCTTGCAAACCCCCGAATCTTACATATTCAAGCTTTTCGCTACACGCTACTGTGCTGGCAAATGACCTCCAGCAGCCGAGCCAAGATTCAAGTTCAATATCAACAAGGAGTGAATAATAAATGCCACACGTGCTGTGGTGACTTTGTCACACTACTTCTTTCCGGATGTGTCAACCTGTCATGGTCAACAATTATTATTTATTACAATAGTCGATTTAACAATAGAAGTGTAAAGTGTATTGGTTTTGTTAAGGTTACACGATGTCCGGATCCGGGACCGGATGTGTGAAAGGGGTTCTTGGAAGAGGTGAGATAATGTTACATTATGTAAGGTGGATTATATAGAACGTTATAAAGAATGTCGGTTAGTAGTTGATTGTGGGTTGCGGTTTGTGTCAAGCCAGCATGATGACGTATAGACTGGTGCTATATGTAGGAGTGTTGGTGCGGTGGATAGAGGTGGATGAGAGAACGAAAAGGCATACCTTAAAGGTGTAGTCGCGCAGTCTTCACATTCCCCCAATTGTTGGTGTAGATTACATGAATGACATACAATGGATACATTGTCAGCAGAGTACCCATAATCACTGTACCCTAGAAGATTCTATGACTACATCTTGCTCCGAATAATGAGGTAACTAAGTCCACACGAATCTCACCCTCACAAAACATCTACGCTCTAAATCTAATGAATAATACTTGTAATTGTATACAAATAACACCGCCATTACTTTATTCTATAACCGTTCCTTAATACATGTTTGCTATGTGTGTGATTCTAGATGATTTGTTTGAAAAGTTGGTATTTCAGGTACTCATATTCTATGTGACGAGTACCCACGAACGTATCATATTTGATCTCCTTGCCAAACTCAAAACAGTTGTAGAGCCACCATTGACCATTGTTCGTACTCATGCTCCCTTTCAAATGATTTACTGCGCCGTATCTTGATTATAAGTTCCCTTTCAGATGATAACCGTGCTCGCTGCGCTTGACCTAATCGTAAAGAATCTTTCAGATGATTAGCTGTACTCGCTGTGCTTGACCTAATCATAAAGTCTCTTTCAGATGATTATCAGTACTCGCTCCTGTTCTTACCACCTCGCCTCAAACAACGCCGCGGTACCCTCCGCCTTCTCAATCTTATTGAAATACGTCCGCACCAACCTCTCCTCCTTCACTCCAAACCTCCTACAAAACTCATTGACCCACTCTAACAACCCCAAGTCAACATCCTTCTTTTCTATCAGATCGTACTTTTCTAAGGCGTCCCCAAGCCATTCCTTTTCCGGGATATCACCCGAACTTATTTGACCACCTCCATTTATGCAGCCACCAGGACAAGCCATGATTTCTACGTAATCACATTTCGATGGGTCGGCTTGTTCTTCAACGGTAACCACTTTTGAAGTTCTAGCTCTTCTACGTGCAACTAAAGGATTCACCTTCACTGGACCATCTTTGAATTTTCTCACCAAATTTTGGATGTTTCTGAATCCGTTGACTATGGCACTTGAAGCAATAGGAGTGCCTTCGTAGTGGAGTCTCATTTCATATACGTCCAGGTTCTTACCTGCAATAGTCTGTAACGAGAATTTCTGAGAGTCGTATCCTTGGGCGAGTAGCTCCTCTTGATATAGTTTCAAGTAATTGTAGCCATACCCGCCTGAAGCTGAACCAGAATCGCTAGCCCAAGAATTTTCCGGAAATCCTTTGGGGGCGTAATTTTGGTACACTGGTGAAGAGCTTACTTTCAAGTCGAGTGAGTACTCTGAATACTCCGTGAGGAGATTGATGAGTTCTTTTGGGGTGAGGACACAATCGACGTCCACCTCGTTCGAATCGGGGTCTTCCGACTTTTCGGGTCTGGCACTCTCTAGCTTCTTATCGAAACATGGCATGATAGAAAGATGGTAAATGTTTGACCTTGGTACTTGCAAATCATCGGCAGTCAACTCCTTTAGAAGACATCCAGTAATTTGTTGTGGAGACTTGACATTCGATACTCTTGGAAGAATATACGGGTGAGTCTTTTCAGCATACAACACCCATCCTGGACATATTGAAGATAATAACGGACCACCCACATTTTTCTTGTGTTCCAAAATGCTCCTGGTCTCATTTATCAAACTAAGCTTCCTTCCAATACCAGTACCAACAACATACTTGAATCCCATCTGTCCTACTAGTAAGTTTATCAACACAATATCCACCTCTTCTATTGTTAAGTTGTAAGCAACTGCCAAACTCGACCTTGCTTGGTGTGATATACTGGCCACAAACACTTTCCCGTCATCGTTCTTCAATTGTTTCATAAACTCTTTATGACTATGCTGAGCAACTAAGACTTCTTCGGCAGATGTGATACACCCACTACATGCAAGACAATCCGATAAGGAGATTTGCGCTGGAGATAGTTGTTGATGTTTTCCATCGATTTTGGAGATTTCTAATGGTTTCCCATTACTATCGATTTGTATATCAACCTCTCCGTATTCGTATTCGTCTGTGTTGTTCCGTATAGGCACTACGGGCTTGATACAAACTAATCCAGGTGATATGAAGTCATTTAGATCTTCTGATGATAAGATGGCACTCATGGAGGTTTTGGTATTAGTAAGTTTTTCGATGATTTGGTTATGCAGGGAAATAGAGCGATGTGAGGATTCAAGGATCCAAGTGAAGGGCAATCGGGGCGGGTAGGGGTGAGAGAATGTGGAAGGCTGAGAAGTGTAACGTAGAGATGGAATAGTTAGCGGGAAATGACTGTCAAGTTTCGAACTCCGATTTGACTCATTGATTGTGAAGGATTTAACCAATGAAGGTACTCGAATAGTAAGCGACAAAATGCACGAAATTGACCGCTGGTAGGTAGAAATAATGGAATTTGTTGGACAATGTGCTTTGGTAAAGTAAGTGTGATTGCAAAATTTACAAGGTCATAATCATTCCCGTATTACAGATTTCTTCCATATAAATGTTTACTAGATTATAATAAATGGCATGGTTAACTCAGTAGATAGATTTGGAGTCAAGAACCTGCCGGGACTTAGTTTCGATATGTACTTTACTGATTGTCTTTCTCTTCACATTCTAGTTCCAAGTAAACTACAACTTGATTTCAAGTCACTACATAGCCAAAGAAGAGAGGATTGTTTCCAGCTGACGCTGGTGTAATACGACATTCAACGGCATTATAATACCTACATATATTTGATATTTTGCATAAATACACATGCAGTTGATATTTTGCATAATACATGCACTTGATATTTTGCATAAATACTGATCACACAATCTAACCGTGTGAATTTTTCATATTTTGTCATATCGTGAGATAAAGTTCATAAGGTTTCGTCTTCACATGAGTGTTTCAGGAGTTGTTTGAATTACTATCAATTGTATTCCAACAAATATTGTCAGCTATAGTTTAGTAAGCTCGCGTAGAATTGGGATTCATTGAAGCTGTCTCATATCCTCCACATGCAATGATGATTTCATTCGTTCTATCCATATTGGAACACAGTTAACTCTCAAGTTTGAAGAGATACCGTTATGGAAAAAGCCTTCTTCTTTCCCCTATTCCATCGAGATAAATTAGAGTAAATTAACTCTTGTGTGTACGGTCTTAGGTTGCTAGACACAAGAACGTAGTAGAAATTTTCCAATTGGGAAGTATACTCTCTTCGCTTGCAAATGGGATATACTTGCTTCGCTTGCACTCGCTATGCTCGATAGATAGCAGACTCGTTGAGCGACGGTCCCTACTCCTCAAGTTCGCCATCGTCCATTTCATCCAACTCAAAATCATCCAATCCCGAGTATTCCGTCTTCAACTCCCCATCCTCATCATACCCAACCAATCTCAAATAGAAATTCAATAACAACAACAACCATAAGAAAATCACAAACACCGCCGACAGAACAACCAATATATATGCTGAGTGATCTGCTTGAAGATCATGGACCAATTGTAATTGTTCTTCTGTGGCGGACATGAACAAGATCCCCGCAAGTGCAAGACAAAATGGAGGAAAGTATTGGAACGACAATATTTTCCCGTCTTCAGTGCATGCTTTATCTTGCAAGAACCATGAAATTTCCAATATTCTAGTGAATCCAGCACCCATTAAAGCCAACCCAAACACACCATGGACTTTTGTGGAGATGGCCATGTGTTGAGCATGTTCAGACATCGCATAACCTGTAAATATCAATAACAACGCAGGAACAAATGATCTCTTACCGCCTCTAGATAACCACATACCAAGCAAGCCTCCCGACCACCAAATGATTCCCATTGAAGTGTGTTGATAGTCACCCATTCCCCAATCTTCTTTACCCCATCTATGTTCTGTGAATGTATTAATAATCCCCCAAAACATCATAACGGAAGAATCGATGAATTCCTGGGAAATTCTGCTCTTACTCTTTCTGATCCATGGGATGACAAGAACCAACAACAAAACGAATGAGTAACCCAAAAAGGCCAGTCCCATGATTCCGTGTGCAATACATTGACCAGTGTGAACTTCATAACAGAATCCCAATAAACTGGCACTACCAAGGCAAATTCTTACCCAAGCTGTCAATACCACAATAAATGACAAGCCTTTATATAGTTTGAAGTGAAAAGCAAATTCATTGCTTTTCCAATTTGGCCAATAACGATTGATCAAAAAGTTACTCCCGTTAACAAAACTACCAACAAAGATTGTCACCCCAAGTAATGCACTTAAGAACCAGGAGGTTCCTTTGGAGGCTCTGCTTTCATGATTATTTTCATTATCCGGATAAGGGATGAATAGTGTTTCTATTACTGAGAAAATCGTAGCAATAGTCTGTAGTATTAACGACCAGTGGAATTTATTAGCAAACGAGAGTACTGAACCAATCGAAGGAATGATAAGGAGGACAATAATAGCAACAATCCAATGGAACGTTTTGGATCCGGCATTGATTGGATGGAAGACGATTCTATCTCCATCCATATCCATATCCATATCCATGGCTGTGACCCCAGTTATCGCCGTTGTAGCAAGTCCCAAAAGAAGTGAAAGCATTGATTTGATAAAAGTGCGAGAATATTTCAGAAAGAGAGACATAGCGAATATATAGAGAAGATGTAGAGAAGATATAGAGAAGATATAGAGAAGTTGGTGGTGAGTTCAATATGTGACTATCTGGTTAGCTTGAAGGTTTCATGTGATTGGGTGAAGATCACAATATCCCTTCGTACTAGTAATGTTGATTTTGATGCTAATGTGGATACCTGGGCATGTTTAGATGGAGTTTACATTGCTTTCTCAATAACCAAGGTAAAATGGCTTGGGTGGTCTTTCTCAGGCTCAAGTGTTATTGTGGTTGGTTTTACTTTCACAATAACTAATCTAATCAATCTTCCAAATTACAAATACAAGATAAATTCTAATACAGGTTCATCCTCAACAATACTCCTGGTGCAAGAATCCACACTTGACTTAATTGCAGCCAGAATAGAGAATAATGGACTTTTTCAGTTGGTTGCAAACCTTGCATAAGGGTTCCAAAAAACATGCTGCCTCGTATTTTTTATGGATGCAAATGATGGCACAATGTTGTGAGTATCCGGTGGTACAGTACCGTGAGCCTCTTTCATCCAGCTGATCTCTTGAGACTCTCTAGTTTGAGAACATCCAGCACTTTCACCATTTCAGCGTATACGCACCGTCTAATGTTTTTGTTGAAGTGCATCAATATAACCTTCCTGGCTTGTACCCCAGGTCTCAAGGAAATTTAACCTTATATACAATGCTGAGACTAATGAGATAGCAGATTTCTCGTCTGGGTAAGTATCATACAAGTTAACAAGCTAACAGCTCTGGCAATAAATCACATCCTTCAACATCATACATGGTGTTGACATGCATTTAGTGTCCAATTATTCATAAAAATTAACCGAAGTAGTTGAAGTACGCCTTGTCATAAGCCTCCATGCTTATATATATATGGATCACTGGAAGTGCCAATTACTCATGCGTCAAACCAGCGGAGTGCACTGTCACTTCGTATTTGAAATAGCACTCTGAGCTTCCTTGTTCTATATGCTAATTTCCAGTATAATCATGGTGCATACTGAGGACGTATTTAGACGTTTCAACGAGTTCAAAGGTGTGGAAGACCTAGCAAGTGCTAACATAAAATTTCCACCAAGACTCTCTCTGAGGTAAATTCGTGTATAGTCAGTCCCCGTCAATATTTGCCTTGAATCACTCACTAGCTGGAAATAATGATCAACTCTCCACTTGCTACGCTCCACCTCTCCTCCTGTGACAGCTGCAAAACTCAGGTTACGAGCGCGGCTATATTTAGGCTTAAGGTTGACAGGCGTCGTACATAACAAGTCTGCGGCTCATCTGCTATGTTTCCTATTCAAGTGATTGTATAAGATGACCTAGGTGTCCATTTTCAATTGGAACTTTAGCGTGCAGTGCCAGTTGACAGTCTCATGTATGTATTCGCAGCTTTATAAGATCACAGTCTAGTACTGTTGATACGAATTACCATCGTCTTGTAGTTGAAATTAGTCCTGTTTTACCTCCTGTATGAATTACCTCTGCAAGTGAAACAGAAGGCATTCTTGGTTTGGCCGCTCATCAATAATTGAAGAGTGTAGATTACAATCTAGCACACAATCTAACCTACACAGTCTAACCTAGAGAATAACCTACAGAGTAACCTACAGAGGAACCTACAGAGGAACCTACAGAACAACCCACAGAATAACCAACAGAATAACCCACAGAATAACCTACAGAATAACCCACAGAATAACCAACAGAATTCTTCTCAGTCAACACTTTAACTTCTCTACCCAATCCACCAACAGAGCCAAACGCTTATATCCCTCTATTCACTTACAACACTCTCATCCCCCACCAACGATCTCTTTCCCATTTGTGTTTTCCCATTTGGAGTCCAGTCCAACCTCTGGTGAAATTCATTTTCGCACCTCAAAACATCTCCAATTCCCGCATCAAATTTACCAATCGACGTGTCATGGTTTCGTTTTCAACAACCAGTATAGTAAAATATGCTTGTTTTGTATTGCCAGTGTTGGCCTTCAACATACCTGAACGTGATTATGAGAAGAAGAACTATTTCTTGGTTGAAATAGACACATCATCATCCAACAAACCATTAAGTGACTTTATTCAGAACCATGACTATACCTTCGAACATCAACTACAAGGTATGGACAATCATTTTGTATTCAGTATAGACAAGGCACATTCTCATAATACGATACTCGGGAACTATAATTCCAACGAGGGAATGAAAATGAAGAGACAGGAAGGGTTTGAGGATGTCTATGATGACATCACCAATAGTGTCAGATCATTACACTTATTACCACCAAAGAGGTTGAAAAGTAGAATGCCAGTACCTTACGGAAAAAACGATATACCCGAAAAGACCTACAAAAGACTTGAAGCTGTGGACTCGTCCCAGTTAGCTGCAAAAGAAGTCAGTGACAAACTCAACATCACAGATCCCACATTCTTTGAACAATGGCATTTGGTAAACACTTTCTATCCAGGTCAAGACGTGAACGTCTCCGGCTTGTGGTATGAAGGTGTCACCGGTAAAGGTATTGTAACGGCCGTTGTCGATGATGGTTTGGACTTCGAAAACCCAGATCTCACTGAGAATTTCAACGCCAAAGGTTCTTGGGATTTCAATGACAACACAAACCTTCCTTTACCTAGATTGTTCGATGATTACCATGGTACAAGATGTGCTGGTGAGATTGCCGCAGTAAGAAATGATGTATGTGGGTTGGGTGTAGCTTACGACTCTCAGGTGGCCGGGATTCGTATCTTGTCCGGACAAATCACAGGCGCAGATGAAGCCGCCGCAATGATGTATGGGCTTGATACCAACGACATCTATTCGTGCAGTTGGGGTCCAACTGATGACGGGAAAACCTTAAGTGAACCAGAAGTCATTGTAAAGAAAGCTATGATTCAAGGAGTACAAAAGGGTCGTAAAGAAAAGGGGTCCGTTTACGTCTTTGCCTCTGGAAATGGTGGCAGATCGTCTGATTCTTGTAATTTTGATGGGTACACCAATTCCATATACTCAATCACTATCGGCGCTATTGACTATAAAGGGTTACATCCTTCCTATGCTGAAGCCTGTTCTGCTGTAATGGTGGTTACGTACTCTTCAGGTAGTGGTGAACATATTCACACCACTGATATTCACAAAAAATGTTCTGCTATTCATGGCGGTACTTCTGCTGCTGCCCCACTAGCTGCTGGAATTTACGCGCTAGTCCTCTCTGCAAACCCAAATTTGACTTGGAGAGATGTTCAATATGTTTCCGTGTTGCTGAGTGTACCTATAAATCAAGACGATGGTGATTATCAAAAAACTGCTTCAAATAGACTTTATTCTCATAAATATGGGTATGGTAAGATTGACGCCTATGAAATGGTACAGCTTGCAAAAAGATGGAAAAATGTTAAATCTCAAGCTTGGGTATACACCGATGTCGCTCCGGTTAATGAAAAGATAGAATCCAATAAGGAGAATCTGGGACAAAAGATTACAACAAAAATCACCATAACTGCAGAAGACCTCAAGGTATCTAACGTCAAACGTATTGAGCATGTCACTATAAGAGTCAATCTTTTAGCAACATTCCGTGGAAGAGTTGGTATTAAGCTTACCTCTCCAGTTGGAGTAGTTTCGGATTTGGCAACCTTCCGTCCTAAGGATTTATCTGGAAGAGGGCTTCGTCACTGGACTTTCATGTCCGTAGCTCATTGGGGTGAAAATGGGGCCGGTGACTGGACTTTGGAGGTGACTGGCAATGATGCCACCATTGAGAAAAATGAGATCACTTTGGAGGACTGGCAATTGAGGATATTTGGGGAATCGATCGAAGAAACTGGAGAGTTGTATGATTTTGATGTCGATTATGCCAATATGAGAAGGGAGAGATTACAAGGTGGAAGCTCAAGTTCAACAGTATCCACTGTGAGTGCCACAAGTGCAACTTCCTCGCCTGTTGTTAGTCTCGGCAGTTCTTCCAGTACTGCTTTCGTCTCCGGTCATGCTTCCAAATCGGCAACCCAGGCAGTCTCAACCTCTCGCTCTCAACACGAAGTCTCTCCAACAGATCCAATCGATCCTGTGGACGACATTGAAGATGACACGCCGGAGGATGGTAAAAACAAACATTACACCCACGATCATACGGGTCAATATTTCATCGGTCTCGCAATCCTAGGCTTTGTAGCGGTTCTCCTCCTTATGAAGTTCCATAAAACCCCAGGTAGTGGAAGACGTAGAAGAAGAAGAGAAGAATACGAATTTGATATCATTCCTGGTGAAGATTATAGTGATTCCGAAGAGGATGATGATTCGTTCGATTTGGGCCATAATGATGATGCCACGGTTGTAAACGATGCTTACGATGAGGCAACCGTGGAAGGTGAAGGTCATATGTTTAGTATTGGGGATGAAGAAGAATTAGAAGCAAAAAAGGACGTTCCAAAAGTAGACGACGATGGTAAAACTGACGATACTGAAACTGATAGGTTGGTTGATAAATCGGTGACCGATGAGGTGGATACTCCAGGTGATAACACGGAATCTGATACTTTGTTAGGACAAGAACAATCTAAAAGTTAGGCTAGAAGTGATCGCTGTGCGAGCTTTGTATATTTAATATAGATGCATATGAAGAGTGTAGGGAGGGGTGGAACTGTAAGCGAAAGGAAGCCTGAAGATAATACGCGGGTTATGATAAATTGACGGACAAATGGTGTGAGAGTCGATATCGGTTCAGTGGAGGAAATGACAAAGCCTTGTGTCCGAATTTAGCGGGGATCAAATTTTGGTAGCACTTGTTGGGTGGTGGATTGATTTGAAGAGAGTTGGCCAGTCGCGCGAACGGGATCCTATGGTTTGTGTTTAACTTGGTTGCAAAGATCAAAATTGTAAATCTGCTAGTGGGGCTATCTGATATAGTAATACCATAGTTGAGATTTCTACAGAGTAACACATGTAATGCTTTCATAGACTTATGCTGATAATTCTAAAACCAAAGAGTATTTCAATCTTACCAATATTTGTACATTTTACCAATATTTATACATTTTTGCACCCATTTTTGTAAAATTACTAAATTATTAGTAACTCAGGAAGAATATCAACATCGATTTCTCTACGCTTGTAGACTCCAACTACTCGAATGGACTTCTCAAATGCTTGACTATGTCAAAATCAGTAGACAGCACACAATCACACCACGAACACAAATAGAAAACCGACAAACAGTAAAATCCATAAGAGATCTGCTGGAATGATTTTGTGCCTTTTCGGCCAATGTCAACCCTGAAGTGTGTAGAGTTGGGAGTGTAAGAGAGTTAGAGTGTGTGTAGAGGAATACAGTATTGAGGGGCAAAGGATGTAACAGATATTATTATTAATAACAATTCATATTAGATCGGTATATCCACTACAATGCCAGTCAATGTTACCAGAGAACACTTGTGACTTTTCTTCATAACCACGATTGCAACTCCGACTGCATACTTGACGTACGTCTCACCTTCAATAACGACTATTATATAGCGACCATATCCTCTTATGACTATCCTCCTAAAACTATTATATATTCTCTGATGACAATCCTCCTGCAACTATTATATATCCAGGTATACCAAAGAATGACCTGGATTACCAATCTCATAGTCTCAACAATTCATCTCGTACTGCACTAAACTGACAAACTTCCGAGGTTAACATATCACGTGGGATGGTATTAGGAGGAAGGGATGGATGAACCGAGTGGGTCTGGGAGTGATATCAACCTCTCAAACAATGATTCCTATCAAAGGATGCTAATTTTTAATCAGCAATCGCCTTCTATTTGTAATATCCATTAATCATCGCTACGCTCTGATAATTCCGAAGCTTACTTATGCCGGATATTCCTCCTTTGTACCACGCACCGTTACCGCACAGGCTGATTAATGATTGCTAGTACTAGGGGGACAGTAGTCCATGAAGGATAATCAATTGACCACACAAGTAAACCCAATCGACCTATACACATCTCTGAACTCATATAAACCTCCATGCCTTCACCCATCCAACTTTTCAATCTGATTTGTCATACTTCGTCCGACTTCGTCTGATAGTGGATAGATTCTCCCGCGCAAGCATATATAAACCAAAAGACCCCAAAATTTCATCCCCACCAAAATGTCAGCACCTTTCGGATCCCACGTATCAATTGTCGTCTTTGGAGCTTCTGGAGATCTTGCAAAGAAGAAGACCTTCCCTGCCTTGTTTGGGCTATTTCGTGAAGGACAATTGCCAACCTCAGTAAATGTGATTGGATACGCCAGAACTGCTTTAGAGGATGGCGACTTCAAGCAAAGAATTTCAGCAAACTTCAAAGGTAATGTGAAAACTGAAGGCAAAGTTGATTCGACTCAAAAAGAAGATTTCCTTAAGTTAACATCTTATATCTCTGGTAAATATGATGAGGATGAAGGTTACATTACCTTAACCAAAGCCATGGAAGAATATGAACAAAAAAATTCGGTTGGTGAAAAGACAGAAAGATTATTTTACTTTGCTTTACCGCCATCCGCCTTTACCCAAGTTGCTTCTCAATTGAAAAAATTGTGTTACAATCCAAATGGTAAAACCAGATTAATCATCGAAAAACCGTTCGGTCATGATTTGGAAAGTTCAACACAATTGCAAAAGGATTTGGCTCCATTATTCACAGAAGAAGAAATCTATAGGATTGATCATTATCTCGGTAAAGAGATGGTCAAGAACTTGTTAGTATTGAGATTTGGTAACGAAATGTTTAATGGTGTTTGGAATAAAAATCATATAAAGAGTATCCAAATTTCCTTTAAGGAAGAATTTGGTACCGAGGGCCGTGGTGGTTATTTTGATAGTATTGGAATTGTGAGAGATGTTATGCAAAATCACTTGTTACAAGTTTTGACTTTGTTGACCATGGAAAGACCCGTTAGTTTCGACCCGGAAGCTGTTAGAGATGAAAAGGTAAAGGTATTGAAGGCATTTGGAGATTTCGATACCAAGGACATTCTCTTAGGTCAGTATTCTAAATCAGAAGATGGAAAAAAACCAGGTTATTTGGACGATGATACCGTAAAAGCAGGCAGTAAATGTGTAACTTATGCTGCCTTAGGTCTTGAAATTCATAATGAAAGATGGGAAGGTGTCCCAATTGTTTTGCGTGCTGGTAAAGCTTTGGATGAATCTAAGGTTGAAATTAGAATTCAATTCAAACCAGTTGCTAAGGGAATGTTCAAAGATATCCAAAGAAACGAATTGGTTATTCGTGTTCAACCAAAAGAAGCTATTTATTTAAAGATAAACTCTAAGATTCCGGGTATTTCAACAGAAACCTCCTTGACTGATTTGGATTTAACCTATGCCACAAGATATTCTAAGGATTTCTGGATCCCAGAAGCCTACGAAGCGTTGATCAGAGATTGTTACTTGGGTAATCACTCCAATTTCGTAAGAGACGATGAATTGGATGTCTCTTGGAAATTGTTCACTCCTTTGTTGGAGTTCATTGAAAGTAAGGATGCCCCACAACCTGAATTGTATGCTTATGGTAGCAAGGGTCCAAAGGAGTTGAGACCATTTTTGAATGCTCACGGGTATGTTTTTGCCGATGAGGGTACTTATGAATGGCCGTTAACTAATGTGAAGGCAAAAGTCTAAGCGTGCCTAGCATGCGAAGCAAAGCATCACTTTGAGCTACTATTGAATGTTCTCAGTGACGATTTTTGGAAACGTTGGAAATTCTACCAGTCTACCAAGTATGGCTGAACCTTCAATAGTTTCCACACCCCAAGACCCCAAGTATGATGTCTTTTCTGCTATAGACCCACGACTGCAGGTTACATCACCACCACTACCTCCTCACTGTAATGTACTTCCAGTGAACCATCCAGACCTCCAGTGCGACAAATCGGATTGCCAATTTCCCGTTATTTGAAGACCCACGGCTATAATGTGGAACCATCCAATCCAACCACAATAGTACGACTACAATAAGATCCACGACTGTGGTACGACTACATAATGCTAATGATCCACGACTGCAAATGTAAAGTTGTGAAGTTCTTGCGAGCAAGTAACGATGATAACGGATATAGTAATCTATGAACCCAATAATAACTGTAGGATGTATATATTCACATTCATTCAGAGCTCGGCGATGAAAGTTCAATTTCCTCTGCCGCGTGAGTCCCTCCGCAATTCGGTATTGCTGCAAAAACCTCGCTCATTGGAGGTTTCTATATACATTCCAGATCTGACGAAGAGAAGCATATTCTATTTTGCAGAGTTACAATTGTGACAATTGATCGGGCGTGGTCCTCCTCTCTAATACATACGATATTTTAAAAAGACATATCCAAGCCTCCTCCCACAGAAACTACTTATAGCTTTATTGCAAAAGATCAAGACGTAGAAGCAAGTTGATAACTTACTTTTAACCACAAAATCAGCACTCACAGCTCGTAACTCAGTGTTAACATAACGATACTTCTCTACGTTAAAGGCTAATGAGATTGTTACAAATCTAGATAGATATTGTATTTTGTTGGAAATTCAAGTTTAGCCTGGAATAACAAGTTGTGTGGTCAACCACGAATGGAGCGGTTGAAGAACAATGGCCCTCTGATTTTTCAGGTCTGCGCTCATAAGCTTATTACAGAGAAGAGTGGTAACACAGTGAGCATTGGCTAGTTCACTGTGGTGCTCGAAATCAATCATTTAAAGCCAAATCAAAGGACCAAACGAAAGGGGGCCCTTGAAACAAGAGCCGCTGATGCCATTACAGCTGAAGTCGCATTTCAAAGAATACTGTTAGCAAGAATGTAGTAAATGCACTTGTACAAGATCGTCTTTGAGATGTACGCTCTAAATCTTCGAAAGTTGATGGCTGCGAAACCGCATCGTCAGAGAAGTTCATGAAGTACGCAAGTACCGAGAGAGCATAGAAAAGAGGGCCACTTCACAATAACGACCAGTGAGTGTTTCAAATGTAATTACATCAATACATCTCAGGTAAATACAGCAAGCCATTGTGGCTCACTATACTGCTCATACACAACTCGCTTGGCTCGTTGTGCTAGTGTTCACTTGTTAAATCCAAATCAGACATCCATGGAAGGTCAATTGCGCGGTCACTGACATCCTAGATGGGTTCTAGTGGATGCTACCGTGGAAACTGCGAATGTTTATGGGTAATTTCATCATTTAATGGTTTTTAACAAATAAACACTGGGAGCAACAACCCCGAGTATACATTCTATATTGTGCAATGAATCAGAAACGTAAAATACTGGCAAGTATAAGCCAAAGTCAAACCACACCTGCAAGGATGTTTCAATATTGACTAGGCAGTTTTCAACCGTGTCGTCATATTCGTATCGGACTGGGAAAGAAGTAGACTTAAATTCATCATCTTCATGCTTGAGAGTAAATCGGAGATGAACTCCTGTTAATCGCCGATGAGTCTCTGGTTTGTAAATTAATGGGGCATCGACGTCTTATATACTGTGAGAATTTTTCAATCACGTGATAACAACAAATTACCCGGATCTTGGAATTTGTTAGGACTGGTTTGGTGTGTATACGCTTACAGTTTGTACCGAGAAGAGTTCTATTTACTACGTGACGGGGAAGAATTAAATCAATTAGGTCAAGCAATTGAATCTTCGCATTCATTAATGACTACTTTGGCTGCAGCAGAGTGCTTGTAGGATATATTTTGACTTTAGATAACACCACAGAAGCTCCTATTTCTCGACCTCTCAATCCTCCTCTCTCTCCCTACAATATTAAATGCTAAAATTAAATTAATATATGATTACGATTTGCAGCCTCGCGTCCCTATTATGACTGGAAATATATAAATAAGCCTCTCAGGCTCGACAGTCACCAAAATCCATTCTCCTTCCTTTATGACTTTGGATAAGACATTTACTGAGCTGATATGCCAATGGTCCGGATAAACACAGCTTCATGGTACCTAAATGCGATTAATAGTTGTTGGTAAGGGTGATTAAAAAAGGCTTGACGTGTGGACAGCTTGATTATTATGGTGAAATGAGTTGGAACAAGTTAAAGGTTGGCGGTGTGTAGTCGAAGTAGAATTTCTTGTGTTTGAAGCTCAATTACATTGATGTTCTTACACACTGGTGCTTTAGTATGTGTAGAATGAGGTTTCTCAAACGGAGCCGTTGTAACATTACGTAAAGTTCTTGTGCGATTCTTATTGCGGGAGACACCAAGCTACTCCCTGAGTCATTCATATCTTAGTCGCATACACCACCAATGATATAGGTAGTACGTGAAACATCGAGTTTGGAGTACTTAACGAAATAAGTCCAACATAATCTGGTCAGCTCGAATTCGTTCATGAAATCTTCAGCTCCTCGTTATTACTGGCGGGATTTGTCTTTACAGCCTAGAATCGATGGCAAGTCACCACCATTTCATGGCTTCCTTAACCTGTTTAAATCCTCCACCTTCCTTTCCCTCAAACTCCCCTCATCCTCATCAATTCTTCCCACTCCCAAGCTCCTTCTCACTGAAAACAGATCATCTCTCCTCAATCCTTTCTTCTTACTTGGAGGGGCTGTTGGAACCACACTGTACTTTCTTTCTCTAAACACTACCCCCACTTCTTTCATGTTTTTCTGATGATCTGGCTTTGCTTGAACAAACCAATCTAATCCTTCATCATATTCGTACATTCTATAATCAGTACCATAAGGTTTGGACTCCAAACAATACAATGTGTGTAAGGGAACATCCAATTCACCGATTCTTGATTTATCCAAATTCAAGAAATATGCTAGCAAGATTCGAAGCACAACTCTGTGTGAAATAATAAGGACATGAGCAGTTGTTCTTTCAACCTCAGTAATCAAAGGACGCAACCTAGTTAAGACGTCCAAGTACGACTCTCCACCTACACCAGGATACCTATAACTAAGCTTGTCTCTCAATCTTGCATCAAACTCTTTCGGATACCTTTTCTGTATTTCATCGTACGTCAAACCTTCAAATTTACCTCCACCAAGTTCATTCAACATCCTCATTTCTTTCAATGAGTATAATTGGTCATTGAAATATTGCCCAGTTTCAACAGCACGATATAACATACTGGTCCAAACACAAAAGTTCGGTTCGGTTGGAATGTTATCGATATTTGCAATATCATCATCATTAAAAATACTGTTATACTTCAACTCCAATCTGGTTGAAAAAGCCTCCAATTGTTGCTTTCTGAATTCAGTACGTTGACTGTTCATGAATTTAGCCAACGTCTTAGCAAATTTGGAACCTCTCTTTGTTAAATGAGAATCTCCACCAATACGTCCACTAAGATTATCAACAGATTCTCCATGACGAGTGATCCATATTTGTCTCTCACAGAGATTGAAGTTAAGTAGGAAGTAGATTGTTTGAGATGCAAGGAACCCTTGAATATTATAACTCACAACTTTCTTACCGACATCTATCATTTTGACGTACTGGAAATCTTTGATTTGTTCTTCCAGATCATCAATCGTCTCATAAGCTTTTTCGTAATTGTGTAATCTGCCTACAAAATCATTAAGCGCCACTTTCGGGTCCATGTCACGATAATCAGGTCCGGATAGTTTCAAACGGATGTTGGATTCAATGATATTCGGATCATTACAAATACTCTCCAAGAATAAGATCTTAAGCTCTCCATTCGAACGTTGTTGAATTCTACGTAAAACTCGTAAACGTCTATGCTTCGTGGAATTGGTGGCATCGAAAATTCCAACAGATCCAGGACCTTCGATCACGTAATCAAGAAGTTGCTCCAAGGTATCCATTGCCCATTTATCTCTGAGGGCATTTGACGTTTTATTATCTGGAGCAAAGAAATCTGCATTATGTTCTGTCGCCTCTTCTGTGCCTTCCCCGTCCTCCTCGTTCGTAGGAGTGTTCGTATCAGGTAATGGCTTCGCTTCGGGTCCTGCATTTTTTTTATCTTTTCTACGGGTGTTACCTACATTGAACACCCTACAATCATGCTGTAGCCAGTTCAAATATCGGGTGAGTTTGTTGGTGATGTATGACTTACCACGAGCGGGGAGCCCAACCATCACAATGACTAATTTCGACCCCACATCAACAGATGCAATTTTCCCATCGGGAGACGTTTTGGAGGAGGTTTGTCCAGGGATGTTCAAAGTGTAAGATTTTCTAGCACTTGGAGGGGGCTTTGTAAGGAGGAGTGTTTTGAGACGTTCTATGGATGGGATTTTTTCGAAGGAGAGTCCTCCATCCTCGCCGAGCTTATCATCCGAAGGATGGCTTTCGAGGTCTTGTTCCGATTTGGCGGAGTTTTGCCCGGTCAGTTCCTCCTTGCAATTTTCCCGTCCTTTCGGAGTTAATTGTCTGACGCTTAAATGACCCTCCGAGAGGTGTTTCTGTACTCCGGGAAGACGTTCCGAATATTTCTCACCGGATCTGTCATAATTCTCTGGGGCTGAAAAATCTCTCAAATTGGTAAGATCTTCCTTAAGTGTTGGATGCGGATCACGAAGAATATTTTCATCCACTGTCCCCCCTACTTCATGTGGAGTATCAATTGCAATTTGAACATTGACATTATCAACCAGCGTTAACGGACTTACGGACTCACTCCTTCCCATGTCACTCAAGTTCAAGTGTGAGATACTTCTAGTCTTTACTCCCTTCTCTTCATCTGATATATCATCTCTTGGACTTGTCATTCCCGATACGATTGGAGTATCTGTTAGAGGTCTTTTGTTAAACACTGGTAATAATGAGGTTGATGATGTACCTGATGAAATCTCCCCATCAAACATTTGAGAATCCAAACTTTTTGACATTGCTAATTTCTCACTTGTAAAATACGGATACGAAGGTAGTTTCTTCAAGCTGTGTCTTCTTAAAAACGAATTTGTAGATGTGTTACTTACAACAGGAGACATTGTAGTTGGTGTTATACCATGTGGAGATGGCGTTACTGAGGTGGTGAAGTGAGCAGGACTTACCTTCTTTGGTAAATCTTCATCACTAGAATTTCTCGATGAGGAGGAACTACTCAGGGTGGTTGTATCGGTATAATCGAATGCAACCTTTTTCCTAGCTAGTATTGCATTCGATATACTATTGCTTTTCTTCCTACCATAATGCTGACCCGCAAAAGTTATGGCCGGGGTTGGTTGTGGTGGGCTAGTATTATTACTGATCAGATTTGATACTGATGTTGAGGGATCGGATGGTATATTTGGTGTAATAGGTACATCATCAGAGTCATTGATCGACGTTACATGCGACATCTGAGATCGTCCTAGTTGTGACTTCTCCTCATTTGGTTGTTGTTTGCGGGTTGGTGACATCCTTGTATTTAGCTAATTTTTTCGGACTTCGAAATTTGGTGAGGCGACGCAGGGTGAGCTGGTGATGGATTACTTATCTATAGGATTGGTGGAAGAGCGTAAGAAAGTTCTAAGATAGTAATTTAACACAAGCATTTATTATCTATGTTGTTTTATCAACGATTTGAAGAAGAATCTTGATCTTCATTGACATATCAAAACTACGACCTATTATTAGTTAAAGTGTTCCTCATGGCCCAATGGTTAAGGCGTCTGGCTACGAGGAGAACTTCTGATACCAGAAGATTCCAGGTTCGAATCCTGGTGGGGAAGCTTTTATAACTGATGTATTTGACATTATTTTTGGTATCCTGGAGGCCTCAATTGAATAGTTGAGTTAGATAACTTAGCTTCGGTCAAATTGAACCACTCTCCAAATTATCCATGACCTATAGACACGTTGTAATTTTTGGGATATGAGCTCGTTGAAATCTCCAAAATGTGTGGGGTGCAATTCCAAAGTTTCAAGTCGTAATTAGAGTTTTGATTGTTTGGATAGTACTTGAACGGAGCCACCGGGTTCAGCAAACCATGCTCTCTTTTGCTGTGTTCTTCTGGTTTATTAGAAATTTTGAATATTCACAATGATATTAGCGTTGTACATAAACCAGCACTTATCACTTACCAAAGCTGTAAACAAGAGATGGTAAGTTTTGATGAATCGATGGTATGGGGTGATTTATTGGTGTTAGGGTGTCCTGTATCTCTTTTGGAAGTGTCACTTTAAGACAGCCTCACTTAAGGCTATCACCCAATAAACTCCGAGAGCTGTGTTTGACGGTTGCTGTGTGTGTGTGCACGTATTATCTACTCATTTTGTTCTTAGCTCAGCTTTACAAGAGGGCATTATCCTCTTAGATGATCATGACTTATAGCGTTTGGTTGCAAAATTAAAAAGACGATTGCGGAAGGAGTACTCTAGAAAGAGTGGGTAGATTTCTCCATACTTACGAAAACGGGCGTAGTGCTTGTTGCTCATGGGTTAACATACATGAGAATTTTGCCAGATTTGCAGATCATCGCTACTTTTGCACCCAGAATCAGTGTTAATCTCGCAGTTACCATTTTCTTGTCATGTACTCCATGATATATGATAGGCAAAGTGTTATAAATAGCAGAGTTGGCGTTTCTCGGTGTATGGCAATGGATCGTATGCGGTGGTAGGGTATATTATAGCGGTGGAGTGACGTGTCTCAGCTCAACTACTTTGATTTCATGGGCAACCATTGGCCGAGTACTACCAAGGTAATGATTGCCAAGTATTAATTTCTTATTGGATGTGAAACCCAATGACGTGTATAACTACTCAGCAGGGCTAGGCATGGTTCCGGTGAAGTGAGCAAGGTTTCAAAACATATACACTGGATTCCCTTCCTACTGTCAACTTTAGACGAACGGAAATTTTAAACTAACGGAGGTACATTTAGACAACTTCTAAACCGACTATTCTGGTTGAAAGGATTAGTGTTTTAAAGATAGGGATGTTATGGAATAACCAGAGGTAATACTTTGACTTTTAAGTGACTGAAGTACCAGCGAATTCTCTCGAGGAGAGTTGACGAAAAGGTGCTTAAATAGAGTGGGATGGACCTAAGCCTTTATACACGACTACTAGATTAATTCCCTATTCCTCGCTTCTACTGTGGTATTGCAACCAAGCCACAATTTACTTGCTTCCATTACTTGAAAAATATGTCAAGTGGTTATGAAGTGGAAGTGCTGAAGTCGTTGTTAAGAAATGGAATGAATAGTGGTCTGAGTTCGATCAGGTCACTTGTTGTGTTCTCTGATAACATTTTGGTGGGCTGTTGGTGCAATATATATGAAATTTGCCAGCTTAGAAGTTACATAATCTGATACAAAACCTGCAATTCTCTAAACGTATACACCATACTAGGTCTATCAAACGAAGTGAAAGGCATCTATAGCACTGTGTAGTCCAACTTTAGTTTGCGTTACACTCGGCTCCACCACGTCACATCCGGCGGTGATGCACCTACGTGCGTTCAATTCCCATTCACCCCATTTCATCACCTTTCTTTTAACCACTCCACATGACAATACATGAGTCAAACCACAGCCGACAATACCAAAATCAAACAATCAATCAAACAAAACCCATCTACATTACTGAATTTCCAACCCCACCTCTTAATAGGCCTCTATCTGTCCTTCAACCTCTATCCACTCTAACAATGACAATATAACCATTAACAATGACTAACAAAGAAAATAGCGCTTGTCCCAAAAAAGAAAATGTGTGGCACACACATTTTTCTTATCACAGTTATAAAGCGATAAGTGTTTCTTTAGCTACACCACAGAACCAACCGCAACACATAGCAAGATAAACGTACGATATAACCACAGACTTTCTAAATACAACAGCAACAACAAAACAACATATCCTCAAAGCAATAACGATTGATTATGTCAAAAGAATATCAAATTGAGATGTATCATGATGAATTCATGAATGATAAAGAAGATGATTGGAGCAGTATTGGAAGTGCCTATGAGTTGCAGAAGTGGCAACAACAACAGAATGAGAGGCAGCAAATTGACAAGTATCAACGTGATGGTGAGAAATTTGATGAAGAGTTAGCCGGGTTCGGTAATCATAATCAAATTATGACCGCAAGTCAAAATATGAACAATGTCAGTTCGTGGGGAGTAAATTCCATGGGAAATTTAGGATTTGGTGGATTTGGTGGAATCAGTGGAACTGGTTCAACTCTTTCTGGGGCTGGCTTCGGTGGAGGTTCATCCGGACCAGGTGGTGTGATTCTTAGTGGTTCCAACGATGGTCCACTTGCACAGATTGCCACCGCCGGAATAGATGGCTTTGGTAGTATTCCCAATGAATATTCACTCAAACATTCAACGTCACCAAGTCTCTCCGCATCTTCTTCCACAACTCAAATGTCTGTTGGCATAACAACGCCAGATTTGTCCGAATACAGTGGATTCAATCAAATAACACCTCATTATGTTCATCGTCATTCTTCATCAATTCCAACAAATGGATTACTCAAGCTTGGTTTAGACTATTTAGATAGTCCTGAAGAAGATGTCGAGAAATTATTCGTTAATGAGTTACTTGACGATGATAAAACATACAACGATGGTAACCCACGAACAATCAATCCAAGTATTTTATTGACAACTTCATTACTGTCCCCTTCATTATCAACACTATTTGCTATTCCAGGTAGAGAAATCCCAAAATTGGCAACCCAGCCAGTACCAACGTATAAACAAAAATTTGCACAAGAATTTAGACCTAAACTCGATATGAATGATGAATGTAATAATGCCATCTCGTCTTGGTTGAATGGGAGTGCAATTGATGAAGAGGAACAGGATGTTTCAGATATGAACGTATCACAAAAGATGCGTTCCAATTCGTACTCGTTTGAATTGAGGCATCCGAACATTGTAGACAAAATTGGTAAGATTGACGAGGAGATTGAAATTGACACTAAGAAACGTAGGAAAAGCATCAAGGATGAAAGTCCTCCGAGAACCATTGATAAAGTAAAAGACGCAAGGATTAATAAAGTAAGAGCAAGATCACAGTCAAACCCGGCTGTGATTTCTTCCAATATCATTCCAGCGAATTTGATTGCTACAAATGTGATTCCAGCGGCTCCAGTACAACAGGTTGTTCCGGAATCGCCTGGACTTCCGGGGACATCTTTTCCTTGTGATAGCTGTGATAAGAAGTTTAAGAGATCGGAACATTTGAAGAGGCACGTAAGGTCGGTTCATTCGGCTTCGAAGCCCTATGTTTGTACACAGTGTGACAAGAGATTTCTGAGGACGGATAATTTGAGTCAGCATAAGAAGACTCATAAGAGGGAGAAGAAGTAATGTGTGAGTGTTATTCTTAGTGTTGCGATGAGTTACAGAAGACTTGGAGAATGCGGTGGATCAGAGTTTCGTAATACCAAGATTTCTATTTTTTAACTGGTTAGTTTGGCCACTGACTTTGGAAATCACAATCCAGTGATACTTGACGTAGTTGCCGCTATGTGGCTAATACGTCTCACTCGAGGTGGGTACTTTACCGACGACTGGTTCAATCTTACGATTAGGATGAAAATCCTTAGTTACCAATTCGTATACTTGAATCAGTTTTAAATTCCCCCTCTAATGCAACCACAAGATCTGTCTTGTGATTGTTGTTATACACCCTAGATGGGTAGGTTCCATCTATATATATGTGAAGATCCAGGGGATCTTCGGACAGTCCAGGGGATTGTTTTGCTTTGGGTAGTTTAGTTCTTTTTGTATGGTAATATGACAATTTCAAAATGAGTGTAGAAAGTGGGAGGGAAATTTCAGGATGGTACGTCCTCATTGATTTGCCCTAAAAGGTGATCCAAATATGCGCTTGTGTGGAGAGTGAGGAGGTATTAATGTGGGGAAGCGGTTTTATTAAACGAATAGGCTTATCAAGTCAAAGCCACATTAGTTTCTTATTTGAGGCTCCCTTGTCGTTGAAACAGTCAAGGATTTAACTCTAATTATGGATTTTTAATTTATCAAAAGCCAGGAGATATGATTTCGTAAAGCAGGTCAAAACGTGCAGTACAGAATCGGCCCATTGGGTGGCGTGTTATTCGCAAGGATTCTTTGGAGGAAGGTGCTGAGTAGCAAGCTTACCTTGCAGGTTTTTCCACTAGGTTGCATTTCGGCGCCGCTATATTTCCATTGAAACTTTGGTATGAATAATCTTGCAGAAATTTTTGGAGCTCCTGAAGTTCCTGACAGGTTAGTTGGAGAGCTCTAAGAGTTCTCGGTGAGAGGTCGCAAAATGATTGTTCCTCAAGTGTCATTCAAAGATTGGTTGCAAAATCAGGGAATTTGGTTTTTGAATGTTCATAAGTGAGCGATAAAGCCTAAAGTTGGTAGAGTTCGTGGAGATAACGAATTACTTGTAAGAGATAGAGGTGGGCATATGTTGGAGACTTAAATGATGGATTTCTTAGTATAGTTCAAATACTCATATAGTGTCTAATAGCATCTAACTTCAATGATTCTTAGTATTGAAATCCTAAACTTTGCTGCAGAATACGCCCTGTAGGACTCTATAGGTACTGTCACTTAGTAGCTGCTAGAAGTTTACTCGACGAAACTAGTAATGCAAACTTACCAATATAACAAGTCCATACTTTCTCCATCTACAGGTTCTTCTCGATCAAACACTCACCCAATTATTATACTATGGTCACCTTGCTCTAGCACCTATCATATTGAAAGTACTTCCTTCAACCTGTTTATCTGACTCGCACAATTTTCACCAATAAAAAACGAACAATAAAAATCATACCAATCAAATGTCAAACCCTTGGGCTAAAAGAGATGCTTGGAGATTCCAAGGTGAATTCAGTAGATTCAACAGATTCAAGAATGTTTTTCCTGGATTTGGAATAGCTGTTGGAGCATTTAGTGTATATCTAGTTTATGATAAGTTCATAGCTGTCAAAGAAGTGCATCATTAAGTTTAATATTGAACAGAGGTGGAACTGCATCAATCGATGGATGTGAAATGGATAGAGAAGCTGGCGATGTTATATAAGGCTTTTTCGTCAGCTCTCTTGGGAATAAAATAGTTGAAATAATCAATAAGTATATACAAATAAATCTCATATTATAGATGGATTAGTTCAATGTAGGTAATTTGGGTGTGTAGAAGCGGCAAGTTCGTAGATTCAATTACAGTGACAATCAGCGACAATAAAGCATGTATCTACAATCAAGCATGCAGCTACAATCAAGCATACAGCTATAATCAAGCATGTATCTACAATCATACAGCTACAATCAAGCATGCAGCTCGCCTTTCAGCTCCAACAGGATCAAAATACATCACAACTAGCCATCAAATAAAATGCTCCAGCAATTATTCTACTCAATTTCAATATTACACTCAGTATCTTCATTTCTATATACATTATTCTATCATCTTGATCAAGCCATGGCTTGTCAATTTGCTACTTAATTGTTATTAACAAGAGTGGGGTTAACTTTCTTTATTTAGACTGCAATCGTCAGGTAGTAAGTGCTGTGTAAGATCATCAGCATTTTGATTGTACAACGAATTCGAAGTCCCACGGAATTTGAAAAAGATAACCGCCATCACTTCCCTCATTTTCCGCAGTAACGGTCAGTTACCTCTTCGACTTCCAAAAAGATATCCCGTAAGAGGATATTGGAGCCTACAATGCGGTACATATTGTGGTGCCTCATGTCTCACGCTGATGCCGGATTGCTGGGTCGTAGTCAGCGGAATACACTTTCAATACCTTGGTATCTTCTTCTCACGATGACAGCTACACCTTCCACCATGAGATTTTACAACTACTTGACTTGACTTTTGCAGCGTATTTTGATTTGCATGGAATTACTCCAGGTTGCAACAATATTTGAGTAGAACTCATCACACCTTCCACATATTACCCTCCGTCTCAACAACATCCAAAACAGCCCCCATACTTGCATCATTCTTTCCTTCATTAGCCTTGGCAATCTTTGTCTTTTCTTGTCCAACAATTGCCCAAGCATCGATGTATTCCTGTTCTTTCTTAATACCCCAATCAACATGAGTGCTTGTAAATATTCCTCCGTACATGCCAGTTTCTTCTCTTGACACAGCACTATTCATTTCTTCTTGCATTCTTAATTGATAGAATTCGAATCTAGCTTTATCGTAAGCTTCAAAGAGGGCACTCTTCGAATTATCCTTATTTCCATTACTTAATAAATATAACGTCCTTTGAACAACACTTTCACCATCCAAAGGTTTGCTCCATTGTAATAAATGCGACCAATCACAACTCGAATTATCATCTCCACTCAGTTCAATCAAAGTCTTCGGTCTGGCAAATTCCCATGGATGTTGATGATAAAAGAGATCTCTTAATTCATCTTCTAAAAACTCCAATTTAGGTATTCTACTTATCGAGTTATTCTTTTGTGTTCTATCTTCTTTTGTAAGTCTTGTTTTGAAGAATCCACGATCGTTCTGTTTGAAAAGGGATTCTCTTGGATCAGATTGTTGGGCTTGGTTCTCAATAACCTTTGCTTTTTTGGTTAGATTTGTATGTGGAGGATACGCTCCAACTATTTCATACCATGCTGGCTTTTGCTTTAAAACTCCTACCTTAAGGTAATGGGAGGTTCGTTCTAAGACAGACGAAGCCTGGGTTTGGATCTTCATGGTGGTGGTGACTTGGATTGAGAGAGTGAAAAATTTCTGTACTCGCGTGGATGGTTTGGGCACGTGAGTGGATTTTTAGTGGAGTGGAGAGATAGTCCACCATATTCGAGCAGGTGCAATCTTGATTGAGGTAAGCGAGCGTCGTGTTGTAGAAGATGGTTAATAGGATATCTTGTTTAATACTAAATTGCAAAGACCTGCAAATTTCCAGAGTACATTTGATGTTCGCAAAACCAACCAAGGTAGATCGTACCCTTAGCCTAAAAATGATACACTGAGCTGTCCGCTAGAAAGGAATATCGGGTTGGTTGGTCTTTGATTTTACCTTGGAATCGACAATAAAAAATTCTTTTTTTTTAGCTAATGGTTGCAAAATTAGTTCGAAATGAAAAAAATTCAAAAGCATTAAAAGGAGATGTTTTGAAGATATTATGGCTGACCATGTTTCTTATTTACATTATAATCTTGATTCTCTTTTCAGAATACTTTGTTGGAGAGATAATTAGGTGAGAATTTCTAGCATGTAGTGGCAGAAGTATGTCTAACAAGTTCAGTTATTTATTGGGGAGTGGAACAGAACTGCCAAATTAGTCACTGATAACACACCAATTTTATATTATTCTGGATACACACAATATACAATACAATCCGACCTGGCAACAGCTAGGACTGCATTACTTACCAACCACCTTTAAGCTTTTAATTTTGTTATAGCTCAAATGGGGTACAAACTTCTGATAACTACACATGATTTATCCACCCGTTACCATCCGTAACATTCTTATGAAACGTATTCATATGTACCCTCCATGTTTTGCTAGTATTGAAAACTCTATTACATCTTCTACATGAAAGATCTTTTCCAACCTTAGATTGCACTTTACTTGATTCTTTCAGTTTTAGGTTCGAAGATGTTACTTCCTTTGAAGCACCTTCATTAGTCTTCTCCTTAAAAGCTTTCAAGTCAATAATATATTGATCGTAATACAGGCTCACTAATTTAAATACCTCTTGACGATCATGTTGACTGGGATCAATGTACATAAGTTTGTGACCTATTTTTGATAATTCTGTTGTCGGTTGACTATTATCTAAATCAGAATCAGAAGAATCCAAGTTAATGTCAATTGAATTATCAATTGAATTAATGGGTCTCATGTGTGCTTTGGAAACATCGGTGGTGATGAGATTTGACTCCACTGACGAGTCCTTGAGACTAAGATTAACCAGAAATTGGTTCCTGGAACTGGAGGACTTTCTCGAACTCGATTTACTTGTAGACCTATTTACATTAAGAGTGATATGAAGTCGTGGAAAATCATTAGGAATTGTAACGGGGATATTTTTTGCAGCCATTGGCAAATGCTCCTTTGGGTCAACATTTTCTTTGTAATCATCGAAGTTGGAGTAGTTGGCTGTTATGTTTTCAGGGAACGGCCTAGTCAAAGTAAATGGTTCATCTATGGGATCAAATAATCCTGAGGAGACAGTTGGATATTTCAGGGTGAGAATTGGTTGTTCTTCGGAATGGTCGATGTGACTTTCTTTATTTTCCGTTCCAGAAACAGATTTTGAAGATGGGTGGACATAGTTTGCAGGAATCAGGTTTAATGTAACACCTGAAGTGGCCTTCCTTTCTTTTGCTAAATTTGTTGGAAAAAGGCTTTGAGTCTGAGAGGTACCTTTGGAGTGTGTGAGTTCTTCTGAGTGACTCGCATTGGTTTTATTGCTGTCCCAAGAACTTGAGCGGTATCCAGACGTATTACCAGTGACATTAAGGACTTCTCCAGTACCGCCAGCAGTGTAACTTGAGAAGTGGTACGACAAAAAACTCTTCAACCAATTCCACACATTACCAATCAAAAACTTTGCAGGGTTAGCAGAGCAATAATTCTGAAGTGCATACATTCTCTTAATAACAACTTCACATTTCCACTTATTCTTAACATCCTCAAGAAGCAAATTAGTCAAGCTCCTGTTCGGAACGCCATAAATAAGTAATTCATAATTCCCATCTTTTTCTGGATTTGCAACCACCATAAAGGAGCCTTTCACATCACAAAATGGAACCACGACAATCTTCCCTCTATAATCATTTAAATCACTTACATTGGAAAGCAAAACCAAATTCGGTGTATCGTAATAATCATAGAACTCTTCAAATTTCAAACCAACGTCAGTGTAGAGATGATTATCTTGTTTGACATTGAAATCAGGGAATTTGATGTCATTTTCTGTAATACCAACCTCAAAATGATCTATTGGTAACCGCTGCAATTGATTTCCATGATAGATATAATTCTTCACACCTTCGAGTAGGAAATGTTTCCTCAGGAAATATAATATGATTCTATCTAAAAATTTCCCATTATCATCATTGATTCTTAGAATATCTCTAGTGTAAGTACGTTTAGTGTATGGTTTCATACCTTTTGTGCGGTTTAAGGAATTTCCAATGATATTATGAATATCTTTGGATGTGGGAATATCATCTAAGTTAAACGCTGTAGTTGAACTTGCTAGGTATTTGGTCAATGTTGCTGATAAAAGGAAATTATATGTGATTGTGATATGTGTACCTTCGTAAAAAATTAAGGTTTTGACAGTATGATATAGAATAGATATTTCTAAGGTAGTTGGAAGAGGTATACTTGTAGTTGGCATTGACATTGTTGCAAAAAAGATGAAACTGAAGTGTAAGATTTGGTGTGCGAGGGGGAGAGAATTGAGATAAGCAAAGGTTGGGATAGATTTGTACTGTTAGCAGGTGTATAGGTTATGGAATGCTTCGATTGCTTGTCAGGATAAGGAATCTATGATAGTCATCTGAACATATAGTGTCAGAGAAGTGAATCCGAATACAGATCAGGAGAATAAAAGTCAACTATTACTATTATATTCTCTGGCTCTCCGTTCATCTCCCTCTCGATTTTTCTCTTACTTACTTAATTCCCTTTTCTCGTCTCTCTTTCTCTCCTTCACCTTCGCTACTTGTCTCCACTTCCCTACCTCTTCCTATCCCAAGTCCACCAAAATAATTTCACGTGACAACGAATATCTGATGCCCCAGATTACCATCAAACCAACCATGCTACAACTCCGACTGCGGCTCTGTAAGCCACTCCCGACACTTTTAAATACCATAGAAAATGAGATTCTACGTAATCAAGCCGTACTATCTCAATTCTACAAAACCTCTTCAAATAATGAGTTATTTGAGAGACTTTCAACTTGTGAATCATCAGTTTATCATTTCAATCAGAGAGTACTAGATCAAAGAAAGATAAAGTTTACTAGACAAGGGAATAAGAATTATAATAATACTCGGGAATACAATGACTTCATCCGAGAGTTATATCCTTTACTGAAAGAATCCGATGTAGTTCTAAAATCAAATATTTCACTAGTAAATTGGTTCACCAATTTGGTCAAATATAGTCAAGTGAACCACAATAAACTTTACGATGCTTATAGCCGATTGGAAGATCCTTTTAAGCAATTGACATTCCATGAATATCAAGATTTCCTAAATAAATTTCTATACAACTTCGTTAAGTTTAAGAAACCAAATGGACTCTCCAAAAGTAGTATTGAAGGTAGAGAGAAATACTTAATAGCCAAAGATTTTGTAGATATGCAAGAGAAAAGAGCAAGTTACGTCAAACAAGTCAGCGTAATTTTGGGAGATTTAAGTGGAGATGGTTTTGACCTAACGGTGGAGGAACAGAATAACATGCTTTACAGTGTGTTCTTTAAAGATAGCGAGGAAATATTGAATAGGTTGAATGAGGTTGAGGGGTTCAAGTTTGAGTATGTGGAATTCAATAAGGGAATGTATGACGAAGTTGTGAAGAGCGTGGAGGGGAAGTTAGGAAAAATGCCGGTGGAGACGATGAATATTTTGTTGTTTCATTCGATTAGGCATGGGAAAAGGGAATTGGGGGACGAAATAAGGGTAGCTTTGTTGAGTGATCAGATGGAGGTTCTGCCGGAGGCTTCTCTGGCATCCCCGTCAGTGGCTTCACTGGAACTGTCAGTGAAAGTCTCGTCAGAGGTCCTTCTGGATGATCTGGGAGCTCTGTTTCATGGTAAGGCACCTAACGGCGCTAAACTCTCAAGTTTAATGGGACCCCCGTTGGCCAACAGTCAAACAATCCAATTACTCCTTCAAACTCACTCGCCAACCGACATTCCCAATTTCAACTCCATTATCCCCAACATCAAATTAATCAACAAAACCTTAGCCTCTCTTATCAACCATGGCAAAATATCCCAGGCTCAGGATCTCTTTGTAGGCTTGTTCATCAACAATGAGACCCAAGAAATTGATGAAATAGAGTCCAGAATTTATAAACTCTTGACCCCACAAGATGAAAGAGCCTATAAGAAGTTAATTCTAATGTTAGAGAATATAAAAAGCATAACGGGAGAGAATCCAACCTTTCAAGTACTACCGATTGAGAAGACGTTCCAAATAATGATCAAGAGTTCCAGTGTTAATGAGGGGATATCGCTTTTGAATATTATGACTGAAAAGTACAAATTACCAATCTCGACAAGAACTTTTTGGATCATGTATGAGAAGTTGGAAAATACGTCCGATTTGAATGCTCTTGTATTGTTGACTAATAAATTGATAAGCTTACATGATCATCTTGATAATTTCACGTCTGATTCAAGAATGGTTACTGGAGAATTTTCGAAGCAAGTTGAGGCATTCAAGAATGAACGATTAGTTGAATATGCTTTGGATTTACCTGAGGGTTCGTTTTTGAAATTATCTGATGGGTTGGTGGAGAAGATCTATGTTAGTTTTTTATCTGTTGTAAGAAGACTTGGAGACGATGAATTGGAGAAGAAGATTCTTGAGCAAAAGAAGACATTGCAGGAAAAGGTGGGAAGGTTAAAGACTGGGTATGGTGATGGTGGGGAGGTTTATTTGTTGGATGAGGTCAATTATTTGGTGAAGAGTTATTTGATGGATCTCTTGTTTGAAAGTACTGAGCGTTAATTAACAACAGTTAGCGAGGTGATTGTGACATAGTATCAGGTAATTGTTGCAATGGAATGACAGTGGTACATAATTATTATATATAGAGGTTACAGGATTATTCGCCAACTTTCGCATCCAAGAATGTATATAGAATATTACTCACGACATAAAATTGAAATTCAAGAATTAGTTAAGTTGATGCACTGCACTTTGCACTAATGACGTATAAGAATATACTAACTTCCCGGTTTAAACTTTTGTTTTCTATTCTGTTATGCTCTCCTTTCTATTTTTCGCAGCCAATATGCTCTTTTATTAGCTCGCAGGATATCTCCAACTAGTCGTATGGTTCTGGTACATTATATAGTACTTGTGTACAGCTTTGGTGCAACTTCACACTATATCTAATTTCTTTAAAATTATCACCATCTTACGTTAATTGGGCAGATTTTCAACAAATTTTGTAATAAATAGACAAAATTTATCAAATCTGGAATTTATATTCCACACTCAATTGTGTAAATCCATGCACACCTTCTGAACAAGCATCTAAAGCCCAAACCACGCAAACCTCAATGATTCCACAAACCTCGATGATAGCTTTATATCTGTATGCTATCTTCAGGTCATGAGCATCACCGAAAAACTGTGCCTTAAAGAACATGCACGAATATGAGATAGCAACCAATCAATTTAGGAGCAATGTTCGCTGGATTCAGGCCAGTACAACTTGTATTCACGTACAATTCATATACAAGGAATCCTCATCTCAACACCCTCTCCAAATAAACTTCCTTCTCCACAATGCTTCTTTTGTTCTTCGGCACGGCTTGCTAATTCCAAACGCCTATTACTGCACTTTGGATGTAACAATCTTAAGGGCTAAGTTAGTGAAATTCGTGAAATTCTGAATATTAAACAACATGGACTCTGCTGAACCGGCAGCGCCGATAAATGTAAGTAGCTTTGAAGACCGCAGCTGAGACTGTAACGACCACCGTAGGTGGAAACAAGAAATTGAGGAGTATGAAGTTGGGGAGCATGAATTGAGAAGCACCGACAAGACCTGACCAAGTGAACCCATTGAAATTGATAGAGCAGCTCTTGAAGGAGTAACTCAATGGCACTAGAATGTTCAATTAGAAAGGCAATTGGTGTGATAGAGCTAAGACGCATGCCTTGTGAGAGAATTCAGTATGAGAAGTGAAATAAGCAGAGGATTAATGCCACCTGGAATTTGACTCAATCTTCATGTCAATTATGCCCCATATGAGATTATACGTCACAATAATTGCACAATTTACCGTTTTACGAGTATTCAAATGTACTCAATTGGGTGCACCACTCTGGACTCAACATGCTTGCATACCCAATACTCAGTTTGTTACTTTTAGTACTTTACTAACTCCCAGCCCAACGAAATCCTCCAACCGCCGGAACAAATCCCCCCTGAAGAAACAAACAAATCGGACCTTACCGAACTCATCTCCCAAGATGACGAGAAGTTGGAAGAAAACTCCAAACTCAACCACAACCCACAACAAACCAATTCCGACCCCAATGAGAAATTGATCCCTAGTGAAGATCTTGACATTTCAGAGGTCACCACCAAACCTCCAAGTAGAAAAGCAGGGGATCCCACCTATCGTGGATGGAAAGAAGTTGGTAGATGGGTTCAAGAAGATGCTTTAACTTTTGAGGATGAATTGAGGGACTTGCTCTCCAAGAATTCCATTCTCGACAAATATCTTCCTGCCATGTTTTATGGAGACTGGTACCATAATGTAGGATTTTTAGTGTTAGGAGGATCACTTTCATGGATTATTGGATGGTTCCGGTTTTCTTTGGCGCCATTATTCTTTGTGATGGTTGCGTTTTCGGTGCTTTACCGTACTTCCATTCGGAAATATCGTACTATATTAAGAGAACAAGCTCAAAGAGAATTTTCGGTCAAATCTATTGAAAATGATTACGAAACTATGGATTGGTTGAACAGTTTCTTGGAAAAGTTCTGGTACTTTTTAGAGCCATCCATCAGTCAAATCGTTTGTGAGCAAGTCAACCCTATTTTGGCCAAATCTCCTGCTCCATCGTTCATCAAACAATTGTGGATAGATAGTTTTACTGCAGGTACCAAACCACCGCGTATTGATATGGTCAAAACCTTACACGGGACTAAAGATGATATTGTTGTTATGGATTGGGGATTTTCTTTTACTCCCAGTACAATTGTGGACAGTACTGCCAAACAGATGAGAAATACCGTGAACCAGAAAACAGTGGTGAAATTGAATGTTTTTGGATTTACTATTCCCGTGAGTGTTTCTGATGTTTCATTCAGTGGAGTTGCTAGAATTCGTATGAGAATGATGACCTCGTTTCCTCACATAGAAACTGTGAATATTTCATTTTTGGAGGCTCCACAATTCGATTTCAATTGTAAGATTCTTGGTGATAGTATTTTCAACTGGGAAGTGTTAGGTTTCCCAGGGCTCTACCCATTTATCAATGACATGGTCAAAAAGTATGTTGGAGCGTTTGTATTCTCTCCACTTTCGTTCCAATTGAATCTTCAACAATTGCTTGCTGGTAATGCTTTAGATTCAGCTATTGGTGTTTTGGTCATCCACTTGAATAGCGGAAGAGGTATTAAGGGTAGTAAAGCTATGGGTAATACAATCGATCCATACGTTACATTTGGGTTCAAGCTGGACATTTTTGCTACTTCAACAACTATCCCAGATACCATTGCCCCTGTTTGGAACGAAACCTATTATATTCCTGTTAAATCACTTTCTGAACCACTTAACTTAGGAATCATTGATTTCAATGAATTCCGTAAAGATCGTCCTATTGGTTCCATTCAATTTGATTTGGAGTCGTTCATTGAAAACGCCAAACAACCAAACATCACTGCTCCTATTATTAGAAATAACAAGCCCGTTGGTGAATTACAATTCGGACTTCAATATTTCAAAACATTGGAAGCAGTTGTGGGTGCCGATGGTGCTGTAACCGCTCCTCCGGATTTGAATACAGGTATTGCAAGATTACAAATTATCGAAGCTAGACATTTGAAGTCATCGAATGAAAAGGGCGCAACCACTTATGCGGAACTTTATATTGGTAAAGAAAATGTCTTAACCACGTCAACAATCAAAAACAGTAACTCCCCAGGCTGGGGTGCTTCTGTGGAGCGTATTATCCATAATCGTACCAAAACAAAGGTCAAGGTTGTTCTTAAAGATCATGCTGGTAAGACCAAGGGACAGATTTTTGTCAGATTGAATGAATTAATCGATGCAAGTCAAGTTGATCAAACTTGGTTCCCGCTTTCCCAAGGTGGAGAAATCAGACTTAGTTGTACTTGGAAGTCGGTTGCACTTGTGAATTCCTCCGGTACTGGTGGTTACACTCCACCAATTGGTACTGTTAGAATCAGTATCGAAAAGGCTGAAGATTTACCTAACTTGGAAACCATTGGTAAAGTTGATCCTTATGTTAGATTATTAGTCAATGGATTTGAAAGACTGAGAACAAGAGCTTTCGAGTCGACCTTGAATCCAACCTTTAATGAAGTACATTACTTTACAGTTACATCTCCTAGTCAAAAGTTGACTGTTGAAGCTATGGATGTTGAGGTGATTTCTGCCGATCGTACCTTAGGTTCATTTGATGTCATGTTGAGTCCTCTTATCAATAAGAATGAAAAGGGTCAATATGCCGAACACATTGATCATGAAAAGAGAGTATCTAAATTAATCAACAAGAAGGGTGCAAAGGGGTTGATTACCTATACCTTGAGTTTCTATCCTACCTTACCTGTCATGAGCTTGGAAGATATTAAAGAACAAGACGAAGAAAGGAAAGCAAAGGAAAAGGAAAAGGAGGAAGAGAAGAAAAAGGCTGAAGAAGAGAAGAAATCAGGCGGGGCTACCAAGAAAGGAACAGACACTTCCAAGGAAGCTACCGAAGCCGATGAAGAGGATGAATTTGAGGATAAATCCAAGCAGAAATTGACTTTGGATCAATTACTTGAATACAATTCAGGTGTACTTGCTTTTGAAGTTATCAGTGGTAAATTACGTAGGGACGATGTTTTCTTACAAGTGTATTTCGATAACCATGGTTATCCCGATTTCGTTTCGCAAGAGATCACCAAGAAAGACGCCAAGATTGGTATTACTGGAGATGTCACTATCAAAGAATTGGACTGGTCTAAGGCTCATTTCAGAATCGTGAAAAATAAGGGTGAAAATCGTCTTGAGAAACCTCTTGCTGAGCTTACCTTACCAACTATTCAACTTCTTAAGAACGGGTATCACCAACCAACAACTGTTGATTTGACAGGAGGTGCAGATGCTCAATTCAAAATCAGATGTAGCTGGATTCCAGTACTTTACGAAGGTGGAATTCCAGCTCAAGATTCCGTTAGTAATTCAGGGAATTTGACCATCACGGTAGAACGTGCCGAAAACTTGATTGCTGCTGACAGCAATGGTAAATCCGATCCTTATATCGAACTTTTTGTGAATACCAACCGTGAACCATTCTATAAAACGAAGAAGATCAAAAAGTCGTTGGATCCAAAATGGAACGAAACTACAAAGGTGGAGGTTGCGAATAGATTCGATTCGGTTGTGAAGGTTGTTTGTATGGATTGGGATGCAATTGAGAAGGATGATTTACTTGGAGTTGGGTACCTTGACTTGTCCAAGGTTCCACATACAGGTCAACCTGTTGATCTTGAATGTCCGTTAGAGACGGAAGATGGCGGTGATGGTGGTGTTGCATACTTCACATTGTCATTCAAGCCTGAATTTGTTCTTAATATTCAAAGAAAATCAGGAACTCATATTGGTGACGCCTTTGGTACAGTGGGAACATTTGCAGGCAAGGGTGTTGCTAAGGGTGTGGGTAATGTTGGTAAGGGGATTGGTGGGGGTCTTGAGAGTGGGGTCAAGTTTATGAAGAAGGGGTTACACATTGGTAAGGATAAACACCAGTCGTAAGACCAAGCGTAACACCAAGCGTAGCGAGGTGTTTATTTCGATTGGCACTGAACGAACAGAAGATGTTGCTGCTCACCGACTTTAGTACGCTCTGGAAGAGCATATGGTAAGACCAACGCAGTGTCACGGTATATATTTATATTTCTCAAGAGTCTCCTTGATGCTTCAATAAAAAATCTGATATATAATTGTAAAGAGTGAAAGTAACAGAATAGACGCGAGTTGGATAGTCAACATGTTTTAGAGCAAAATAGTTTAAGAGAAAATACCAGGTCAATAGAAATCAGCGAGTCATTCAAGATATTGTGTGATACACCAACCACATGCTGTTCATGGGTTAGAATAAGTAATTAGCTGGTGCGTTGAGACGGGAGACAAGTCATTCCATCGATCATAATCGATTGGCAAACAAACGGGAGCGTTTTCATCGTCAGTACAGTCTTCACTATGACACTTTCACATCTCACGGTGTGAGTTCCCATTGATGGACTCTAACATGTAGATCAATTGTGGTGTCAGTCGAGCTATCTCATCACAGGTAAGTCTTCTTGAAACTCAGTAGGAGTTGCGTCTTCGTTTACCTGACTAGGAGTGGTCACCAATAAACAGTTGACCCACCCTTCCTTCAGTTGTACTCTCGCACTTCTTCAGTGTACTCTCGCGCTTCTTCAGTTGTAACTCTGACCTCCAATTTGATGCTCGCACTCCCGCACCTGAATAAAATTCGCATCCAAATTTTTCCGATGAGCTAACCAACCACTCATCATGGATATTTCCAAACCAGTTGGGAGTCATATCCAAAGTGTTGATTTCGATGTACTTTCAGATTCCGAGATCCGAAAGTTATCTGCCAAACAAATCACCAACCCAATTGTCTTTGACAATCTTGGGCATCCGATCAGTGGAGGTCTTTATGATTTGAGTCTTGGAGCCTTCTTAAGAAACATTTGTCATACTTGTGGACTTGACGATAAGTTTTGTCCTGGACATTTAGGACATATTGAGTTACCAGTGCCTGTCTACAATCCGTTATTTTTCAATCAATTATATATTCTTTTGAGGTCGACATGTTTATACTGTCATCATTTCAAGATGAACACCATTGAAACTCACGAATACGAATGTAAATTACGTTTGATTCAGTACGGTTTGTTGTTAGAAGTCACCGAACTTGAAAACATGCATCCTGTTAATGACGACGACGATGATGAAGACGTGAAAATCGATAACCAGTCCAAGATCATTTTGAAAGAACGTCGTGAATTATTTGTTGCCCAATCGATCTCAAAAGCTATTGCCGACGGTAGAACAACCTCCGAAGGGATTTTCACTGCCACCGTTAGTGATGAGAGAAAAAAGACCATCCACTCATTTTATAGAAGAGCTTTAAGTAGAGGTAAATGTAGCAATTGTTCCATGTTTTCGCCTTCATTTAGAAAGGATGGATTCGTTAAGGTGTTTGAAAATGCGTTAACGGAAAAGCAAACTACAAATAATAGAGTCAAAGGTGTAAATAGACCAGACATGATGAAAATCGGTAACACCAGATCCAATGAAAACATGCCAAACATAAAACATAAAGGAGGTAGTAAGTACGTTTTATCTACCGAGGTCAGAAATATCTTGAGAAGTTTATTTGAAAACGAACAATCGGTCATTCAGACTGTTTTCCATTCCAGACCTTATCAAACAGAAAAAGTTTCTGCTGATATCTTCTTCAGACAAAGTTTGTTAATTCCACCAACCAGATTTAGATTGCCATCTAAATTGGGAGATGAAATCCACGAAAACTCCCAAAATGAACTCTTATCAAATATCTTGAAGACTGCACTTCTCATTAGAGATCTTAATGATCAAATCTCCTCCTTGCACAGGGAAAAGATTTCGGTCGACGAAAGAAAAATCGTCTTCAATAGATTGATGAATTCATTTGTCACCATCCAAAATGATGTCAACGCATTCATTGATTCCACCAAAAATCAAAATGCTCAAGCTGGTAAATTGCCAATCCCAGGTATCAAACAAGCCTTAGAAAAGAAGGAAGGTTTATTCAGAAAACACATGATGGGTAAGAGAGTGAATTATGCTGCTAGATCTGTTATTTCTCCAGATCCTAATTTGGAAACAAACGAAATTGGGGTACCTCCTGTGTTTGCTACCAAATTAACATACCCTGAACCAGTCACATCTCATAATGCTTCTATGTTAAGACAAGCTGTTATCAACGGACCAGATAAGTGGCCTGGTGCAGTTCAAATTCAAAATGAAGATGGTTCATTACAATCATTAATTGGTATGACATTAGAACAAAGAAAAACTATTGCAAATCAACTTTTGACACCTTCTTCAGGATCCTCCGTCATTAATAAAAAAGTTTATAGACACATCAAAAATAAGGATGTTGTTATCATGAACCGTCAACCAACACTTCATAAAGCTTCTATGATGGGTCATATGGTTCGTGTTTTACCGGGTGAAAAGACATTACGTTTGCATTATGCTAATACTGGGGCTTATAATGCTGATTTCGATGGGGATGAAATGAATATGCATTTCCCCCAAAACGAAAATGCAAGAGCTGAAGCTATGAATTTAGCTAACACTGATTCTCAGTACGTAACTCCAACTTCCGGTGCTCCTTTAAGAGGTTTGATTCAAGATCATATCTCCGCTGGTGTTTGGTTAACCAGTAAAGATTCATTCTTTACCAGGGAAATTTACCAACAATTAATTTATGGATGCATCAGACCTGAAGACGGTCACACCACTAGAAACAGAATTATTACCGTACCTCCTGCGATTTTGAAGCCACAACCTTTATGGACTGGTAAACAAGTTATTACCACCATGTTACTTAATATCAAACCAGATGGTGTACCAGGTATTAATTTGGTGTCCAAGAATAAGATCAAGTCCGATTACTGGGGTCAAGGCTCTACTGAAAATGAAGTTATCTTCAAAAACGGGGAATTGCTTTCTGGAATTTTGGATAAGTCCCAATATGGGGCCTCTCAATTTGGTATTGTCCATTCTTTACACGAAGTTTATGGGGATGTAGTAGCCGGTAAAGCACTTTCTGTTTTAGGACGTTTGTTTACCAATTACACCATGATGAATGCATTAACATGTGGTATGGATGATTTAAGATTGACTGATGAAGGTAATACATGGAGAAATGACATTTTGAAACAATCGGTCGATATTGGTAGAACTGCAGCTGCAGAAGTTACCAATTTAGAAACCGAAACTAAAAATAACGATCCTGAATTGCTCAAAAGATTGGAAGAAATCTTACGTGACGATAATAAGTTGGGGATTTTGGATGCTATTACTCAATCCAAGGTGAATACCATAACTTCCCAAGTTGTTGCAAAATGTGTACCGGATGGTACCATGAAGAGATTCCCATACAACGCCATGCAGTCCATGGCCTTATCTGGTGCCAAAGGTTCGAATGTAAATGTTTCTCAAATTATGTGTCTTTTAGGTCAACAGGCTTTAGAAGGTAGAAGAGTCCCTGTTATGGTCTCTGGTAAGACTTTGCCATCATTCAAACCATTTGAAACAGATGCAAGAGCCGGTGGATACATCAAAGGACGTTTCTATTCTGGTATTAGACCTCAAGAATATTATTTCCATTGTATGGCTGGTCGTGAAGGTTTGATTGATACTGCCGTCAAGACTTCTAGATCTGGTTATTTACAACGTTGTTTGACTAAACAATTAGAAGGTGTTCATGTTACTTACGACAATTCTGTCAGAGATGCCGATGGTACTTTAATTCAATTTTTGTATGGTGGTGACGCTATCGACACTACCAAACAATCTCATATGAATGAATTCAAGTTCTGTGCTGAGAATTACGATGCTTTGTTGGTCAAATATAATCCAGGAGAAATGGCCATGAATTTGGATACCAACACTGCCATCAATTATTCCAAGAAACTTAAGAAGAGTTTGAAGAAGCAAGGTAAAGTACCTCACTTTGAGGAAACTGCCAAGCATGATCCTGTGCTTAATGTCTACAATCCATCCAAGTATTTGGGTTCTGTATCAGAAAAGTTCCAAGAGAAATTGGACAAATTCGTCGAATCCTCCCAAGACCTCTTTGCTAAGAGTAAGGAAGAAGCAAAGAAAGATGGTAAGATTACCGAAAAGAAATTCAGAGCATTGATGCAATTGAAATATATGCGTTCCATTGTTAATCCTGGTGAATCTGTTGGTATTATTGCCTCTCAATCTATTGGGGAACCATCCACTCAAATGACATTAAATACTTTCCATTTCGCTGGTCATGGTGCTGCAAATGTAACTTTGGGTATCCCTCGTATGAGAGAAATCATTATGACTGCTTCTGCTGCTATAAAGACTCCTCAAATGACGTTACCTATTTTAGATGATGTCAATGACGAAACCGCAGACTCCTTCTGTAAATCTGTCGCCAAGGTTGTTTTATCTGAATTCATTGATAAGATTATTGTAACAGAAACCACATCTTCTGGTTCTGATGGAAGCAGTGTCAGATCATATAATGTTAGTTTGAAATTCTATACAAGAGAAGAATATCAAGGTGAATACGATGTGACATCCGATTATCTTGAGGAAGTAGTTAAGACTCAATTCTTAACTGATTTGGAATCTCAAATCATCAAAGAAATCAAAAAACAAAAGAGAGCAACTTCTTTACCTGTTGTTGGTGCTTCTTCAGGAAAGGTTGATTTTGAAAAATTGGCCATTTCCAAGGTTGACGATGATGAAGATGAAGACGACGTAAAGAAAACAAAACAAGCTGTATCTTATGATGGCCCAGATGATGATGAAATCGAAGTCTTGAAAAAGGCTGAAGAGACTTCCGACGAAGAAATGGCTGATTCTTCTTCAGACGACTCTTCTGATTCCGATGAAGAATCGGATGAAGAGGTTCAAAAGGTTCAACCTGTAACTGCCGAGGTGTCGACTAAATTGCTCAGTAGAGCAGCGAAAGATCGTCAAGCTGAAGTTGTTACTTCTCATAAAATCACAACCAAATTCAACTTCGATGACGAAACTGGTGAATGGTGTGACTTCACCTTGGAATTACATGGTAGAGATATCCAAAAAATCTTGATGGTAAACATTGTTGAAGATTTATGTAAAAAGGTCATTGTACGTGAAATCCCAAGAATCGGACGTTGTTTACATCCTCCAACCGGTACTGATGGTAAGAGAATCATGACCACAGAAGGTGTGAATTTCAGTGCCATGTGGGAAATGAACGATTTCATAGATGTTAACAACATCACCTCAAATGATGTTGCATCCGTCTTAAAAACATACGGTGTTGAAGCTGCAAGAAATACCATTGTAAACGAAATTTATAGAGTTTTCGATACTTATGGTATCTCTGTGAGTTCCCGTCACTTGGATCTCCTTGGAGATATGATGACAAGAGAAGGTAGTTATTTAGCTTTCAATAGAGCTGGTATGGAGTCTTCGACCTCCACTTTCATGAAAATGTCATACGAAACAACCTGTCAATTCTTGACAAAAGCTGTTTTGGACGGTGAGCGTGAGAAATTGGAATCCCCATCCGCCAGAATTGTGATGGGTAAGTTGTCAAATGTTGGTACTGGTTCATTTGATGTATTTGCTAGAATGCCAGAGGTTAATTAAATAGATGTATTAAGAAAATGTTAAATAGAATAAACAAGTTAAAATAAGAAACGTGAGAGGTTCTAGCCTAGCGAAGACCGTAGCATAGCCCGTTGCACCCGAAGTAACTTCTGGTATCAACCCTTTGAAGCTGCCTTTTATGGATTTCTGTAGAGATTACTAAGTTTCACCAGAAGTGCTAATTATACTCCAGAACCGCACGTACCACCACTACCACTACATTGGCTTCATTCCTACAAGAGCTTCGAGTATTCTTTCGTTCTAGTTTTATATTTGAGAGGTTTTACCTATCATGGAATATTTCACCTTTTGTTATGTATGCGAGGCAAGTAAGTGTCAAATTGACTGGTTCACAATGCTAAAAGTGTTGATGCTCGAAAACAAGTTAACCATACACTTCCAACACTCCCCTCTCCCAAACTCGCCTCTTCCTCATTTTCCCCGAGTCTCAGTTTTCAAATATTATAAGCAGCTATAATAAAACTCAAGGCAAAACAAACCTTGAAACCAACCTTTTCTAAAACCAAGTTCTTAACATCAAAGGTTTCTTTACCAACTGTGATAATTCTGTTCCAAGGAATATTCACAATTCCTCTTGACTCAAGGAATTGAACAAAAAAGTAGCCACCAAGTGCTAATAAAGAAATAACACTAGATAATTTTCCAATTATGGCACCAAAGAAAAGCCCAGTGATTGAACCAAGGGTTAATTCTTCGTAACTAACCTTTTGCCCTAAAATTGATCTATCTCCTAAATATTCAGCATGCTTAGCTCTAAATGCTGTATCATTTACAATTGGTGATCTTGTAGTGTAAATGACCGAGGAAGCAACCAAAAATGGAATTGACCATTTCAAGAGTGTTAATCTTGGTTTTGTTTTAAATGCTACTCTGGTATTGGACTTGAAGGTGGAAATCTTTGAACTGTAAAACCTACTACCGAATGTACCAGTACTAATATTGGTATTGAATTTAGTAAAGCCAAGGTTACTGAGCTTAACCCCAGTAAATGCATTGGTACTAGATCTTGTAATTAACCTTGAAATTAAAGAATTCATCTTATTTATGCTGTTGTGTTTATTAATGTGTGATACTTCCCCACGATTGCTATACATTTCAGCTGACAAAGAAATTAGGTAATATGAAATGTAGGTACGACAGGGACATTGGCGAGGTTTGACAGAGATTGTTGGGCTAGATTTACATGCTACGATTGCAACTCTGATCGGGCGTTGAATTGTTTTAGTTATACTTCTATATATTATTGGTGAGAGGCAAAGTAGGCTTAAGGCACACGTGTTGGAGGTATATCGAACGTGTAGGGGAGAATACACTGCAAATCTGGTGAACCTATACAAAACCTTAACAGTAACACTTCACACATATAAGACAGCTAATAACCCGCTTAAAACGAACAATTGTCGGAGGTTGCTCCATACATGCATATTGTGAGATTTGCTACTTTGAGCTGTTCAGATTTTCGCAGCCATGACAATTCAAAAATGGGCGTAAATCTCATAAGAGGGTAACGGACAGAGACATCTCAACATAAAAACAAACAAATAGGTTATGTCCTCAGCCAGCCAAGATATACAATAAGAAATCTTTAGGACTTGTGACCATCTATTTATTTCTCATATCGCATTCCAATTAATCTCTAATATCCTCAATTCAATCTCTCACAGAGATGTCCTACTTACTTCCAAAACTGACTCAAATTAATCAATTTCCTTTTAACCCAATGAACGTGCTTCTGCACCTTACTGTAAATCTGACTTGGTAAATCATATAAAGGTCCCATTGTTTCATTCCTCAAACCAAGATAGTATTGTTTCAATAGATCACTCGACAGACTTTCACTAAGGACTTTAAGTAAATCATAACTTTCAGCAAGTTTGTTGGTTTGATAACCCAATTCCTTCAACATTTGTAATCTCATATCGGAAGTGCCATTTAAATAAGTTGCATCATGTTGACCTTGATGGAGGAATTTGTAAAATAAAAATACAACGTCACCATGGTGGCCTTCTCTAGCTGCTTTGGAAGCAAGTTGAGTAAGACTGTTCAAGTAGTCACTACATGTTGGGTTATCAAATCCAATATTATGGGTGGGGAACCCGTATTCCCCTAATTGATATCCAGTAGTGTTAAACCAAACACGGCCGGTGATTGAAGTGGAATTTTCATTTGGATCAACTTTACAATCCGCAAGTGCTTGGATTGTTTCAGGGTAGCTTAATTGTGAAGTGGGCTCTTCAGGGTAGCTTAATTGTGAAGTGGGCTCCTCAGGATAAGTTACCTGAGGAGTGGCTTCTTCATTGGAGCTCTGATGAGCTAATGTAAGACTTAACAAGGCTAATCCAAGGTAAAGATTGGAAAAGATCATCTTGAGATTAATTGTATTTTTGGAACAAGTTTGAAATTTATAGTTTATTTTAGGAACTGTCAAGATCAGAGTAGGTTGACATGAAAGATTGCAGCAAATTGGTGGGATACCAGGGACCCTTGGAAAATTCCCACCATGTTTCTCTGTGACTTTCAGTTTGACTGCGATGTTATGTTGTGCCACTCATGATGATACTGACCTTGATGGCGATGTAGTGCTGTCAATACCAAGATGAGGTACCGGTATGCAAAAATGAGGTCGCCTCAGAAGTGAAATCAATTTAGACTTCCGTGAACTTGCGCTACAGCAATTAAAGTGTAAGCGCACTATATAAGCGTACGATGGACTCGCGGCTATTGGAAGCTATCGAGGGAACAGGTGGACTCAGAGGCTACTCTGAAACTCATGAGCATTAGTGGGATCGATTGCATCTGGTGCACATTGTACGTACAGTATTATGAAATTGACATTTAAACAAAGATTGGATTCGTTGGACTGTCTTACCAGCTAGTAAGAGAGTCGAAGGAAGTCACTATGTAATTGTATCGCACTCCTATGACCATGATCGAAACCTAGCCATTTTGGTGACTGACCGCATGAATTTTTGCAATTTAAATTCTCTCACATATTTCAGATATTGAGGATAGGCAAGAACAGTGTACCCTGTGCGAGTTGTGGTTCTCCTACGAATACCTGTGAGATCTTAATTCTATCAATTGACTTTTAATCTACAGAGAAAGTATAAGCACAGTCTTAATAACATCGACCTGTAAGTCCTACTGTATCTCTATGAACAGAATGGTCAATGTAATCACTTGAAGAGATACAGTCTTAGAGTATGATCAAGTATTGAACTTTAAACTTGGTATCATCGAGTGTTTTGAGGGAAATGATTCTCACACACCTCTAGACTCACTCAACAGTCATAACCAATATCGCTTCGCTCAATTGGAGTACTTCAGTTGCGGGGATTGACTTTCTTTTTTTTGAGGCGTATAAAGTCGTGCAAAAGTCAATTCAAGAAATGAGTCGTGCATTGACAATAAATGTAGGACCTCTAATATTACATCAGCAGAGCCTGCATGTAACAAACTATAGCAAAATCAATTTGTACAATAACTTTGTCGTGCAAATACCATCTCTGCTCTCGCGCCAATAGAAATCTTCACCCATAGTCGTGTACCGGCAATTCTATCGTCAACTATCTCCGCCGCCTTATGGCTTTCTTTTCAGGTCACATGACCTCCTACACACACTACGTGTTTCTTGCTTTTATTTCTTTTTTTCAGCCATTTTAGGGTACTACCAGAGCATCTAGTTGGACTGCACATCCTCCAGAAATCCCATCCGAAGGGATAATACTTGCATACAATGCACCAAACGATATATAACCTGGGTGGGATCCTCATCTTACTCTCTCACCATGAGCTTACCTAATCTCGTATCTGAAATTTTACCATCGGTTTGGATTGGGTCGTATGAAAGTTTATTCAATCTTAACCATGTTAAGATATTGATTAATTGTGGTGATACTATTAATTTTTTAAATATACTTAATGATGAAAGGATAGTATTATCATCTGATATTATTGTATTAAGCTTTGATCCTGGGTTTAAGACTGGTGATCAAAGTGGTTCCAATTTTAATGGTTGCGAAAACACCCAAATAACTGAAATTGTTAAAATTTTTGAAAAACAATTTAACAAAGTTCTTCAAGGTTACTTATCTCATTTTTATTATAATAATCAAAATAGAAACCTTATACATGATTTACCAGGTAATTTGAAGGTTAAATCTCCAATTTTAAGTGGTAATATCAAGGATCAATTTTTCATCTTGACAAGATTGATTAAGTTATTTAGATGTGTAGATCAAGATAGTCAAATTTTAATAGTTGGGGAGGAGAAATTAGCCATGGGATTAGGTTGTTCTATTTTAATGGACACTTATAAGTTGGATGTGGTTTCTAGTATGAAGAGGTTGAAACTTGCAAGACCCAGTATTGGGAATTTGAATGGGAGGTTGTATGAGGATTTGTTGATATTGGAAAGCTTGAAGAAGTTTGGAGTTGAGAATGAGAATATAAAAAGAGGTAATGCTGGTGTTTTGATGAGTAATTGTAAGTTGAAGAGAGGTAATGAAGGGCATGAGGATTTGCCGGTGAAGAGGGGCATGGGGGATAATTATCACGAGGAGTATTATAGTGTGAGATGAACAAGGTCCATGGATCGACATGTGTCTTTCGCTGGTTATCGAGAGTGTTTGCACTGTGCTTGCTTTCTGGTTTAGTGGCTGAGAGTACTGGGAGTGCACAAACGCTTTATCTTAGAGTCAATAACTGTCAGTGAGCTCCCTCCTAAATCCTCCACCTAAGCTTAATACACTCGAAAATGACACTCCTAAAACACACCTTATATTAGACCAACAGAGGTGTATTACTGTTACTTTGCAGTTATTGTATTGGCACTATCTTGCTCCTGGCGTGGAATACTTGGTTAGGATCACCTATTGCTAGTACTTGGTATAACAACTCTCAACTCCCACAAGGCTCCAACTTTCATTGCTTCCTGTTATACTCACTGTCAACAACTACATGACACTGTCAACTGTTGCTACCTGTACAAAACTTAAAGTTATTGTTACCTAATAATCAACTGGTTTGATTTATGTAAAATATGTATGAATATAAAAATAGCAGATTCTTCTGTTGAATTTAATAGGGATGTAAGCGTAGAGGGTGTTTGGTATTGTGGGATGAGTTTTAATAACATGTTAACGCGACTAAGTGTGACGCGTTGATCACTCACACATAGTTACTGTTTATTTAAGTTGCACATACTCTATAATGCGTAAACACAGAAGATTTGATAAATGGAGGCCTATTCGACGTTGAAGGTGGATACAACTTCTCTCTTGAGCTGTACCTTGCTTAACAAGCACATCCATCCATATTGACTGGAAACTTGCAACATGTCACATTTATGATTTCATTGCACCCAATACCACGATGGCTACCACAATTCACTAAGAACAATCCTCCTATGGTATCCTCATTATGATTAGAGAGTTTTTGTTTATAAGAGCGCTGCAAGAGGGACCAAGTCGTAAATATACATGAATCAGTAGGAGTATATAATACCAACCAATAGCAACACAATAACCAGCACCTAGAATGAACTCATCACAACATTACAGATCACCTCACAAATAACCTCACGTAGCCTCACAAATATTGCATATTCAGAACCCCCGCCACACCCTCGTATATCCCCCGATAACGGCGGAGTCAAGATAAATTTCTTGAGAGCGATAGTCATACTGTATTCTTCATGAAAACTCCCAGGTATATCTCCTGTGACGTATGCATTGTCTTGGTTTACCTTCTATTGCTTCACGATTTACTCGCTCAGCTTGATGTTCCTCGATATCCTACGAAATCTCCACTGTGGACCCCAATTACGAACTATCATGAACTAATACAAATACTCCAATGTAATTAAAAATCAACCCACAATGAATGAGATGAAATATGATTACTAATTACAAGATCAACAATTACTCTGTTGATATCAAATATGCTGTCTTTTCAGAGACAGCCACACTTTTTGCAGCCATATATAAACCCAGTAACCCCATGTAACTTAATCTATAATTCAATTGGGTACTATAAACAATATGTCTCCTCCAACCGCAATTGAAACTAAACAAGTATCCGAAGCAGAAGCTGCAATTTTGAAGTATGCCAAAAATGGACCAATTTCAAGTAGAGCTGGATCTTCCAACAAAACCGGAGCTCAATTAGAATTCCTTGATAAATTACCAACGCCAACAAGAAACAGATTGGAAAAGTATGGAATTGACCTTTCTAAAGGATATCCTAAGATCCCAGAAAGAAGTCAAATTCCAACGTTCCTTGATGAAGCATTTGCTATTAGAAATAAGGAATTCAAAAATGAAGAAAGAGGGAAATTTGCAGACCCCGAAAAGAAAGCATTATTCGGGGCAGCTAGTCAGGTTATCAATTTAACTAAACATATTGGTACTGAAATTGTTGGAGTTCAATTACAAGATTTGACTAATCAACAAAGAGATGAATTAGCTTTACTTGTAGCAGAAAGAGTGGTTGTGTTCTTCCGCAATCAAGATCTTTCCCCACAGAAACAATTGGAAATCGGGAAATATTGGGGACAAGTTGAAAGACATCCTCAAGCTCCTCATGTTCCTTTACCACCAAGAGAAAATGCAGAAGAATGGGCGCAAGGTTCTGGAATCTCGGTTATTTGGAAACGTTTTGCAGCCGAACATTACGGTGTTAATAAAGGCTTCAAAGCGGTTGCAAATTCATGGCACACCGATTTGGTTCATGAATTTCAACCAGCTGGCTTGAGTCATTTGCATAATGATACTATCCCAAAGGTTGGTGGTGACACTGCTTGGTCTTCTGGCTATGCAGCTTATGATAAATTGTCTCCAGCGTTACAAAAATTCTTGGACGGTAAAACCGCTATTTACCAATCCGCTCACAAATATATTGATAGAGAACAACCTTTGAAAGGTGCTAGATCAATCGAAAGAGAGCATCCGCTTGTTAGAACACATCCTGTAACAGGTTGGAAAACTTTGTTTGTCAATAGATCTCATACTAAAAGAATCGTTGGTTTAGAGCCAGCTGAGTCTGATTTGATCTTGGAATACTTATTTAGTATCTTTGAAAAGAATTTGGATATTCAAGTCAGATTTAATTGGCAGCCAACAAAAGAAGGTTTAGGTACAAGTGCTATTTGGGATAATAGAATCTCAGAACACAATGCTATTCCAGATTATGATTATCAAACTGATGAACGTCATGGTACTAGAGTGGTTACTTTGGGCGATGTTCCCCACTTTGACCCCAAGAGTAAGAGTCGAAGGGAAGCCTTAGGGTTGTCGTTAACTTAGGTGAACACGAATCCTTCACCTAACTTAGACCAAGGTTGTAGACGTTCCAAACGCTAAAGCAAAACTCGTGCAGATTGAGTAACTCTAATTTTAAGGTACTGGCTACTCTATTAAATATTGATACACAAGCTTCTTAAAAGATGTAGATGACGATAAGAAAAATTTTAGGAATTTCTCATTCGGATTGATATCTCCAGGAGTTGCATTGAGATTTTCGCACCCAAACTGAAGCGATAGTTGGAAGTCTAATAAATAGTCCGGAAGGATTTATACTTAAATAGACGTTTAAACTTCCCCTGAGTCTCAGATATTACCAAATACTTGTTATTCACTTTTGTTTTTTGGGATTTTTAAATGTTATTATAGAAACTACAACAAGCTCAAGATTTAAATTATAGTACATTATACCTCCTTACTTCTAAATACCTTTGACCATGATTAGAGGGGCCCTCAATGGTAGGATGATTGCAAATAACCATTAACAACTTTTACTCTAGTACTGCAATTCTCGAACATGTCCTCGCGTAACTATTGTCTCAAATACCTGAAGTTACTTGGAATAACGATTTGCATCCCCAATCTTAAGCTTGAAAATAGAATCTTTTCTCGATGAGGTATTATAACAGTTATCGTGCACTTGTTTTATTCCCAGGGCAAAATTTTGGACCAAGATATTCTTTGGTGTAACTCATTTAGCCACTACCGGAATTTGAGAACGTAGAAATCTGAAGCAACTCTATATTGTAAACTGGTGTCTGGTGCGTCTCAAAGATTGTTCAGGTAGTTCTACTCTCCGGCACCATGGAATCTAAGTATTTCAGTGCGTCATCTTGCACCATTCCACATTTGTTACAAGTCCGCCAGAATCAATATTGAAACGTACACTCTTTTTGAAGAGCTTGCCTATAGTATCCACTCATTTGTAGTGAATTCACATCGGATTCAATATTGCAAACATATTTTTTAATATTTAAGGTACTGGATACCTTAAAGCTTATTCCTATTTTGATGTTTATTTCGAGGCCTTAAAGCCCCAATAATACCTATGTTAGCATACCTAACAACATTAACATCCAAGTAAACAAATTGGTCAGCTTAATTTTTGGTCCTTGATTTTTCGACGATGATAAGGTGGCTATTAGTAAGGAAGTTGCTAAGCAAACGTCCGTAGTAGCTCCACTCTGGTTTATAGTGGTGTACAGGTTAGTGAAGTTCCCTATACAACCCGAACGGGTAGTGGAAGCAGACATTTCCAATTTCTATTATTTCGAATTTGAAGTGGATTGTTCTTCTATTTAAGTGAATTTGCAGCCGTGAATACCCTGCGGACAAGTTTTTGAAAACTTTGGGTTCCTTCTTTTAAGTAATCACACAGTGTTTATTTCCAGCCAGCAACTTTTTAGTAAACTGGCGGCGATACTTATAACCTCCAATCTTGATTTGGGGCGTTGCTTCATGTCATGCGGGCACACCCCCATATGAATTATAAGCCACCTAGGTACCTTTTCGTAGATAAACTTTTTAAGAAGATCAGCTCGGGATTCTTGGCTGCATTGTGTAAATAATTCGAAGTAGTTTATATATCGTTTGATCTGAGAGGTCGGATGTTGGAAGGTTTCACAATAATGAAATGGAATTTGTATGTATTGCAGTTGAGGTGGAATATCAATCTTCCGACTAAAACCGCTGGTACAAATTTGGAGCAGAGATGGGGACTGTTTCAATTGTAGGTAGTGACGTAGGAGCAAGGAGCTATAGTTCCGTTGCTAGAACAAATGATATTGACTTGACATATTCACGTTTGACAGTTTGAGGACTCGCTTAACATGTCAAAAATGTCGGCTTAATTCCGATCGAAGTCCCGGAGATCGGATAGAAAATTCCAAGGTGGTGATAAGACTCCTCATAATTTACAACTGTATAGAAGTCAAAGCGGCTCCAGTATCATTGGTCACACCCATTTGAGGTGCAAGACCCTGCTTGAAAGAATAGCCAGACCAAAGGAACAAACTTCAATAGGGGCTAGATTTTAGTCGGCGTATAAGAAGCATATTTTGCAACCACAAAATAAGCAAATGAAAATCCCGCCAGTTCGGGGACAATATTGAATGAGAAGATACGTGCTTATCTTGTGAAAATGGTGAGTAACATGTGAGACTGATATGTACTGATGGTTTTTTAATTATGCACTTGAGCAACGTTATAACTACGACTCTGTACATCTGATTTGAAATATATTTGTAAGGCACTTTGCCAATGCTGGCTGTTGTGAGGTTGGAGGTTTAAACGGTGTGTCAAGTGTGATTGTCCACTTACAATGGCTGCGAAAGTTAACCTCTAAGCAAATTTTGTGCGATTTCGCTATCTATAGAGAGACGAGTGTTTACAATCGAGCTTTGCAAAAGCCAATCTCCATGTGATATGCCGTTTGATCAAACCACCAGTTGAAACTTTTCTCCGGAATTTTCTATTATGTACTGGAGTGGTTATACTCTAAATGTTCAGCTTAATGATATTATGAGTGGTAATTATACGCGTTCTTCTACCTGCGGGAACCTCTACATCTTATTACGCTACTTACAGAACCACTTCTATTGTACAGATAGACTACACATTCAACTAGACTAGCAGAGTATTGATACCACCAAGTCGTGCAACCTATAAGACTACAATGATAACACGTCTACAATTGCAGCCTAATAACGATTAAATACCATACTTCGAATTTAGTAGGGTTACTACTCATCGCAAGCTCATCCACTTGCAATAGTGTAACCCTTTGATTTTCCAGACTACACTATCATCCCCTTGATAATCCAAACACTCTATTGTTAAATTTTGGTTCTGTTTCCACACACGTTCTGTTCAAGCACGCGCTATTTTCATTTCCAAATCACTTTTCAAATCAGTACATTTAACATCCTACAACGAAATGGACAAGAACCGTCAATTACTACTCTTCATTGGGTTGTTATTCCATTTCTTCTACCTTTGGTCTATTTTTGATATTTATTTTGTTTCCCCACTTGTTCATGGTATGGATCATCATTTATCAACAACCATTGCACCTGCAAAACGACTTTTCCTTATAGTTGGAGATGGACTTCGAGCTGACAAGACGTTTCAGAAGTTGACACATCCAACCACCGGAGAAGAGAAATACTTCGCTCCATACCTTAGAAATATAGTTCTTAACGAAGGTACTTTTGGTATTTCAAATACAAGAATGCCAACCGAATCGAGACCAGGACATGTTGCGATGATTGCTGGATTCTACGAGGATGTTTCTGCAGTCACCAAAGGTTGGAAAGAAAACCCTGTTGATTTCGACAGTTTTTTCAATCAGCTGAAACATACTTATTCCTTTGGTTCTCCTGACATTTTACCTATGTTTGCATATGGTGAAGGTGTAGTACCGGGTAGAATCGATGTTTGTATGTACGGACATGAATTTGAAGATTTTAGTAAGAGTTCGATAGAGTTAGATGCATTTGTTTTTGATCATTTTGATGATTTGATGAAGGAATCTGAAACAAATGCTACCCTTCATGAAGAATTATCTCAAGATGGAAATGTATTCTTTTTACATTTATTAGGTCCAGATACTGCTGGTCATGCTTATAGACCTTATTCAGCAGAATATTACGAGAATATAGAATATATTGATACTCAATTGGAAAAGTTGATTCCTAGAATCCATGAATATTTCGGTGATGAGGAATCCGCTTTTGTTTTTACTGCAGATCACGGAATGAGTGATTTTGGCTCTCATGGTGATGGTCACCCGAATAACACACGTACGCCATTGATCGCATGGGGGAAGGGAGTGAATAAGCCAAAGAGAATTGACTCCTTAGAGGATCCTCAAGCTCAATTGAATTTTCAAGATCCTGTAGTTTCCGGTTACGAATCAGATTATTTTGACACCTGGGAATTTGATCATCTCGTACGTAACGACGTAAAACAAGCAGATATTGCATCATTGATGGCTTATCTTATTGGTGCAAATTATCCTGCAAATTCAGTTGGTGAGCTTCCCCTTGCATACCTTGATACAGATGAAATAACCAAAGTTAGAGCTCTCTATGCCAATGCTCTTGCAATTGTAGAACAATACATTGTTAAAGAGAAGGAGGTTTATAATCATCAATTCAAATTCAAGCCATTTTCCCCATTTGAAGAAAGACCGGTCTCAAGCTATATTTCAGAAATTGAACTGATCATCTCAACTTTGGAGAAAGGTTCACATGAAAACATGAAAGAAAGACTTGAAAATAAGGCAATCGAACTTTCCCATGAGTTGATGCAAAAAGCTCTTGACGGTTTGACGTATTTACAAAAGTATAATTGGTTGTTATTAAGGACGATTGTTACTTTCGGTTTCTTTGGATGGATTGTGTTTTCATTCAATATCTTCTTGAAATTGTTCGTGCTCACAGACACTGATTTGAAGGAGTTGTCCAAGATTGGAAATGATGAATCGATAGCAGAAGTGGTTAGTGACGTAATTACTGATGTTGTTGAAGTAGTGGCAGAAGTTGCAGAGGAAGCTGAACCTTCGGAAATTGCGAATTCTGCTCGTGCTGAAAGAGCAGCAAGAAGAAGAGCAAGAATAGAGACAGATGAGAAAATTCCGTTCAAGTTTGGATTCATAGAAGGGTTCTTCACAGTTGCCGCGTTACTCATCAATTACATCTTCTTCTATCAGAATTCCCCATTCAATTACTACATGTATGCTGCATTTCCATTATTCTTCTGGTATACTATTACCAAGGAAAGTCATTACATTTTAAGAGGTTTGGATGTATTTTTATACGGAGTATCGACCTCAACAAAGTGGTTTATTTTGTTCTCCTTTATTGGAATGTTTGAAGGTATTGCTTACGGGTTCTTTGATAGACGTTTGTTTTCAGTCTTGTTCAACTTGATTGGAATTTATCCATACTTTGTTCCAAAACAAATAACTTGGGCGGCTGCTGTTTTATGGCATTTGACATGTATTTCAATGTGTGCATTTACTAATTTAGACCCTGTTAAAGTTGAGGATTTATCCCTAATCAATATTGGTTCAGGTTTAGCTATACTTGTTGGGATTCTTGGATCTTTGAAGGTTTTTAGAAGACCTGGTATAACTTCCACTCACAAAATCCTCGTCGGTTTACAAATCTTAAATATCCCGGTGATATTAATTGCAACCAATATTTCCGTATTATCGTTACAAGCCAGAGAAGGATTACCAAGATATTCTCAAATCTTAGGCTGGGTCAGTTTCATAGTTTCCATTGTTGTATGGCCAACATTACATTCAGTGTATCTGTCTAAAGATTATCAAATGAGATTGTTGATTATTTTCCTTACATTTGTACCAACATTTGTTATTTTAGCCATTTCATTTGAAATCTTATTTTATGTTGGATTTTCTTTAACTTTGTTACAATGGTTAAATATTGAAGAACATCTTAAATTTAGCCATGTTGAAATAGCAAATGAGAAGGCCAAGTTTAACAAGCTTCCAAAGGGCTATTGGCTTCAAGTAATAAGAATCTCAATTATTGGATTCTTCTTCTTACAATTGGCATTTTTCGGTACAGGTAATGTTTCGTCCATTTCGTCATTTTCTTTGGATTCTGTTTACAGATTGTTACCTATCTTTGATCCATTCCCAATGGGTGCACTTTTAATGGTGAAATTGATCATTCCTTACGTGTTGTTATCAACTTGTTTGGGTATAATGAGTCATACATTGGAGATCAGGAAGTTTACTATTAGTACTTTAATTATCAGTACCAGTGATTTCCTTTCATTAAACTTTTTCTTCTTGGTGAGGACAGAGGGAAGTTGGTTGGATATTGGGTTGGGGATTTCCAATTATTGTTTAGCTATTTTGCTGAGTTTGTTTATGTTGATTTTGGAGTTGGCTAGTCTGGTGATTTTGAGGGGGGTTGAGATTGAGAAGGAAAAGACGGAATAGGTCGCTCGAAGAGGTTGTTTGTTATTACTATTGCATTTACTTTGAGACTTTGCATTGACTAGTTGATCGGATTAGGCATCCTGACATTCTCGCTTGACCGTAACTTACAAGTCTTAAGCTTGACATACAGGAGTATATTGCTCTAGGATTCACCTACAAAATGGATTTGTGCACTTTGGCAAACCACAGGTTGTCGATTTACTGTTGTTTAACCGGAGTTGATTATTCAATATGTCTTAACAGTAAGCGAATTAACCAAGATCGACATGAAGTTATTTCAACATCAAAAACATTCTAAAACTAATATAGACTCAAATGTCAAAAATATAAAAAGGAGGTACTTCGAAGTACCTTACAAAATGTGTTAGACTATAACTAGATATGATAAATAATTTAGGATATAAGATTGTAGATATTGTAAATGCAACATAATTATCTCCCACTAGCAATGAGGATATACGAGAGTAATCCAATCTGGAGCGTCCGTGACACCTATTAATTATGGTCATCATTGGAGGTGCTAGCACTCACCTCGCATTTACACCTCCAAAGATGACTCAACTAGTCAAGTTGCGCCTAAAAATTGAAAAATTACACACCACACCAACACCATCATGAGTAAACATGTTTTAATGATAGATAACTATGATTCATTCACATGGAATTTATATCAGTATCTTCACCAATCCCCATTATGTGGTACTGTTGATGTTTATCGTAATGATGAAATAGATATTTCGACCATTCAGAATGTGATCAAACCAGATATTATTTTCATTTCTCCTGGTCCAGGACACCCTACAACCGATGCCGGCATTTCCAAGGCTGTTATTGACCATTTTAAAGGGAAATTGCCTATTTTTGGAGTTTGTATGGGTCAACAATGTATATTTGAAGTATTCGGAGGAAATGTTGAATATGCTGGAGAAATTGTTCATGGTAAAACCACAATCATTAAACATGACGGTAAAGGAATGTTTGCCAATGTTCCTCAAGGTGTTGCTGTTACAAGATACCATTCTTTAGCAGGAACAGAACTGACCTTACCTGAAAGTTTGGAAATAACTGCCACCACAGAAACTGACCCATCAGTTATTATGGGGGTTAGACATAAGAAATACACTATTGAAGGAGTCCAATTTCATCCAGAGAGTATTTTGACTGAATCGGGCCAACTTATGATCAATAATATTTTGTCTGTTACTGGAGGTACCTGGGAAGAGGATTCCTTTAATAAAACATCTCTGGACTCGCCTAAGGAAAACATGTTGGTAAAAATTTATAAACAACGTGTCATTGATTACGAAACCATTGAGAGTAAACCCGGTAAATCTATACAAGATTTACAAATTTCATACGATCTTGGAATATCACCAAAATTAATCAATTTCTACGACCGTCTTAAGCTCACAAGTTCCTCAAATAAGACAATCATTTTGTCTGAATTCAAAAGAGCCTCACCATCAAAAGGTGATATCAACATCAAGGCTCATCCAGCTCAACAAGCGTTGACATATGCTAAAGGTGGATGTTCTACTATTTCAGTTTTAACTGAACCAAAATGGTTCAAAGGTGACTTGGATGATTTGTCCACTATAAGGAGAGTCATTGATTTTGAACAAGATGGTTATACTAGGCCAGCCGTTTTGAGAAAGGAATTCATCTTCAACAAATATCAGATCTTAGAAGCACGTTTAGCAGGTGCTGATACTGTTTTATTGATCGTGAAGATGTTGAATGATGCAGCATTATTACAAGAATTATACAGCTATTCCCATTCTTTGGGAATGGTTCCTTTGGTTGAGGTTAATGATGGTCCAGAATTACAACAAGCTTTGACCTTACAATATAAGAGTCTTTTGGAACCATTAATTATTGGGGTAAACAATCGTAATTTGACTACTTTCGATGTGGATTTGAAAACAACAACTTCTTTGGTAAGCGCCGTAAAGGAAGCTGAAAGGGAGGTCATTCTTTTGGCGTTATCTGGTATAACCAGTGTTGAGGATGTGAAGGAATATAAGAAAGATGGGGTTGATGGATTTTTGATTGGAGAGAGCTTGATGAGGGCAGAGGAGCGTGGTGTTGCTGGGGAGTTCTTAAGTGAATTGACGGGGGTGTAGTGAGTGTTTAGCCACACCTGGTGGTTTTGCGATCAAGATTATAATTGGAATATCAGTATGATCGTGTGTGGCCTTTGCAGCTCCTGCCTATGTCATGTACGTCAAATCTACTCCAGCGCTGTGCTAGACTGGATCAATGCTCTTTCTCGAAGCGAGAATTTAATTCATGATGGGCACTGCGTTTGGCCGGCAAGAGCAAAGACTTGATGCAGCTAGGACATCCAAAGTATATATAGAATGAAAAGACTAGATTTAAAATAAAAACGAATTCATTGCCAGTATAATGTAAGCTTCATTAGCGTAAAATATATGAAGACTTTGAATTTGTCACGTGCCCACCTCACCTACAAACTCATTTTCCATATTTACCAAATCAACCATACGCGTACCATGGTGGAATTCAGAATAGACTCAACCCTCTTAGAAGCAAACAAAGGCAATGTTGTTAGATTCATAGGTAAATGTGAATCTTTCAATGGACCATCAAACACAGCCACTATAATTGCCACCGGGGCTATAAGTTTAGCATTAAATGGTGAAGATTCCTTACAAGTTGGTAAGATTTATGAAATAACAGGTAAATTGAATGCTAGTAATCTCGTGGTTCAAGTTTACAATGTGATAGAATTTTCGGACAACACCAACTTGGAAGCTGCTCAAAAGTTGGCTCAATTTACTCATAAGGTTCCGGAATTGTTTTATTAGGATAATGTATATTAGTTATGAGTTTCATGTAGAGTCACGTATCGTAGAGCTACCAAATAGTAATGTGGTAGTACATTTGGTATTTAGAGCTTGTATTGTTGGGAGAAGCAATGGATTGAAATGTCTCGTTGCAATTCGAGGAGAAGGCAGACCTGTAACGTCTCTCTTCAGCTTTCAAGGCATTGACTGGGATGCAAATGCTGGCGTGAGAAGATCAGCCTGACCTGTTATTTGAAATGTACCCTATTCGAGCCTACAAGTAACCCCAATGTTTAATATCACTTTTATTCTTCGTTATCTATTTAAGCCTTGTAGCATTATTTCAGCGACTAGTGACAAAAAACGCAACCGGATCTTTCACCGATCATTTTGTGCTGGCAATTTGAATCTCTAGCTTAGACTTCAGTTTGCACATACCACTTAGATAAAATCCAAATTGAACCTCGCCTATTTCACCGATCATTTTGTGCTGGCAATTTGAATCTCCAGCTTACACTTCAGTTTGCACATACCATTTAGATAAAATCCAAATTGAACCTCGCCTCATCATATTTTTCAATCTTACTCAACCAAAGAGGCTTGCCAACTTCAACGCTTGCATATTTGAGATTACCATACGCAATGGCCAATCTATATGCAGCCTCACTATTATCTTCAACAACAACGTCACCAATCAGATTTGCAAATGTAACTATTGGACCAGCAGATTTAGGGTTACTCTTGAAAGCATTGGTCTTTACGTGATTTGCAGATAAATTATAAACAAAAGTAGCCAATGAAGTTATGGCAGTACTATAGTGCTTATTTTTTGTAGCTTCAGGACTATCAGACAAATTCGTAACTAAATTTTGCAACTTCGTAAGAGTTTCAACAAATAAATGATTAAATTGATATGTGCCATCATCTAGTGGATCAACATACAATTGAATAAACAAAACGTTTTCAATCAAGTTGTTATAGGTCTTCAAAAGTAACATCAACAATGGAAGTTCTTTCTCACCAATAGAATCAAGAGCTGTGTTGAGCGAATTGAAAACAACTTCAGCACCTTCAATCGACGTTAAAACATGTGCGGGAAGTACGTGAGGAATACTTACTCTTAAAAGATCAATTCCAATCAATCTTGCCAGCGGCGTCCATTTGGTCATGATTCTAGATACATAACGTGTAATGATTTCCAAAGCTGGCTTGGAGGTCAAATCGACAAGACTAAGATTAATGTTAGCAATATCTTGAGCACTAAACTGAAGTCCCGCCGTTTGTTCCGAATTGAATTTCGTAATACCTTTTATTAATTGTTCCGGCTTGAATTCTTTAAACGTGATTGAGGTAGTTGCAGGGATAACCTCAGACGACTTTGGAGTCTTCTTTGGAGCCTCTTTTGGAACTTTTGGAGTTTGTTGACTGTCAGAATAAGGATTATGAACAGGACCAACAGCTTCATCAATTGTCAAATTTTCAGTGTTCTTTTGCAAAAATTTAACCACATCCTCGGTATAACTTGATGGTAATTCATTTGCAGCCAAAAATCTATCTGCAGCTACATATGGATTTTCACTTGCATTATACGGAAGTTTAAGAGCAGGTTCACCTTCCTTTATATCTACGTCAAAGACGAAATCCCATAATTGACCATCAAATTCTTTCTTTTCGGTTGATTTGGTGGATCCAACAACATCACCAATCTTGATCCATTCATTGGAAGACCATTGATGAGCTTCAATGACACCATCTGGAGATTTAACCATCAAGACGGCACCTTCTTTGGCACCTGGTTTAGATAACTCCTCATAGCCTTTTATATCAGTCTTCTTCAAATCATCAAGTGATTGTTCGGCGATTGCTGAGTTTTGTACGCTTTCTTTAAAACTTTTCAACTCTTCTTCTGGAGCAAATCTATGTGGATCTGATGAAAATACTCTAATTGTCTTATCTGATCCACCCACTGCAAAGTCCCCATTTTCTAAGGGTGTAACACACCAAACACTTACACATGGTAATGTGATTACTTGGAATATAACTCCGTTTCTCCAAATACGTACACTTCTATCTTCACTTGTAGAGACTAAGTCCCCATTTGGAAGTACATTCAAATCGTAAACAAAAGATCCGTGGCCAGACAAAGTTTGTAAAACATTACCAGACTTGAGATCCCATATTTTAACAGTTCCGTCATTGGAGGCAGATGCAAAAGTATCATCTGACAATAACACTAACTTTCTTACGACATCGGTGTGACCGGTGAATCTGAAGATCTCATGCTTACCATTCCAAAGACGAATTGTACGATCTGCAGAAGCTGTCAAGTATTTGTCATCCCCAAGTATTTTTGCATCCCAAACAGAAGCTTCATGGCCCTCTAATTGATACTTGGCGGAACATGTTTCAAGATCCCATACGATTGAAGAACAATCCCATGAACCGGAGATTATTTCATTATCTTTATAGCTTAACGAACAAACATTACCAGCATGACCAATCAATTGGAATTTTGTTTGATCATCTGTAGGATCAAAAGAAGTCAAATCGCTCACGTAGATCATTGAATCTTGTCCAGCATTGGCAATTAAAGGTTCGGAATCACTTGGTATGAAGGTCAATGAGTTGATGAATGTTTTGGAAGGAGAATTGAAAATAATGGAATGGTCTCCAGTAGACTTTGACCAACCCAGTGTTGGATCTGTTGGGTTCCAAACCCTTACCGTGCCATCTCTAGATCCAGAAACTATTAAGTTTGAATTGGGTGATACAAGACTCTTGACATCTTGTTCATGGCCATGTAAGGTTGTACTAAGGGAGAATTTAGACATGGTGGCGGAAGTGATTTGTATGAATTTTAATTATTTGAACTTTTTGGTGCGAGTAAGACGAGGAAGTTATGGAAAGAATGGATAATATAAAGGTTGTATTTGATTGATATAATAGCTTTTGGTCTCGAAAGAAAAGTGGCAACGTTGCGAGGAATAAATTAATTGGTTTGAAGGCTATAGGTTACTTTTCAAGAAATCTTTGATTGGCGAAGAAAATGTAATCAGAGTATCAAACTAAGGTTAAAGTCTGTAGCGAGTCGTGGTTGTCGCTTATATATAAATTGTATAATACGTTGTAATTATAGTTATACCGCAAGTATTTTGACATGAATCAACAGAAGTGCCGTTTGAGCATGTATACCTTGGTTAACTTAATCATCCCTAACCACAACCAGAATGACAAAGACGTACTTGAATATCTCTCAAAGTTCACAGCATTGCTGTTGCATTTGTCGTCTCAGGGTAAACTATTCATCCCCTCTACAAATCCTTTCTATTAACCCATTTGTGGATTTCGCAGCCATTTGAACTATATGACCCCACCCACACAACCAATGGCAGAGACTCCAACAAACGATACTGAGTATCAACTTCCGGATCCTACAAAGAAGTACAAATCAAATCCCCCAATTTTCAAAAGAAAAGGTTCTGTCGACTTTAGAAGAATTATTAAATTGTATAATATTAACCAAGTTTGGGCCGATTGGTCTTCTTGGGGCTCTCAAATGCGGGAGATCATAAGTGATGGAAGTCATGACGATCCAATAAATCCATACGTCACCGTCCCACTCTTTGATGATACTGTGTTGTTCTACGATGAAGCTGACATAAAGTTGGTTGATCCAAAAGGTGATAGGTTGAGTTATTCTCTCAGAAAAAGGTAGGAGTAAAGCGGCAGGCGATATTCTTAAGAGGAGGTCATATGGGTATATAAATAAGACTTCAGACCGCAGAGAGGAGGTAACAAACGGCTGGCCAACTTTTGACGATACAAACAAATGATAGAGATACATGCGAGTAGTCAATTGCCTGAATTAACTATAAACGAGAGTACCTATTTATCATTGCAGTTGTTTTAGCGGTATAATAAATCCTTCACCGCTCATATTTCATCGAAAACACTCTGCGACCCTAAACCAACAACAACCTTAACTGTTCACAGATTTATCACTTCACCTTACCAGCAATATCATCCTCTTCCCCATTGGAATCATCCAAATGAACGTCATGCGAATGTGTCATCGTACGCACATTAAGATCACTTTCGCGACTCTGCCGCCTTTCAATCCTAGAGTAGTCAGTCTTGATTGTTTCCTCGCGGCCCTGCCGCAAAGTGTGTACGTTATCAGTATTATCTGTCTGACTCATCCTTCTCCTCTTAATCACCCCACCACCCTCAAGACTCCTTTTCCCAAATTCATAATCAAAACCAAATAATCCATGCATTACCTCATATTCGTTTTCATTACAAACATCCAAGGCACCCAATGTTGTCATTTTAATATTCAACAACAAATCCGATTCATCGTTAAAGAACTTATAAATAACAAGCCTTCTATCGATAGTAGTACCTAACAAATAAATAGGACCATCACCTGAATCTCTTATTATAAATTTTACCATTGAAGTTGGTCCGATCATCAAATCATCATACCTCATTATTACCTCATCATTTTGAATTATACCTACAGATGACATTGAATCACAGAATACAACTTTTCCGTTTTTTGCAGTCAAATGAGTTATTGGGAAGTGAGAGAATTCTATGGTTGTAATTGGATTGAAGCCACCTTTGAGATCGTAGATGAGTATTTTACCAAATTGAGTACCACAGAAGACTTTATTACCAATGGAACATATTGAAGAAATCCATTCGGAAACAGATTCTAATGGGGATGCATTGTATACAAATACTTCAGTTATTGCGCTCCATATAGGACACAAAACAGTTACTTGTCTATCTCCAGATCTTGATAAATTGAGACTGGTGAAAGTCCTACCAATTGGACGTATTGTCAGACGGACATTACTGTTTTGGATATGAAAGTTATTTGAGAGGGATATTGGGTTTTGAATGTCATTTATGGTATTTCGGGTGATGTCTGTTATGTGAGGATTTCGAATTATCCCAGGTGGAGGAATTCGAATCAGTGGGGGTTCAGTATGAGAAATATTTTCATTCATATAATCATCCTCTGTGGAAACGACACTATCAATAACAAATCTACCACCAATTTTGGTTTCCCTATTCAACGAATCTATTTCATATAATTTGAGATCATTATTTTTCCCTCCACTAAGTATGGTGATCCTTCTACCCTTCATCGATAAGCTCAAATCTGAAACAGGTTTATTTACCAAGTAAACTTTATAACTTTCGTTAGCGTCATCATTGATCAAGTCTCTTATAACTAATTTCCCTTCTCTTGAGCATGTATATAAATATTGATCATTCAAAATTCCAATACAAACAATCAAATCTTGAGAATTCATATTTGAGTTCTTCCATTCTTTGTATAATTGATGAACGGATCCATTGGATTGATATAATTGAATCAACCCAGATTTTTTTGCAACCACAAAACATTTTTTACCTTGGAATTGGAAGCAGAATAATTTCTCCGTATGATCTACATATTTGTGGGGTTTCTCAGTTGTTATTTGTTCGTTTCGAATGTTCAAGTTGAGGTGGTTATTGTGTTTTGTTATGTCAACAACTGGATGTTAGTATGATGAAAAAGAGATAGGAATGTTTGGTGGTTGAGTGTGTTGGGTAGTATAAGTGAAGTGCGTTAGTAGTATTAGTGTGTATACATCAGTGGTACATTCTGTGAGCAGGTACTTTCTGTACGGTAATTCTGTGGGTAGGTACATTCTGTATCGTTCATACTAACCAATACACACTTCAATACTGATTCTAACTATTGGTGTTAAATCTATTCAGCTATCTGGATCACTAAAATGTGGCATATTCAATTCTCCACAACTATCCCTGCTATTGTTCAATTCAATCTTACATACCTCTTATACCAGTAGATTGAGAGATGAATAAATTCATCATGATGTAAGAAGTATGTGATACAGAGTTGTTAACTTTTGGACTGTGGTAAATGACCCCATATAAATTGCGCGTTTGCGGAGTATTTGGCGGGGAGGCAACGAGATCGGAGGAACATAGAAATTGGGAGGTAAGGAGTATGAAATTGGTTGCTGGGTTAATATTACATGATACGAAAGTTACTGAGTTGTTATTGGTACGTGGAATACATTGAGATCTTCATATTGTTCAGAATCATGATGGTTTAAGTTCGTGGCGTTGGTCCGATTAGGGGTAATGTCACGAGACTTGAAGGAAGAGTAGAATGTCAGTTAGAATACAGTATGGTACATTTACTGATGTTGTAGTAAGCATTTAGATTTCAAATTATTATCCCGACCATAACTGGTTTGTTTCCATCACAAAGAAAACGAAATTCGCCGAAAATCTGATCTCGAGTTGATTGTTGAAATTGCAAGATTCATATTACATTAATATTTTTGTGACGAACCTATTTGCTGCAGAATTGCGGCTTGTATTGGTGAGTCATGTTTGTTAAAATTGAATAACTATACAATGTACTACTCTCACAAGTTCGTGAAAAATGATGAGTGTTGAAACTTCCTTAGTAATGTCTTCTCTCTTTTTATCCCTGTTTAAACTACAATGCAAAACATCCCCTAGGTCTTTTTGCGTTCTTTCGTTACAAATACATTGTTCTCGGCTCCATAATACCATACCTATTTGGACATTCCCAACGCTACACTCTATACTTGACTCTGTATTCTTTATATAGTTTATATACACCATTGGTGCGGTTTTAAATGTTATGAAAAGGCCCATCAAGGTTGAGCATCACATTCAAGTTGGTACATCAGCTTCCCTCCAAGACTTATACAGCCTTCTCTAACATACTTTCTCTAGCTGGGCCTGTACCAACCCATTGAATTGGAACTCCCAAATAATCCTCAATAAATGCCAAGTACTTCTTGGCATTCTCTGGTAATTCAGCATAAGTTTGAATCTTGGTGATATCAGTTTCCCAACCTGGTAAGGTGACGTATTCAACTTCAACCTTAGCTAATTCAATCAAATCTTCAGGGAAACTCTTTAATTTCTTACCATTGATTTTATAGCCAACACCAACTTGAATGTTCTTGAAACCATCCAAAACATCCAATTTAGTGATATTCAAAGAAGTGTAACCATTGATCAAATTTGAATAATTCAAAACTACCAAATCTAACCAACCACATCTTCTCTTTCTACCTGTGGTTACACCGAATTCAGCACCAACTTCTTGTAAGGTTTCACCATCGATGTTCAATTGTTCAGTAGGGAAAGGACCTTCACCAACTCTAGTAGTGTAAGCTTTCACAACCCCATAAACATTGTTGATGAATTTTGGAGGGATTCCTAAACCAGTTAAAACTCCACCAATACCAGTAGAAGAGGAGGTTACGTAAGGATAAGTACCGAAATCAATATCCAACATCAAAGCATTGGCACCTTCGACTAAGATCTTCTTTTTATCTTTGATTGCTTGATGCATGAAATCAATAGAGTCAACCACAAATGGTGCAAGAGTAACTCTGTACTCTTCATACTTTTTCAATTCAGCTTCAGCATCATACAAAAATTCACCATATCTCTTTTGTCTGGTATCAACCAATCTCCAATATCTTTTTTTGAACTCTTCCCAGGCAGTTGGATCTTGAGAAACTAAATGATGAACTCTAATTCCAGATCTACTTGCTTTGGTAGAATAAGTTGGACCAATACCCTTACCGGTCGTACCAATTGATTTTTTATCTTCGGATAACTCAGCTTCCTTTAATTTATCAGTTCTTTGATGGAAATCAAATACAAGATGGGCTCTTGAAGATATAAATAATCTATCTCTACAGTCCAAGCCTTTCTTCTCCAAATTTTCCAATTCTTCAAAAAACGACGGAACATGAACAACCACTCCAGATCCAATAATATTAAGACAATTCTTATTGACTAATCCAGATGGTAACATGTGGAAATCATATTTGGTTTTACCAACAACGATAGTATGTCCAGCATTATTACCACCTTGACATCTTGCGCAAACATCGATGGTATCACAAAGGACATCTACCAATTTACCTTTACCTTCATCTCCCCATTGAGATCCTAAAACAACGTCACACATGTTAACTTTATATGAATTTAATTGAAACTTTATGTATAAGAACCAGAGTACTCTAGTAATGAACGGATCCCGTTAGAACAAAATTAAATATGCAAGAGATGGCAATGTATTTATACTTTTTGTGAACAATATTAGCTGAGAAAAGAAAAGTGCTGAATAGACCTGGATTTGTGATTTCATGTCGTAGAGCAAGGGGTGAGTAGTGTGCTAAAGGTACTACATCATCTATAATACATATATCTTACGTATCACTTCCTTCCGCCGTTCTCACTCAACGAACGTGTGAAAAAATCGTAAATTAGGTGACTCTGAGCGGTCAGGGTCGGAGTGGTATGACTGGCCTAATATGAGAAGTCGTGTGGGGGAGGATTTTGTGGGGGACTGACTTCTTCCGATGGAAAGAGGGCAACAATCAGAGGAACCCAATGGAGAGGAAAAGGCATAGAATTGTGTGTATTTCAAGATACACTATTTTGGAATTGTTCAAGATGTTTATTATACACTAGAATAGGTAGCCAAAATTAAAATGACTCCCATCCAATCAAAAGTTACATCCAAACATCAGTAAGTAAAGGTTTGTTCCGTGGGTAGCAGCGTAAGTGTCTGGAATCATAAATGTACGATGAAGTTGACCTTCTTAAATTGGCAACCAAAATGTTCCCTTGGAGTGTTGGGCTGTAACTCTTTAAGTTGCGGATGATACTCTCCTTGCCGTGAAAATAACATTTTATGGCTGCAAAATCAGTGTAGGGGATGTAGACTAAAAGACTGGTATACAATAGAGGTGAATCAGTGTAGCTTAGGACAGAGTATATCTTCTCTTGCGCTTATTTGTACCAGCAGGAATGCTATAGTCGCTGCAGAACATTGTCAAACAAGTATAATTTCCGACCGTCGCAATACATCCTCGTTGGCACAACTAATACTTCAGTCTGCACAACATAAATACTCTCCAATATACGCAAAAGCACCTCCGGTGCCTACAAGTACCTAAATATCTTTATATTGATATCCATGATAACGTCCAAGAACGGTCAGGCTAACAAGTAAACGAAGCTATATATGACAATGTGGGTTATATGGTAATAACAAGGAGTTGGAGCTAGAGAACATAATCCACCAGGCCGTGACTTGGGGGCGTTTTAACAACTACTCGCTGCGCTCATAGTTGTCGCTTAAGCGTTCAATTTCTCAACAATAGCATCAGTAAACTCAGTAGTAGTGGAACTTCCACCAATATCCTTAGTTCTAACCTTACCATCAAGAATAACATCATAGGTGGCCTTTGAAATCTTATCAGCTTCTTCATTCAAACCTAAGTGTCTTAACAACATAGCGGCGGATAAAATCATGGCGGTTGGATTAGCAGAGTTTTGACCCTTAATATCCAATCCAACATGTCTACAACCTGGTTCGAAAACAGCGTATTCTCTACCGAAATTAGCACCTGGGACTACACCTGGACCACCGACTAAAGCAGCACCAATATTAGATAAAATAGAACCGTACAAGTTTGGAGTGACTAAGACATCGAATTGTTCTGGTTTAGCAACGGCTTGCATAGAAGCGTTATCGACAATCAAATCATTTACTTCGATACCTGGATAATCTTGAGCGATATCTTTTACGGTTTGTCTGAATAAACCATCACCTAACTTCATGATATTAGCCTTGTGAATAGCAGTAACTAACTTTCTGTTATTCTTCTTAGCGAAATCAAAAGCAAATCTGGCGATTCTTTCGGACTTGAATCTGGTCATAATCTTTAAAGATTCAACAACCCCAGGGTAAGAACTGTGTTCTAAACCGGAATATTCACCTTCGGTGTTTTCTCTAACAAGAGCGAAATCAATTCCACTCAATCTTGACTTAACACCAGGAATATTCTTGATTAAAACTAAGGAAGCATAAATGTCCAATTCCTTACGTAAAGCTACATTTAAGGATTTACCGGTGGAACCAGTTGGAGTATATAAAATCCCCTTTAAACCAACCTTGGTTCTCTTTAAGGATTCAACAGCTTCGGCGACACCATTCTTACCACTGTTTTCTAATCCAGAAACATCAACAACTTCCCAATCGATTGGTACGTTTTGGTTCTTGAAAATGGTCTTGACGGAATCGGTGATTTCCTTACCAATACCATCACCTGGAATGAGGGTAACAGTGAAGATTCCACCATATTTCTTTGGTAAAACAGATTCTGGGGAGGAGAATGTAGCAAGGCTACGGACGGCAGTCTATATTGTTAGTATTGAGCAACTAGGAGCACAAGTGGAAGCTCGGCGACTAGTTGATGAAGTATCACCAATTTACAGCTTAATGGTCTCTATTCGACAACTAGGACCACAGCGACTAGTTGACAGGGTTCCACTCAAGTTACAGTCCGGTACAGTATGTGCTAATTAGCTTCCAAGTCTTACATACCTTCTGGGCAATGATTGATCTGAACATTTCTTAAGAAGAAGTTGTGTTTAGAGGAAAAATTAATGGTCGAAATTTGTATAAAATTTTGTGTGTAGAAAATTTTGCAATTCCAAACAAAGTCGGAGTTGGGAAGATTTCGGGGAGGGTGGGGATTTAGTTGATTGAGTCGAGGAAATGCGAAAGGAAGAATTTTGAGCGTTAATTAGGGGGGATGTTGATTTGGGTGGAGCGATTTGATTGGTTGAAATTCGCGGAGTTTTAGCAGCCGGGTAAGTGAGACTGAGGTGAGAGCGCAGCGATTGCCGAACTTTGACAAGAGGCAGGATGCTGGAACGATGGAGCTTCAGTTGCGAACAGTGTCAGGAATTGTAGCTGGAAACTCTCTGCTAGTGGTTATATCAAGTAGTAGTCGATATTTTCAAAAATTGCAGAGGTTTGTGACAAACTTGGGATAAATCGGAGTGATAATGTGGCTCTTAAAGGTTTATCGTTGTTTGACAATCTCCATAATCAGTGTCTTGTTATAGAGAGCCTTCTAATACAACTCAATGATCTTCCAATTGACCAAGAATCGAATAGCTTACCTATCTTTCATAGTTAATTTCTCATTCGCTAATTGTTCTCCGAGATTCTCCGATTTGCAACCAAATCTTATTGCCGAGAAGAGTGATGGGGAATTTTTTGCGAGTACAAGGGTTTATCGTACGTAAAGATATGGTGGTATTTGGATGGAAGCGGAGGAGAAATTAGAAAGTCTGTGTGTTATTGTGGGTGTCCTCTAATAGATCCACGTGATTTGCTTACTGCAATGACTTTGTGGTCTGACGACTTATTGTAATCGCCATGTGTAATGTTGGGATCAAAATTGGGGTGTGACCTGGTAGATATCGAAAGGTTGCTGAGTGGTCAACTAATTCTGGGTTCTCATACAATATATTGTCACACATACCGATCCAAATTATACCAGAATATTTTGCACCCAAATACTTACAGTAAATTTCAACCAGCTAGCCAAAAAAATTTATGAGACTTTAAAACACTTTCATACACTGAGTTACTCTAGTGACCTCACTTACTGGCTGTTTCGGCTCATAAAAATGCCATAGTATAGTTCTAACTTCTACCAATGTAGTCGTTTTTGAATCAGACCTACACTGACAATATTCCCATCTACCACCTGCTGTTATTCAATACAATGTTATTAATCTTTAATGCCTTGCACTTCTCCTCTTCGTGAACTCTCTCCCCACAAATAGTGTATGATCCACTATACAGTAACTAATTTTTCAGCTGACTAAGCTCAATGGTAAATTAGATTTCAGATATCACCACCATCCACATCACTACTCATGTCCACCATTCTCCAAAAAACAATCCCTGCTTACAAGACAATCTCCAAAGGGTTATACCTGGAATTGTTGATTCTCCAAAACAAAGCAGATACCGTTCACACAGCTAAAGATGACGAAAAACAGAAGACCCTATTGAAGTACAAGAGAATCAACTTGTTAAAACAACATGGTGATGTTTCAACATTGGATCTGAAATTAAAAGACTTGGAAGACAAGGTGAAGGCAGTAGATGCTACTAAATTGAAGGATGAAAGCTTGTACAAAGTGATAGTTGGAGATGAAACTAAAGATTTGAGAAGATTGAACTTTTTAAAGAATGTGGGTGACTTCTTGACTTCCCAGAGGGTTTATACAGAATTGTTGGAAAGGTATAATCCGGGATTGACATTGAAGCAAGACGATAATGTTAGGTTGAGTGCGAATAGAGTGGGTTTGCAATTGCCTGAGTAACTCAAGAGTGGAGAGGACACTCTTAAACGGGAGGTATACAACACAACTTCCGAGAGAATGTGAGTTATCACATGAGACAACTATTTCCGGGAGAGGGTAGTCGACCAGGAGCGAACTGAATATCTCTTCACTTGCGAGATGACGAGGGTTTCGTTAATTAGTAACTGGAACTACCCAACAAAAGGTGGTCCTGCGGACCTCTCAAAGACCGCTCGACAAACTGGTACGTATTATGACCAACAGAGCCCTACATTGAGATTAATTTTCAAATTATAGCAGTTTTCAAACTGTACCGTCCTGGGGTTACTGTATGTGATTGTGACAGAAAGCGTTATTATCTACGATCGAGTATCTCGTGGTGGAATCTGAGTACCTGCTATGTTTAATAGTACGTGCGAGAAAAGAGGTGATTTTATTTAATTAGAATGTATATAGACAATATAAGAACAGGAAGTGCAGCGTAGTACCGTGTGTGTTCACTCGATGGTGCATTGGGTATGTAGTTGTGTTTCTCTCGAGAATACACCAAATTTAGAGAAAATTCTACTTCTATTTCAATATATGTATCCACTTTTCAGATATCCAGCGTATTTTTCATTAATAAATATGTAAGTTGTACATAATTGACGACAAGGTTATTGCACCCTGAGACTTCATTAGCTTATATGTCTCGCAATTCACCAATGGTGTTATTGCGTTATTGTAATCAAGAGTAACCTGCTCTGATTTCAATGGTAGTCTATGCGGGTGAGCATATACCTTTCCTGTGAGTTGTAAGTAAGATGAGTCAATTAGAGTACTAGCCAACTGAAGGCGATGAAATGAAACATTCAGTCTAGAGGACTAGATCTCCAATCAATACAATTATACCACAGTACCGATTAACCACACCGGAATTCAACAACCCTTTAATTTGTCGGACCAATTCGCTTCCTTCGTCACTCCTAGGCCCGCACCTTCTTCATCCAATTGCAGTTTTGCTTGTATGCGCTCATGATATTCACAAAAACCCTCAACAGTTCTCCAAACCCTTGGGACACCTCCAAATCAACCAACAAGCCTTTTTGGTAGATTTCAAAATTGGAATTGTTCTCATTGATCATATCGTAATAAGCTTGATCCTTCTCCAATCTTTCATATTGATATTTAACAACCAGTTTCTTATATTCAAAAAAACTGGTTCTATAGGTTTCCATAAGGGTAACATAATTGGACCAACCATCTGAGGAAATATTTGGATCAAAAACTGGATTTGGTGGAGCAGGTGGTGTGATATTTGGAGTAATGGTGTAAAGCTTCTCGAATTGAGATTCTCCTTCTTGCTTTGTACTCTCTTCTACAGCATGTCCTGAAACAAAAGGTAACGGAGTATGTAATGTTTCCGCTTTTGAGACCCCATTCGAATACTCAAATTTGGGTCTCTTGTTTTGTGATAAATCATCAATAACCTTTCTTGTTTTAGTTGCTTTTGCAGATCTTTCAACAGGTAGATTTTCTAACATATCGTTGAAATCTACAGTTTCAATGTCGGTTGCGTTTCCCATTGTTTTTGCAAGATCATCAAATGCGAAAACATCATTTGGATCATCACTCATTTTCATTTTCTTGGTTGTTGGGGTTGACAGTCTTCTAGGGGTACGTACTGGGGAGGGATGCTTCATTCGGTAAGATTTTGGAGGTGGTTCTCGATTGGAACGACGTCTATTTAAAAGATTTTGTAACTTTCTCTGGATCTCATTTTCCTTGTATTTGGAATCTGGTTCAGGTTTGACTTTAATGTGGGGGGTTTCAGCAGGGGGGTCTGAATCAGTAGGTAAGCTGGACTCTTCATCTGCCGCAGGCAATTCTACATCTCCATCAGCTTCCACACCGGGAGTTTCTGAGGAAACCTCCACTGTTTCTGGGACTTCCTCAGTTGGAGTCTTTGAACTATCTGGACTCTTCGAGCGACTTTCCGAGGGACTTTTCAGAGGAGCCTTACCTTCCCCTGTCAATATATCCTCCTCCTCACTCAAAGAAACAACTTCATCATCGTCCAACACTATCGGATTACTTGAATTTCTTCCCTCTTCGTCACTTTCATCTTCTCTATTCCTTTGTTGATATCTCTCCTCATCTCTTCTTCTTTCGTCCTCTTTCAATTTTCTAGAAAACTCAGCTCTCCTCTCTACTTCTCGTAGGCGTTGCCTTTCCTGCTCTTCTCTTCGTACTCTTTCTTGTTCTCGTGCACGTTCCAACATTTCTTTCTTAGCTTTCTCTTGCTTTTGTCTTGCTTTCTCTTCTTCAGAGCGCTTATTACTTGCATCTCGACCTTGAAAGAAGTTATGGAAGTCATAATAACTTGTACTTGTGTTAGATCTTGGGAATCTGGAGCTGGCATTAAACGAGAATGGATTGGTAAAGGTACTTCTTGAAAAGGTTCCTTTTGTATTAATATTACTATAGTTGTTTTTTAGATCATAATCAACTTTCTTAGAGGGATTGCTTAAAACTTCATAAGCATTGGAAACTGTGATGAATAATTCATGAAATTCTTTATTGGAAGTTTTATCAGGATGGTATTTCAATGATAATTTCCTAAATGCTTTCTTTATCTCATCCCCTGTAGCAGTATGAGGTAGTCCAAGGACTTGGTAGTATGACATGTAGTATTAAGGGAGGATTTTTCTTCAGTTTAAATTTACTGAGGAATTTTGGATTTCGAAGGGGAAAAGTCTCCTAGGCGTGGGGGTTATCTCGAGATTGGGTGGAGTTAGAGAGTTCATGAGGAGTGGTGTTTGCAGATAAATATACCTTTTCGTTCAGGCTTAAAATGTATAGGCTGTTGGATAATATTGCTGGTTTTTGTTACCGCCTGGGATTTGCAATGATAACATTAAAGGATGAAATTTGACGGGTAAGAAATGCTGTGAAAGATATGAAAAGTGAATTACATTGATGACGTTCTTGCCAAGAGTTGGAAATGCTTCCAATCACATAACCTCCACTGTTCATCTAATCATAGCTATCATGTCTATTAAGAATAGGATTGATTATATGCAGGTGGTCATATTCAAAGGTATACCGACATTTGGATTACACAACCTGATTTGGCAAATTTGAACAGTGCAAAGTGTTTATAAGATAGTCACCTTACTGATTTTCTCCACTTTAATAGTTTAAAATGGTCTACAAATGAGTAATTACTAACAAACTTACGGTATCATATATAGGATCTTATAGTAAGTTCTATCATGACGTATTATTTAAAAGGGTAAATGCATGGAATTCCAGTCTAATACTGCATTGTGTATCGAAGTTAATTTATGGGGTAGTGAGCAATGGAAATTAAGATTTGAGAGGCGGGGAGAGATCACCTAAGCACTGGCAAGACTGGCTGAGATATCATTGCTACAATGAAGTCGTCTGAGATTGGATGGCTTACCCTCCTAAAATCAAGGTTTAAAAAGCATTATCGTAAATGTGGGGTGGAGCTGTGTTAGGACATTTGGGGAAGTGGATTGTAGTCTGTTATTCTTGGCGGTGTTTTGTTGCTACTTGACAATTTGTATATCGCTATTTGGGTTTGACCAGATTTATTGTGACCGTTTGTTGTTTGCACCCAATTATGGTACTCATTTGGGCACTCACGAAGATTACTAGTCAAAGTTAGAAAGAGCTCACTTTACAGAGTCCTTAGTGACTTAGACTGTTCAAATTATCAAGTATGACTTGGATCATATAAACCTGAACTTTGCTACTCTTATAACTCGAGCTATTCAAAATCAAACCTATACACAACACCTTTCACTTCCTTTCACTTCCTTTCACTTCAAATCCATAATCTGTTCTCAGGATTTTTGTTGCAGCGTCAGTTGTTTAACTTCTCAACCTCAACTAACTTCTTAACCTCAAAAAACTTCCTAACCCACCTAGTTGAGCATTCTCGACCGAATAAAACTGTCCCTCAAATGAATTATATTATGGCGTTTATGCTGCTTGAGTGCGTATTTTTTGCAACCAAAATTTCATTGTTTAGTTTGATTTCCGAGATGATCCACTTTTACTTGGAGTTAATTTCACATGTACCACGCTCAATAACATCCTAAGTCTATAAATTAATAATAGATATGACATAGCCTCAATCTGTACAACTGCCAAAATAACTCAAGAATTGCCCCTATTATGATGGCTTGAGGACTTATGTTGTAGTCGTATGGGTTCTATTTAGTCAGGTTGTATGAGAGTCATTCGTAGAGTCTTACGGTGTCTTATGTCGAATAGTCGACTCAGCCTTGTCTTTGTTTCAAAAATCCAACCTCGGGTAGTTACCGTCACTTCCGCTCCTCCCAAATAAATCTCCTATTCTCACGGCCATATAAAACCTCACATCTCCACCCAAATCTCACATCTCATTGCCACATCTAGTTAACATCTTCACGTGCATTACCCTTTTCCTTTCTCTACGTTTCCTCACGTGACCACGTATATAATTCACCACCTGGCCCGTTTAATCGCAACTACCAAACGATGACACTTACTCATTCTGTTGCCACTGATGGGACTCATATTTTTTATAATAGCAACACTGGGTCTTTTTTGTACTTGAACAGTGGATCCAATGTTACTATTTCGAGGGATTTACCATCAATTTACAATAAATTGCCTAGTAATACTATATCAGCTGTCATTGGTACCATCAAGTTGAAGGTTAACAAATATGTTATTATTGCTACCCATCATCAAATCACTGGATACATTCTTAACAATCCAATTGCAAAGATCACGGGATTCAAGATCTTTCCATTAGGTAAATCTGTTGGAGGAGAATTTGCCAAAGAAGAATCAACTTACTTGAGCTTGCTTAATCAACACTTGAATAATGCAACTTTATATTTTTCGATTGATAACAAATACGACTTGACGAATTCTTTGCAAAGACAATACCTTAGTAAGGAATTGACATATGACAGTAGATTTTGGTGGAATCTGTTTTTATCGCAAGATTTCTTGAATAATGGAGGTGCTGAATTTGTTAGTCCTATTATTTATGGATATTTCAAATCTTATCAAGGTAAATTCCAAGGTCAACAGTTGGAATTTGCACTTTTAACTAGAAGATCAATTCACAGAGCAGGTACCAGATATTTCAGAAGAGGAGTTGATGAAGATGGTAACGTAGCCAATTTCAATGAGACAGAACAGTTGGTAACAACTTTATCTGATAATCAAATTTATTCCTTATTACAAACAAGAGGTTCGGTACCAATTTTTTGGTCTGAAATCAACAATTTGAAGTATAAGCCAAACATCGTCATACTGTCGAAATCAAGTTTGGATGCAACTGAAAAGCATTTTGCAGAACAAACTTCACTTTACGGGGAGAATTTCTGTGTAAATTTAGTAAATCATAGTGGTTATGAACATCCTGTTAAACAAGGGTATGAATCGGCTGTTGAAAACCTTCCACCAAGCTTGAAAAATAAGGTCCATTATATTTACTTTGATTTCCATCATGAATGTAGAAAAATGCAATGGCATAGAGTTGATCTATTGTTGAATCATCTTGGAGATTTGAATTACCACGATACTAACTTCTTCCAATTTGATCTTAACACAAGTCAAGTTAGATCTGTTCAAGATAAAATTGTTCGTACCAATTGCATGGATTGTCTTGATAGAACCAATGTGGTCCAATCTACAATTGCTCGTGCTGTCATGAAACAACAATTGAAGCACTCTAACTATTCTGCTAATTGGGATGAAGAATTTAATTTGCATTTCCAAGAGTTTTGGGCAGATAACGCTGATGCTGTTTCTTGTGCTTACTCAGGTACTGGTGCTTTAAAGACCGACTTTACAAGAACCGGTAGAAGAACAAAGACCGGGGCTTTGAAAGATTTATCAAATTCTATCACAAGATATTATAAAAATAATTATGCAGATGGTACTCGTCAAGATTCGTACGACATATTCTTGGGGCATTTCAGACCTTATCAAGAATCTACTCAAAGTCCATTCCACGATAATAGACCTCCTTATGTTCAATTGTTACCATATCTCGTTGGTACAAGTTTGTTGGTGTTATTAGCCATTGTTCTCTTCCCAAGAGGAAATATCACAGATTGGAAGAATTTGATTGTAATTGGTGGTTGTTTGTTGTTTAATGCCAGTGGATTGAAGTTTATGAATGAGAATGGGTACCAATTTGTCAATTGGCCAAAGTTGAAGTCGTTGGATTATTTGGTTAAGAGTAGGGTTGATGGGAAGATTGTTTATGAGGAGCTGCCTGCGTACAAGGTGGTTAGTAAGAAGAGATCATAGTCGCGTAGTGATGGGTCGTGAGAGTGCGCAGCGAGGAAGAAAGATCAGTGAGAGGAAGTCGAGCTAGCTAGAAGGTGCGATTGTCTCATGACCTATTTCTTACCTCGTTTATTTTAAAGACTCTAATTTGAAGTTCACTGCGATCAATTTGACCTCCAGGGTAATATCGAGTGGGGTAGTGTAAGTCTCCACCTCATTGGAGGCTGGGTAGTATTGTATTGTCGCTCTAGCGATGCAAGGGTGCGAATTCTTCAACGAGTGTAACTCAACTGATAGAAAAGGCTGTTAAGCGATTTAGGTGTCAAGTTATGACATCAAACTAGAACTCAAGAGTAAGAGAGTATTCACTTCTGGGCAACAAGTGTTCAATTTGAAATCAGTTGTGGAGATTCCATTAATGGATCTTAGTAAAATTTCAACATAATAAGGATATCTCACACTGGAACATTGAATTGCCCATTTATATTTATTTAGTGATTAGATGGTTTTGACCATAATATATGTTTATAAAAGGATTGTTGTAGGGGATTAGCAGGTGTTAGTCATTACGACGGATGCCATGTGTTGTACCTCCCATGTTAGTCTCAACCCCGTTACAGCGCAGAATAATCAGAACCTCCTAGCACCTATGTCAGAAATCTACTAGTTAACACTGTCCTGTCATTATCTTCCATAACCTTAAGGTTCTACGTGAATTCATCAGAATCAAAATTCTTAGATTGCGTGGCTAACTTAAACAACTGAGCATAGCAGGGCTTGTATTACCTGGTTAGCAAACTTAGTCCAGCGTTCAGTTTGTTGCCCCAGTTTGTAATTCGCACCCAAAATTCACTGTCCAACTTTTCCAAACCGACAACAAACAGCAAATATGTCTGAATCAATTTTAGAAAAGTCCTTGGACGACATCATTGGAGACGTCAAAACCGATAGAAAACAGCCTCCTCGTAGAGAAAGGCCAGGTAGAGGTGGACGTGGTGGATCTCGCGGAGGCTCGTATAGAGAATCGGCCAGAGGAAGCTATAGAGGAGGTAGAGACGGTAGAGACATCAGAGACAGTAGAGACAACAGAGGCTCTTACAGAGAAAGTCGTGGGATAAGTAAACCAACGTATTCTCATCATGATGACAAATATAAAGACAAATTCCGTTCATCTGGTTCCTCATTACCTCGTGATATCGTCTCGCTTGCAGGTTCAAGACCTGTTTTGCGTGTGAAGAATATACATCCGGATCTTAATGGTGAAGATCTTAGTAATCTTTTTGGAACCATTTCCCCCGTTGATTTCGTCAAATTCGATAATAAAGACGATTCGGTAGCTTATGTGTGTTTCCAAAGTGATAACATAAGAAGCAATGCTGATGCAATCAAACTGTATGACGGAAAGAAAGCAATGGGTGAATATTTGGTTGTTGAAAACGCCACCTCTTTGGTCGATCGTATTTCAAGTAATCCTTTAACAAAGAGAATTCAACCCATTGAAAGGTCAGATAGACAACATGATAGACCAAAACATGACAAATATACTGAAAGAGGTCCAAAGGGTGTAAGAGACGCGAAGCCAAAACAGCCAAAGAAGGAAAAGAAGCCAAAACCTGTTAAAAAAGATGCTAATGCCTTGGACTTGGAATTGGAGGCTTACATGAATGGAGGTGGCGAAAGTGTTGTGGCGAGTTTGGATGAACCTGCATTTACTCCAGACGAGATGAACTTAGATTAAATCGACTTAGGGTGTATTTGACAGCACTAGAATGGATCCCGTGTTTTACACCCCAATTCGAGTTTGGACATTTTGTTGTAAACATTTCAGTCTTTACAACAAAACAATACTTGTGGAATCATTCTTAATTGCAATACTTGTTGGAGTCATTCTTTGACCTTGCTCTTGTTTTTGAAGTCATCCCCAATGCTGTTATCTAGCCATCAAGTCTGTGATGACATTACGACCACCCTTGTGGACATAAAATATCTGTACAAGTATAAGTTGTTTATAGTAAAAATGTAAAATTATAATTAACTGATGTAGGATTGGCACTGGATTTAGCTGATATACCAGTAAAGACCAAACATTGTTAGAACAACCTCTTATCTGTTCAGCCTACTAGTTGAATTTACATCCTCTAAGATTCAGTACGACTTCAGAAACAAATAGGTTCCTTGTTAGTAATCTGAGTGCCATCGCACGATGTACGCAACCATAACAAAGTACGCAAGGTTTATGGGCTCAGACTATGACGATTTAATGAGAATAAATTCATATAGTGAAAATCATCTCAACGACTCTATTCACGTCCCATCGTGGTCTTAGTGAATCCTGCCTCTCCATGTTTTTTGTCACGGTGGACATCAGTTTCCAACTCGGAATCGGAGCTTCCGTCGGTTCTGAGAGAAAAGCTCCAGGGCCATTGAAAGTGTTTTCCAGGAATATACCTCAAGAAGTATCACCTCAAGAAGTATCATGATACTGTCTGATAAGTTAGAGATTTATAGGTGAAATGAATCAGTTGCTATATTTGTGCTTGATTTTGCAGCCAAAAACTGAAACCTGCAGGAAATAACTGGTAGTGGTTTCAATCCGGGATGCTGAAGTCATTTGGGTACCTTCCATATCGGTTCAATTCGGGATGCTGATGTCATTCGAGTACCCTCTATATCGGTTCAATTCTTTTGTTGTACAGTGATGATATTAAATCTATTTCACTACTGAGATCAAGTTCTATTCAATGATAGCCGGCATTATGTTCGAACAGTCTGCATGGTAATGTACTCTAAACGTAGTAAACCAACAAGAAGTTGAGTATACTAAGCGCACCACTCTCGACACATAAATACTTAGGCACATTTCTGTGGCATCCAGCAAATTCAATGCTAACATTCCCGGAGGATCAACTTACAACCAGTCCCTAGGGTAAGCAATTTCTTGGCCCTTAAATTCATAGGTGTGGCTGAAAAAGATCGTCCCTACGTTCATTACATACCTAAATATAATAGTCAATTAGAGAGATTTAAATGTTTCTATAAAATAGTGACACTTTGTTCACATACGGCTAATATGGTGACTGCTGAAGACAGCATCTAGTAAAGGACAAGTGTATCTCGGAATGGTAGACAGGACTACCTCATCAATTGAATAGTCCCAATTAATATGTAATAAAAGTCAACAGCAAAGAAAAATTAAGGCAATGAGATATCGAATATATTGAGTTGACCTTTGGCAGGCTAGCCAGTAGTAAGTGTCACTAAGCTGTCACCTCTTCTGATTCTGTTTCAACAACCTCCTCAGAAAAACTATTAACAATCGGCAGGGCGCTTGTCAACTCAACCAATTCAACATACATTCCTCTGGTCATCTTTCTCCATCCCTTACCGTAATACAAAAATGGAATAATGCAAGCGATTGTTACAAAATCAATCACAGCCAATGCAATATAAGTATTTGAGGTTCCGCTTGATTCCAACCAAATTGAACAAACAAAGGTGAAAATACAAGCCAAGGTATTATTAATAATACTTACACAAACCATACCTTGAATAACGATTTCAGGATAAGCATCCATCAAGTAAGACATTGCAGTATCACCAATTGAACCCCACCCAAATCCAATAAATCCTAAACCAATATAAATTACTTGCCATGGCCACTCATTTGCAGCACCTACACCAAACATAATAAGACCAAGAGGAGATATAATCAATGTGATGAATAGTAACCATAATCTAAATTCTGGTTCCAAGATCCCATCATTACGCTTAGCTAACCATAAAACATGTTTATCGGATAAAACACCAGAAACAAGACAACCAATGACAGCACCAATTAAAGTAGCAACGTTCATAATAGCAACCCCGGTTTCGGATTTGTTCCATGGCGGACCGTAAAAGTAAGTATCTTGAGTGGTTAAGAAAAATGTCATATAGGCATCTTGTAATCCCCATAAGATTCCAGATAACCAAACAGCAGGGAATGTAAATACCTTGAAGTAGAGGATGAAACGTTTGAGGTATTGTTTGAAACCAAATCCACTAAGATAAGAAGCGGGAGTGATGATTGCAACTCTTTTAGTATAAGGTAATTTTTTTTCTTCAGTGAAGTCTTGGACTTGTCTTTCGAAATGTGCGTCCTTGGAGCCTGAAAAGTCGTTATTTTTAGTCATGTCTTTACTAATGATGTCTTTGTCTTCAATTGCTTTTTCATCAGAGACTTTGTTATCGTACTGAACATCTTCGGATTCAAATACTTGGGAGTATCTGCCTCTTTCAAAAGCTGTTTCTTCACAAGCAAAAATAATGACTATCAAAAGTCCTCCTGAGATGATGGCTCCCCACCAACCAACCCATCTAAAAGATTGAGCTTGAGAGATCAAGTGAGCAATCAACGGACCTAAGAATGAACCAACAGAAGTCGCTAAAATATAAACCGTTAAAACACTACCCAACTGATGTTGGAAGAAGATATCGGAAAGTGATTGTTGTACTTGAGCTTCTGCACAAGCTTCCGAAATCCCAATGAACATTTGAGACCAAATAGTATCTGCAGTTCTCTTTGAATTAGCAAACCAGATGGTACCACCAAAACCACATAAAATACAAAGAATGTAGGTAATTCTTCTACCATATAACGAGGAAGCTGGTGCAAATACAATACAACTCCAACCAATAAAAATGAATAAAACTCCAGCACCTGTATTCATGGCATCATAACTGATCCCATAAATCTCATTCAAGGAATCTTGGGCAGCACCGGCCGAATTAGAGGTTGCAGCAGTTAAAGCAGTGATGAATGAAATGATAGCAAAATGCAAGGATTTTCTCCAGTAGCCCCAATTTAATGGATCGTTTACTGAATCGGATGGTTGGGGCATCAAGATCACCCCATCGCTGTTCTTTTTCAATGGTCTTGTTGAGTTGGATGAAGTAATGGAACTATCATCTTTGGATGAAAAGATCTTGGTAGTACCGGGGATGAAGTTATCATCAAAGTAGTTGGATTCTCCTTCAAAGTTTGTCATGTCAAAGGTTTTTACTGGGGTTCATTGGCTGTTTGTATGAAGGCACTTATAAAGAAATGACTAGGGTATGGTTTTTTTTTTTGGTATAATTTTTTCGATGGCTTGATGGGGTTGGGCTGCCGTACGTATTTTGGGGAATGAATGAGAGAAGGAAATTAATTAAGATACTGATATGATGCATGGCGGTATTAGAATACGTCAGTATGGGTTTGGGGGGTGTGCGTTGAGGATACTTGATTTGGCAGTCCATTCGCGGTATAACGTTAAAAACGTTAATGATCTTACGATCATTATGGTTATACAAACATAACTCTTCTCCTTGTAAGCATTACTTGGATGATCTTGTACAGTTTTCTCCTTGTGAATGTGGCTGTGTATGCAGATGTAGTCGGGTTGATCCAGATTTAACATTCGTGGGGATTCAAAAAGAAATTCACGGAATACTTTTGCAGTTCTGCGAGTTTTTTTAAGCGAGAAGGGAGGTTTGAGGTAGACCTTTGTAGGTAGAGGCTATTATTCCTAGTAGTATACTACCTGTCTAACACTGTTACTCCTGGCTAATTGTTATTTTTAGAGCCTCGAGGTATCGAAGGTAATGTACACATAAATAATGTACACATTGCATGTCCAAAGCATTGGGTGGTAATCACGGGAAGCGCGGTGTTATGTGGTTGCTAACTACTAGTTTCAGATCCTAACTTCAATAGTCAGAACGATTCGCACTGATGGAAGTACGAAGCATGAAATGGGTTGATTTGACTGGTTAAACTCTATTTGAAGTGCGCAATTGGAAGCACTATTTTGAGTAACCATTCTTCGTTAGTAGTCCTTAATTAAATTGTGCATATTCCACTATTTCCCCGTAATATTTTAGAAAAACCCTTTTTGGCGTTGTTTTGCAGCCACCTCAGGGTTTTGTGGGACTCGATAAGCCTCATTTATCAATCTGATGGAGGTTAACCTATATTGTGCGTTATTGGAGTCATGTGTAACTATAAGAAATGTCTTGGACCAAAGAATAGGGGGGATATCAACGTAATAGCAAAGTGGGGTGGGCACGTAGATGCGAGGAATTGACTCAATAGGTAATTTAGATCCGCATGATTGGAGATTGGGGTAAGCCTTGTTAAAGCTTGGACACTCTTGATTCACTTGGAGAATCAGGAGAATTCAACTATTCGGGTTTAATGGCATTAATAGGCAATAACAAGGTTTTGTTATTGGTACCCTTATGTCTCTTGAGGCAAATACCATTTAATCGCTATTTGAAGGCAACTTTTGAATCCAACCAACAATCCTGAATAACCCGCCTTTGAACTACAACTAAGAATTGAATGAGGACTCAATCGCTGAAGTAGGCTGTACTCTTATAGAACCAAATATTCAAAATCCAAGCGTGTGGCACTGTTCAAACAAACTGGATGTTATAATCCTAGTAGAGAAAGCCAATTCCAACCGCTAGAGGTAATGGTAAGACCTCTGAATTAATTTTGGCCCTAAATCATCTTCTATCGATGTTGAAGGCTTCAGAATATTTTTGTAAGGTATGCATCCATTCACATTTTTCACGTTACTTCCAATGGAATGGATGTAGCATATGCACTTAATAGAACGGTTGTAACTATTGTTAAAGTGGCCACAACAGCGTAAACAATGACACACTCTTCTACATAAAATGAAAGTAATATTACATTAAATACAGGGTATCCCAAAAAGTAAATATTCCAGTCGCTTGAGAACATTAGCCTCTACAAGTCTTACGCACCCTCCCTCTGATATTTTCGGCTGTCTTCTAGTGGAATATCTATTACAGAGTTACTATGAACTCATAGCATCCTTAGAAATAGCTTGCCCCGAAACAAACCTAACAACTGGCTCATCTCCCGACTTAATCTCTTCCAAAGAATATTTCACTGCAAGTCTCCCAACATCTTCTGCCGTAACTGGATACCCAAGGAATGGCAACAGAGAGCCCCTGAAACTATTGGCAACACTTCCCACAATAGTATCGATCAATCTCGTATTTTCTCTTTCCCCAACTAACATACCAGGTCTTAAGATGATGGTGTTTGGGAATTTAAGATCAATGATATCGTTTTCTAAGCGCCCTTTAGTTTTAAGGTAAAGGAATGTAGAATTTGCATCCGAACCAGTTGTTGAAATAAGTACAAATGTTTTAACTCCAGCTTCCTTTGCAGCTTTTGCTGCAGAGTAATTGATTCCGTAATCAATTTCTACAAACTTTTCAGCAGATCCAGCAATTGCTCTCGTTGTTCCGAATGCACTGAAATAGATATCTGAATTTTTGGCTTCGTTGGTGATAATTTCTGACCATTTTGATGTGTTGGATTCTACAATTGAATTGATTTTATCGGAACCAACTTTAGGTAAACGACGGCCAATTGTGGTGATTGTTTTAATTAATGGTGATGCATTGGCTGTTGCGAGGATATAGTTACCTACGAGACCAGTGGAGCCCAAAATGAGTGTGGACATTATGGAATTTTGGGAGTGGGGTGCAAAAAATTGATCAACGTGAAAATTAAGAGGGATTTGGAGAAATTTTGGAAGTGATGTAGATAGGGACCTGGGGTGTTAAAACGCTTTTGAGAAGCTCTGTACATTATTGATAAGAATTGGTTGTCTTAGAAAAGTGATTACCCGTAACATTTCAGCCATAACAGTTTAAAGTGCAGTATATTTGCAACACTGAGTTAGCGGAACAGTTTAAAGTGCAGTATATTTGCAACAACACTGACTTAGCGGACTACTTTTTGCGCTCTGCTTAACTCCCAGCTAACAATAGTACAAACTAAAACAATCAAATACTTTTACTTCTTAAAACACCTATGCCAATCTTGAAAACAACCAGCCATACACCCTCCCATAAGCCTTCCCAAATATGCCTAACAAACCACGACACGTGACCAGGTAGTAAAAAACATATTTTCGAAAATATCGCCAACCAACACCTCTCTTTCTAATGGACCATTCATTACTCTCACTAGTTGATGATCTAAATCAAGTGAAGGGTAATATATCACAAATTCAAGCCACTCTAAATCAAATCTTAACTAAAGCACCTAGTTCAGATAAGTACAATGAATTGATTGAAAGATTTTTAAGTAAACCTAGTAATAATAATGGAGATAAACAAATGATTGAACGACTTTCTTTATTATTGAATTCTTCTCAGTTAAAAGTTGCTGTGAATTTAAAAGATTTATATGATAACGAAAGGATACCTATTTTACTGGCCCTATCTGAAGTGAACTTCAAGTTAATTAATGAAGATGACGAGGATTTGAAAAAATTACTTAAGTTAACGAGTGCAACAACAATTCATGAATCCTATTCATCAGAGTATAAGGATTCCTCAGAATACCCTCCCAAGTTACCAAAGATTCAAGATCAATCACTTTTATTAAGAATATTCACAGATAAACTGTATCGACAACCAAGTGACTTTTTGGATAGCATAAATCAAGGTAGTTGTTTTAATAGTAGTGCGCATAATGAAAAGCTATATCTCAAAGGAAAGAGTTTATTAAGATTGATAATCTTACAATTAATAGATGAAAGATATCCAGAATTATATGAAGATGAGTTAGATGTATTAATCAAGAAAGTTACCTCGGTGGACATTTTGGCTAAATTAGCACTTGGTTACAATCTTGTTAATAGTTATAAATACAATTTATCAACTGGTATATCATTCCAAGAGAAATTACAATTATTTGGTAAGTTATTCTTAAGCTATGTTGGTGGATTAAGCTTGGTTAGACCGTTTGAGTTTGTGAAGCAATTTTTGAATGTTGTTTTCGAACCAATCATATCGAAAATTAAACTGGATCAGGTAATAGTTAAATTTGCAAAAGTTGAACTTGATTTTTTGATTAGTAAAATTGATGGTGTAAGCTTGAAGTATGCTAAGATAGAAGAAGATCCATTTGTTGTACAATTATTGATAAATGATGAGGTGGTTTCCACTGGAACTGGTGGAAGTGAGGAAATTGCAAGTGAAAGAGCAGCATTAGAAGTTGTTCAAAATGTGGGGCTTTTACAAAAAGTAATGGGGTTTGTGTTAGATGATTATGATGATGAGGGTAGTGTTGAAAAGTTTGTGAGAGACAAACAAACTCAAAAAACCCATAACTCACACACCCCACACAATTCACATACCTCCAACCCCCCACACAATTCACATATCCCCAACCCCCCACATAACTCACATACCTCCAACCCCCCACACAACTCACATATCCCCAACCCCCCACACAACTCCAGAAATGACTTTCCCAAGTCAATCCCCCAAATACCTTCGCTGCTTCCAAAACAGATCCCTCTGTTTTCGAAACAATTGCCTCCTCCTCCATCTTACGGCTATCCTCAACCATATACAAGTATATCCAAACCTGTTAGTAGTTTACCAAAAGTCCCAAATACTTCTGGTCCACAACCTTACACCGCAATAAGTTACAACACTACCCCTGGAATGCCTGGTTTACCGAAAACTGCTCCTGCTGTTTCAGTGGATCCGTTTGGAGTACCCATAATCGGACAAAGCTATAAGGTTGGAATGGAAAATAATGCAAAAAATACATTATTTGCCTTATTAGGACAGCATAGATTGACTCCAATTTATAAAAATTCAAAGGCTGGAAATGAATTCCAAGTCTCGGTGGTGGTGAATGATCAGACAATCGGGGTTGGATACGATACGAATAAGCGGTTTGCGAGCCAGAAGGCTGCCATGAGTGCTTTGGGAAATGAAAGTGGGTTGAAGGGGTTGGGCGTCGATTCGATGGATATTGATACTGAAAACTAATTACCGCCGGAGCTTTTTTGTAACCAATCAAGAATGGAAATGAGTAGTATTGCCTAAAGGTGAGAGTGTCACCTAATATTCCCTTGAGGTAAAATTCAGCAAAACTTTGGCACTCCACAGATATTGTTTGACTTGAAATTTATAAACGATACATTGTTTAGTTAGTATTTAGAAAGCTTGCAAATTCATCAGCATAATAAACGCTGTATTAATTACCCTTGACTTGGATAAAATAGCATTGTACAATATTGTCCTGTATTGCCTTAAACTTGGTAGCTACTTCTTGTGCATCTACATAGCAACTGTCTTCATACAAATAGTATTCTGTCTGCTTACTATTCTGGTAATGGATACATTAATCGTTTTTTCTTCTTATCATTTCTTGATCCTTTCAAACGTTTCCTTTTGTGCTTGTCGGAGTCTCTTCCGAATTGCAGCATTTTTGGAGTAATGGGTGCAAAAAAAGAAAAAATTGCAAAAGGTCAATGGTGAAGAAGAAGGGCAGTCTTGATAAACGATGTTCAATAAGCACTTAACATTAACCGTAGCGCCAACAACTCTATCACTGCACTAGCGTACACAAATTAACAAAACAACGCGTAAACTCATGTCTGCCCATCGAATAGTTGAAACTAAATATTCTATTATCTCTACTATCCGAGGAAAAACTCATCATCGAAGGTCAGCTTCCTGAGACTGGCACTTAAAACTAATGTTAGACTTTCATAGAAAAAGCACCATAGCTTATCAACCTAGCCTATTCCCCTTCATACTCAAATCAATCCACCTTACCGTCAACTCACCACTCTACCTTGCGATGTCAGTAGAAACTTGAAATTATGCAACTTCCCGGAGCTTGCCACGTGGTGATAAGGACCCTACATTTCTCGGTGGTATGGAACGGTTGACTTTTATAGTATGATCGGAGATTAGACAAAAGCGTCAAGAGGCATGACTATTTGCACTCGATGAACGTACTTTGGTCCCACGATTCATAGTAAACGAATTGGAGCTAACATCCGATCTTGTGTTATAATTGGGAGCATAATGATGCAGCGGTTTCATGAGTCGTAAAACGGTAATTTGGAAGTCTCAGAGGTACTCATACTGTGGATATCCAATAAAATATGGCTACTTATTGAACATCTCTTATGTAGTAAACTATCTAATCCAAAGAATAACGGTCAATCTATAGAGTTTCATGCATACTTAATATCCAGTCAAGCTTGATACCTAGGTCCCCTGGAATCCCCTGTGGTATCTGCCTCGTTTGTCCCGGCGTTCGGCCACACTCGGAGCAAATCAAATTTTTCAAAACCTGCATATACGCACTTTCAGGACCACCCTCGTCCAATCAAAAATTATAAATTGTTCTTCATCACATTCTTCTTCAAACAAACTAACGATGGCTGCTCCTGTTTTACCTAACTTTACTATTAAAGATTACGCCTCATTCTCCCTTGCCGGTGCAATGGGATGTGGTATCACCCATGGTGCTATGACCCCTATTGATGTTGTTAAAACTTCTATTCAATTAGAACCAACTGTTTACAACAAGGGTATGGTTGGAACTTTCAGACAAATTGTTCTGACTAAAGGTGCCGGTGCCTTATTGACTGGTTTAGGACCAACTGTCTTAGGTTACTCTTTACAAGGTGCTTTCAAGTTTGGTGGATATGAATTATTTAAGAAGACTTTCATTGAACAATTAGGTTTCGATACTGCTAGAAAATACAAGAACTCTGTTTTCATTGGTTCTGCTGCTTTAGCTGAATTTTTCGCTGATATTGCTTTATGTCCATTAGAAGCTACTAGAATTAGATTAGTTTCTCAACCAACCTTTGCTAATGGTTTAGCTGGTGGTTTCGCTAGAATCTTCAAAGAAGAAGGTTTAGGTGGATTTTACTCTGGTTTCGTTCCAATTTTATTCAAACAAATTCCTTACAACATTGCTAAGTTCTTGGTTTTCGAAAGAGCTGCCGAAGCTATTTTCGCTGCTGTCCCAACTCCAAAATCCGAATTGTCTAATGGTGCTTTAACCTCCATCAACTTGGGTGCCGGTGTTATTGCTGGTTGTGCTGCTGCTCTTGTTTCTCAACCTGCTGATACTTTATTGAGTAAGGTTAACAAGACCAAGAAGGCTCCAGGTCAATCCACCGTTGCTTTATTAGCTCAATTAGCTGGTCAATTAGGTATTAAGGGTTCATTCGCTGGTTTAAGTACAAGATTGATTATGGTTGGTACCTTAACTTCTTTACAATTCACCATTTACGGTTCTTTAAAGAAAACTTTAGGATGTCCACCTGCTGTTGAATTATAAGCAAGTTAACGATGCGAACTTGGTATTGAGTTTGTGTAGTTACCCACCTTGTGTTTCAACCATACTCACATTTGTTTATAGCATTTACAATGCAACTCAATAGGCTTCACAATTTAAATCTTGTGAATCGGTTAGATACAATAAATATAAGGATTCGATTGAATTCGGTGAATATTCAGAAAGTGTAATTAGACGTGAATAAATGTATAAAGTCGACTGAAGTTAGAGGAGCGTAGCCTCTGAGTGGTAGTTTACAGATAGCGACCGAGAATGTAATCATCGAAAGTAGTTTTAAGGTTCCGCGGTTAACGAATCTAGCTTAGCAATGGAGGAGTTCACTGGAATACCAGAATGGTGCTTTTGTTGGTTAAACCGACTTCTGCCGGGTAGAGATTGAAAAGTTCAAAAGACGGTATAAAGGGAGGTATTTTACAGGATAATTGGATAGTCGTATGAGGGTTAAGTTCGGAAATAAGCTATACAGCAGTCTTGAGTCAGAATTGCGGTAATGGTAATTAATGGTTTACACAGCTACGGAAGAAGTTAATATCGTGCCAAGGAAAGACCGCTGAGTACCTTGGTCAACATTTTCAACGCCAGCGCTAGTTTGACTGCAAAAAGTGCGAAAGTGGTAGAATTTGCAACATCCACTATACAATTTTGATAAATATAGATTCTGTGTATGATTACTCGGATGTCGGAATATAGAGTGGATATCGGATTATAGGAAAAAAATTGAATTGTGTAAAAATCCAAATAACGTACAATAGCCTTCACGTCCTTCTTCCCTCTTTCCTTATCTTCTCGTCTCTACTTATCTACTTTTGTGACCATCTCATCCACATCTCTCCAATATTCACTGTGACACCAAATAAAAATTTTCTTCGATGATGAATTTGCACCCAATTTATTTGAAATATTTGCATCCCAAAATTGCTCCCAATCGTACCTACTAAGTGGATATACAGGCACAACTTTTCAAGATCAATTTTCTTTTGCAATTTCACCTACATAAATGCAATTTGCCACAAAACCCCCAAGTACATCTCCACACATTCTAGATCGTCAATAGTGCTTCCAGATCAATAACATAGTTCATCAGTGTATCGCCGACATATAACCCATGTAACATTCAAACAAGGTTTGACATCATGATGTTGTCATATAACGTCCAGAACACATCGAAGCAAACCTATCTCGTGGCCTTCAAAGTACTATGATTTCATATCACGTGGAGGCTATTCAGACTATCATGCTTTAATGTAAGATTTTGAATTCACCTTGACAAAGTGTATATGGCGCAGTTAAGCAAACGTCATGATGTGGGTTCTAAATTGCCACTGGAGATTTTTCAGTTATATTTTTCGCCACTCTGAATAGGGGATATCTTAATTGCAGAGATGACCTTCGATCGCTTCAACATCTCATCGCCGAACTTTCTACGACTTCGAGAGATTTTCGATTACTGTAAAATCCAGAAACATAGTTCTCGGAAGATAGGCCCGGAAAGCATTCCATACTTGAGCATGCAGTATAACCTTGTAGCTTTGTGGTAAATTGGTTGCATTTTAAGTTGCTATCATAACAAGTATAACCCATATTGAGAATCTCGATCGCCCAAAGGGTACAAATCGCCTTAAAAGAAATGTTGGTTGCGCGCCTGCATACAGGCCGGAGTCCCCTATGAGCTGAGTGAAGTATGATGAAATTGCAGTTCTTCATCCTATTTGATATAAATAGCCAGCACATCCTTCGGTATGCATTAGAACAAATCAAAAATGAATATTGTATTACCTTTGATATTTTTTATCGGCTTATTACAAGCGTTCCCAGTTAGTCCAATTACACCATTGGTAACTAGAGATGATTTAACAATTTCACCAACTTTTTCGTTGATTGCTCAACATAGGGGCAATGCTTTCAAGTACAACTTGGTCAAATTCAACGGTAAAGACTTGGTTATCAATGAAGACACTGCCGTCTTCTTTGGTAAGATAGCTGCAAATGGAGGTTTGAACATTCCATTTGGTAACTACACGACCAATGCAACCAATCCACCAACCAGTGCTGTTATCACCAGTAGTACCAACAAGACCTTGGTTCCACCATTACCTGTTTATGTTTACCTTGACAAGAACGGTAAATTGACTGTCAACAGGAAAAATGGTACTTCTACTCCAGGATTTGGTATTTCTAAGAGTTTATTAACTTTCAAGAACACCACCACTTTCTTAGCTTGTCCATATATCCCAAATCCATGGGAAGCTGGTAACTGGACCATTAATGGTAACTGGACCATTGGCAACTGGACTGTTGCAAGAAATAACACTTGGAGACCAAGTGGTAACAATACCTGGGCCAACAACACTTTGATTTACACCAACAATACCAACTCTACATGGGGTTCTAATTGGGGTAATTCTAGTCTCAGTAATTCTACTTGGGCTAATTCTGCTTGGGCCAACCATACTTGGGGTAACCAGACTTGGGGAAATTCCTCATGGTTTAACTCAACTTGGTCTTCCAACACCACCAGTCTCAAAAATTCTTCCCTCCCATACCATATCTATTACAGAGGTGATTCTAATTCAACATTATGTCCACATGGTGCTGAAGGTTATCAAATTACCTTATTAGTACAAGTTGATGAAACCGTCAATTATACCCCAACTCAACCTAAGAAGAAGAGATTTTATTTCTTCTAACCCTTAAAAGCCGCTTAGTCGGAGAGATGAAAACTTCGAAAGCTTTCTTACTTAACTTAGTCATTCCTTGCATGCCTTAGGCAATAAATAATATTTTTATTCTAGACCCATTGTAGACTCGTAGACTAGGTCAGACCTAATAAATTAGAAGAGACCATCAGTATCTGTAATAGAGAGAATCTGTAATTTCTCCCTCAATGAGCAACCTTTGGATTCCCCGCTGAACTCTCGCATTATATTCTTCAAAAAGTCCCCAAAACGTGGTGGTTTTAGTGATTTATTAGTATCATTGCCATTTGATTCCGAGTTGCTGTTTTTTTGCATCCAGAGGTATTTGAAAATTAAATACCAAAGAGGAATCAAAACACTAGGAATTACGGGAGATAGCCAAGGTTAAGGTTTGGAGGCATACAACATACGAATGTAGTGATGGATGAAATAAGGTTTAGAGAGTGAATAGACGATGAATAATATTTTTTCCACAACTCCAACGGATTAATAGGTGCCGGCCAATTCTGGTGATGTAGTAGTTTTCAAGCACACAACTTGTTTTACAACTCTTATCACAGTTCCCAGCTCAGAATGAATCTATGATCAGATAAAACATTGGTTCATACTCTATTGTTCTCTAGTAGACATTCTATAAAGTTCAAGATTGAGAATTTCTATAAAGTTCAAGACACTCTTCTATTTCTCCAATTCGCATAATTGATTGGACTCCCTTCAGAGCTATCCCCTAGTAAGCAGTCTAGGCTATCATGACTACTTCCTGGGGATTCTGCGATCTTGTCTACGATCCAAATTGGGGTCACGTGCCGATGAGCTACATCAAGCATCGCAAAAAATTTCAGAACCAGTACAACCATGGCCAAAGTAAAGTCGAACGAATTCGTTAGAGGGTCTGATTCTGAGTCTGATGACGAAGACTATCAATACCAACCACCTAAGCATTTCAAAAAAGTTGAAGGAGGATCGAATTTCCCCAAATTGGATGAAGATAAGGAAATTTGGTTAATAAAAGTACCAAAAGGATTTCCTGTAGATCAAATCAAGTCTCTTCCAGTATCATTCACATCAACCACGTTGAAGACCGGGCCATCTAGTTTCAAAATAGAACAAAACAACAAGAAAAAGAGTTTCCAAGTTAACGAGGAACATTTAACAGCTGGATCAACAAATAGAGCTTATTCTGTCTTCGTCAAACAATCAGAAGATCACTTCAAAGGTAATGATAAGGAAATATCAAGATTTTACAATATACGTGAAACCTCCAAAATTCCAGAAATCGATATTGATTTGGTTGTTGAACAGAGAGAGGATGTAAAGAAGATTAGACAATTGAGAATGAGACACTTCCCAACAGGTTACACAGCAGAAGATTTTGACGAAGCCGATCCTAAAAACGTAAGCGACTTGGAAGATGAAGAAGAAGTTGTGAAAGAAGATGTGAAGGCAACTGAAGTTGATGATGATGGAAAGGTGGTAAAGAAGCAAAAGAAGGAAAAGAAAGAAAAGAAGGAAAAGAAGGAAAAGAAAGAGAAGAAGGAGAAGAAGGACAAGAAGGAGAAGGCATAAAACACCCAAGTTGTAACGCGGCTGTTAAAAACACCCAGAATGCGGCTGTTAGATTGTATTCCTTCATTCATGGGCTTAAATCTGAATCAATGGTGGAACACCATGAACCGCAAGTTTTCAATCGCTTCATTAAATTCACCTACCGTCGTGTTGACGGACTAACTTGGGAGGATCTTCTCACGGGGAGGGGTGATTATTTCAGACCCCTAATAGATGCATATGTAATATAGAAATCAATAACAAATAGACACTAATTGTAAGGTTGTATAGGGAACGATGAGTTTACTGTAAATTTGTAAGCAGACAGACTATTTTCGACGGTTGATCAATAAGGTGAGACGTTCGGTCTAGTTGGAGCCTTATATATGAAGTCACAGTAACAGTCCTTCTAACTGCAACTTGGAAGATAACCGGGAATCATCGCAGTCATATTACCAGTAGTTACTCCCATCCCTACCATATAATGACTCCAATCATTATGGTGTAATATCCTCGCTAGTAAAGCGAAATTTCAACTGCGACTCCAAATCCATACTGAAGATGGGCTCCTCAGCATCCAAACAAAGAAAGCTCTCCAAAGTTGTCACGACAGCTTCTGAGATCAACAGAACTAAAGTCAATCAATTACCTTCCGAATCCTTGAAAGAAAGATTCCAAACATCAAACATACCTAAACCAAACGAACTTATAAATCATGAGAATGCACCAGTTGGTGCTCCTCCAGGTAAGGATGGGTTCGACCCCCATTTCGACGGGACCTCGACTTATAATGATCAATTTGTAACCTCGATAAACAATCTAGGCAAACAAATTCACTCGCATAGTCTCCCAAGCAAATCACCACATTCAATAGCTTTAAATCAATTAAAATCCCGAAAAGCTTTATTTGAAAAGGGACAGGCGGAAGCTGATTTGAAAGATAAAACGGTTGTAAGTCCAAGAGTCTTAACCTCAATTTTGACCGATTTATATGATGATAGAATAACCAGCGAAAGGATTGCAAAGGAATACGAATTAAGTGAGGGTTTCTTGAAGGAATTGGGAACCAGGTTCAAGGTTGCGAACAATATCGTGATATTGGAAGAAAAGGTTAAAGAGGGTGAGATTGGTCATAGAGAAGGAGGAGAGAAGCTAAGAGAGACTGGAGATGAAGGCGAGGATGGTGGATTTGGAGATGTTGATCTGGAGAGATTGAAGAAGATGAGAGAGAGAATTGGACTTTGAGTGGGAAATGAAATAGTGGGTTGGACTTTGAGTGTTTTGTATTGAGGAATTATCGAGTCTGCTATGGAAGTGAATGGGGTGATTTCACTGAGGTGTGAATGCCGTTTAAAGCAAACTACAAGACTTGGGAGTTCAAGCAAACTACAAGACTTAGAAATTCAAGCAAACTGCAAGACTTAAAAACTCAAGCAAACTACAAGACTTAGAAATTTAAGCACACCACAAGACTTAGAATGAACTGGAGTTGAGAAAATTTCGTTATTTAATGCTCCAACTGCGAATTCTCATTAACCAGAAGCAATAATTTGTTAGTCACGACTTGGAGTTGTCTTACATGAAAAGCTGCCTAGTCGTTGGAAATTGTGCGACATTACTCTTGACTAGTCCACTAATTTCCCAGCTCTTATTAATGCCCTACCGGTTGAAAACACGATACATTTCATCTTGAAATCAAACCTGCCAGCTCTTGAGAGATCATTTGCCATAACTCCGTAACTCCTTTCAAAATACACCTTGTATATATTAAATACCACGAATCAGACAAATCATCGTATACCGACTCTATCCCAGTCGAAGCGTAACCAACTTTACGACCTGCATACACCACAAATATCCCCATGATTTTCAAACTAATTCACATTCAATCCACAGTTACCATGACTTCTTTATCCAACTACACTTCGTGCGATCTTTCTGACTCGCTTCAAAAACACGGACACGCTGATGGTGGGTTTATCCCCAATTTGACCATTCAATCGCCAGTAATTGGTAGTGTCTCCGCCTCCGGACCGGCTTATACTGTGCTTTATGCTGCAAAATCAGACCCAAGACCAGCAGTCCCCCAATCTTACATCGACAATGTTCCAAAGGATAGTATTGTAGTGATTGGGTTAACTTTGGATTTACAGTTGACTGGTGCTCCGTATACCAAAGTAAATAACGCCATGTACGGTGGGTTGATGTCTACTCGGGCTCAATATTTGGGTGCTAAGGGAAGTGTTGTTCTAGGTAGAATTAGGGACTTGGATGAGCACAATGATTTGGGGTATCCTGTTTGGTCGTACGGGGTTGGTACAAGTGCTCCAGGACCAGTTTTAAAGGTCGTTGGGATAAACGTACCTATTGAAGTAAGGGTTTTGGGAATTGATGGAGAGAGTGTTGTTGCGATTAATCCTGGTGATTACGTTGTTGGTGATAAGAATGGGGTTGTCAAGGTTAAGGATGACGAGACCTTGAAGAGCATTTTGGAATATATTCCAAAGAGAGTTGAGGCCGACGAAAATGTCGGGAAAGACATCAAGAACGGGAAGGGGGCTACAGAGCTGCAGAAGTTGTGGCGGGGAAAGATTAGCGGGTGAGCCGAGAGCAGTGAGCACTTCAGCGTTGTGAGAGTATGATTCTTAGCGTAGCGAGTGGAAAATACTCTAGCGGAAAATACTCTAGCGGAAATACTCTAGCGTTGCGAGTGGAAGGTCGAGCTCAGCGAGTGATGCTATTGCTTTGTGAGTGACCTTGGACTTTCTACTGGTAGCCTCCACTGCAGCCACTGACCTTGAAAAGAAGAAAAGTCCAAGTGCAGCAAGTGTAGTTGTCGAGTTCCTTGCTTGGTAATCTTAAACAAGAGTGATCTTGCTGGTCAGAATGCAAGTCAGCACATCCAAATCGAATTGCCATTACAATTGTGATAGTGTGCTAGTTCACACCAACTTAATGATCGCAAACTCCAATTGGAGCTCCAGCTGACCTAAAATCTCCTAGCCATTTCAGTCGGGTACGTAATTTCGCTGGCTAAGTATTCCAGCTACAGTATTGACCCCGTTTAAATAGAAACTACTCGAGTTAAATATCGTCGCGTGCGTTAAATAGAAACGTCTCTAGATAAGTTAATACAAGAATTATCTACATGGCTCCAGACTTCTCACGTGATGATACTACCCCAGATTATTAAAATGACACAATCAAGTGATGTTACCCTTCATTCTAAACTCAAGGTTCGGCAGTCTTGTCATTTAGGAGTTGGTTCTACGTAGAGCTTTCATTGTAAATATGGCTTTCAATAACATATTGGATGTATTTTGTGAATTAAATAAACATACGAATTAAATGATGTAGCATGAACGAGCTTACTAAACAGAACACACACCCTATAATATATATATCCGCACCCAGTCGAACCGATTTGAGTAGTAACTTGCAATGTTAATTATACGAAAAGACGACCTTGCTGCCCAGTTCCGGTTTCAAATCCGAGGGCTCACTTCCGATCCCTCAAATCTACAGAATAATCGCAAATTCGGATCCACACCAAACTCACCGAATGGCACTCGAAAACAACGGCAATCATACCAGAAGCAATCAAATGGAGATCATCAATCATGATTTTCCCAACGAAGATCTATCCATCAAGCTCATTGGCAATAAGGATCTCAAATTCAAATTATTAGGGGATGTTCATTTCATAGAGCTGTTAATTAAGACCTTTGGAATTCAAGTCGGCCAATTTAAAGAAGGTAGAGGAGACTTGATATCTTTAGAGAAGACAACCTTGATATTAAGGACGTTATCATTATTTGTTAGCACCATTAATCTTGATAAGCATGTTAAGATTAATGAGAATGTGAGGTCATTCCAAAGCATAATTCCATATATGATTGAGTTGTTCGAGGGGCATTCTAAGGAGGAGGCTGATAAAACCCATATTAGGTATGAAGAAGTGAACTCCCAAGATGTAAACACAGAAGTCAGCAACGGACTCAACGTTAACCGAGAAGCTAACAAAGGGCTCAGCGTTAACCGAGAAGCTAACAAAGGACTCCACTTTAACAGAGAAGTCAGCAACGACGTGAACTCCCAAGATGTTAACAGAGAAGCGAACAAAGATACTTCCCGAACTTCTAAGATCATAAGCTACTCGATTGATATCATCCTAAGTTTATCCAACTCAAAGAGGTACGTGATAAATTCAGATAAAATATGCCTATTTGTAATATCATGTTTAAATAGGGACGAGCCGTTAATAATCAAAGTGCTTTATTTAATACCTTTAATAGGCAATGCCCAAAGTTTGAAATCTCTTTTGAAAGTCATGTTGAAGAGGTTATCGTTGATAAGTGAGAAGATTGTAAATGATCATTTTATCGGTTTGGATACTTCGGATGATTCAGAAAACTTATTCAAAATGACCTATAACCGTTCATTACCGAACATATGTTTAAGTAAGGAGAAATTGGCCAATATTAACTTACCATTACTTACTCAACTTATAACAAGAATCAGTCAAATCTTTTCATTTTCGGAGTACGTTGAACCTTTGCCTTTAAATGTTTATCTTACACTACAATTGCTAGTTAAATACGATGACAAAGATATGAACATAGGAGCATTGAATCTCATCAATTATCATTTGTCATCATTGAAAGGAAAATCCAGTGATACTAAGGGAGTGGTGATCTATGTCAATTACAAAAAGCTCTTCCCAAGGATAATATCAATGTTGGATCAGCAACCTGAGGAAACCCTCTTGTTATCTCCCAGTGGTATTTTGATTGATATTTGTAGTCAATATCCGCAAATATGCGAAAAAATAAGAGATACAAATCTCGATTTACAGATCATCAAAAAAGTAGAAAAGCTATATGAAGAAAGTGTAATACTCAAGGAGTTGACAAATTTAAAAGCATCTTCCAATCCTAGAGTTTTAGCAGATTTCACCACCTTATTGAATCAAAATGAAAATGGTTCAATAAATGAATTAAGTAATCTATTGTACTTATTAAGTATTTATGGAAGTACCAACGATAATTGGAGAAGTAGGATAATCAACACCACTTCCGAAGAGACAAAGGTGAATCTTGTTTTATCGAAATTGTTATTCGATTTGATGGACAATTACCATTTCTTACTCCAGCAATTCGAACTTATTTATCGACTCCTTAAATCAAAGCAAAACCTACCTTCTGATTTGGGTAAAAATCTAGGCATAATCATTTCTTTGATGGATAACTCATTATATATGAATGCCCTTTACTTATCAAGATCGTTATCGAGAAGCTTATCTGCATTGAGAACGTTTTTTGTTGAGTGTAACTCATTAAAGAGTTTTTCTTCAGTCGATGGTGCTGTTATTGAAACCGGTGGTAATGCCGGGCTTTCAACAGCAAGATCTTCAAACGGGTTGGTTATTAATTTCTTACAAATCTTGAAGATCTTCGGTGATTTCGATAGAATTGTTAGATTCTTTCATAGAGTTACCAAATCAACTATACATTTCAAAAATCAAATGATCAATAAATCAACGTTAACTGGAATCCTTGCAAACTTCATAATCGATTTCAGTTCTTTCAGGTATTCAATCGTTAGTTGTGACAATTTCTTACAGAGTTTGGCAGCTATCTATAAAAAATCAGATGAGAACATGCAGATGTCTCAGGATTCAAAACATCAAATGTTATTGACTCAATTGAACGTGATGCAAGTTATAAAGAATTACATGTTTAATGAGACAAATGAGAATAAGAGCGAGATTTTGGATTTCTTCCCATTGATAAGTATTTTGGAAAATACTTTTTATGGGTTTGAAATGAAGGAGGAACAGGAGACTTTCAGGTTCATTAAGCTACAGAAGAAATTGGTCAGTTTTGACATTTTGAGGAATTTCACAGCGGGAAGTCCTTTGTTTGCGAAGGAGTTGGTTGAGACATATGAATCAAATTGGGACTTTTATAGGGATTATGAATTACCTGGGAAGTGGTTCGATTATGTGGTTGCAACGATGACGAATTTCAAGATATTTCAGTCTCAACACGGTGGACGTAGTCCACAAGACCGTCTGCAATCTCTCGCAGGTCAAGCTAACCATTCTGATACCCAATCTGACCGTTCACGCCTGCAGTCTTCCGGAAACCTCATGTCAATGATAATGAATGAAGACTACGTCAAACTTGTCACCTCCATCAATTACATCGAAGACCATAAATACATCACGGTCAACAAAATTGAAAGAGAATGGTTCCCTCATGATAATCTCCTCGCACTCTGGATCGAAATTCTTGAGTTAGATCCCGAGGATTCCAACGATGACGTTATTTCGCAAGACAAAGTCACTCTTCGTAACAATCTTAATGAAATCAAATTACTGATCATTTGGATCCTAATCAATTTAACTTGGAAATCCTCTACTTATGGATTCACCGTCAGTCAAGAAGTTGATTACAGTTTGTTTGAAGCGTTAGGTGAAAGAGCCCAAAGAATGATAGATGAAAACACAGAAGATGAACAAACTTCTATTGGTCAAATGTCTGTGAGCGATCGTGCGAAATACTTGAAAGAGTTCGGGTTTCCTGAAGTCTTAGGGAAACTTATAGAGCAATATTCAGATCAACCGGTTGGGTCTATTCCAGGGTTGGGAATTCGTAAGGAAGGTGAAAAGAAGGCGGACGTGATATTAAAAAGATTCGATATTCAAAATAGTTATGACTTGTTAGAGAAGTTGAAGACAGCTCACAATCAAATATCTGGTTTGGTAAAGGGGAAGAAACCTCAGATAAGAAGCCTGAGTATCGATCGTGGAAACTTCTTGAGTGGTTTGGTTGCTACTTTATCAGGCGAATCAAGAGATAGTGGTGAAGGTAGAATGAGAATGGTCAGGACGGTTGGTAGAAGATCCGAGGAGAGAACTCCTCAAGTTAGAATCCCACTGGACGTGAGAGTGGTGAGGGACGTAAGAGACGTAAGAGTCGAAAGAGATCGAAGTGGGAGATTTCCTGGCGATGTCAATAGGGGAGGTGAAGGATTTGGATATGACAGTTTGGATGAATTGGATGAAGATGATGAGATGGAGGTGGAGGTGAGAGATCAGCATCAGGAGGAGTATGACGATCACGATGAGTATTGGATTGCGTGAGCTTACGAGCGTAGCGAGCAAAATGAGTCGGTGAGATTATTGGCACAAGAGTGTCTGCTAAGAAATGCCAGTGAGAGTATTGGTACAAGAGTGCCTAGAATACCAGTGAGGACTTTAAACGGTCCGTACCATCTAATTGCCAACAAACTAACTATGTTATCACCTCAAAAGTCTAGATCAACTCTTAAAAATTATATACTCTGGTAGTTTTATTCCGCTACATTCTGTGAATGATGGCGGGAATTATGTAGTAATATAAGAAATTTATATTTGGAGTAGAGGTAATTTAGTTAGCAATCGTTGTGGAATGTAGAGTTGCACAGGTAGTCAAAGCTTTGAATGTTGCTTGTGGCACCAAAATTTTTCACCGTTTTTGGACAGGCATTCTTGAAACGCTGTCTCCATGGACATTTTGGGAAGGCTATGGTCTTGTTTTCAATCTTGTCCTTTTCAAAGACGTTAACAAGACGTTAGTAAGACTTTAAGAAGTTAACTATTTTTTGCACATATCATCATCATGCATGTCTCAAAAAGCAATATGCATGGCTTCACCATGAACGTTATCTGTTAAACTTTGTAACAAGGATTTGCATATATTATTTTTCAACCAGGCTTATGGTGTCTTAGTTTTTTCATATGCCGTGCCCGACCTACCTGGAACTATGACATTGTCATTTAATTAAACGAATCCAAAATAAAAAATCTGTCAAAATGAAAATGACGTTGTTTTCTCTAAACGATGAGTGAAATTTCTTATTTCTTTTCTTTTTGCAGTCATCAGATTTTTGAATTTCTATTGAATTTAAGGTGATATATTGGCGAGGTATCTTCAATTTCAGATGGATTATTGTTATTACATTTGACTACTGTGTACATATTTCTGATTTTGGAATTCGTACTTTGATGAACTTTAGCGTTATCGCAAGATAGGGGTTACAAGATCCAAATATTATATAAAATGAGTATTGTTGTGGGAACAGTCAAGATTTGTAATAGAAAACGGTTATCCCTGGAGGAAAATCGATAGACGTATCTACAAGACCAAATAACGTTTATTGTGTGATGTAAATCCTAAAAACTATCTGAGTAACCCTGTAAAATATGCTGAGATTCTAGTTACAATGCCGTGTTCAAGTCACAAATTAGAAGTTCGAGCCGAAGATAATATTTCTCGCCGGAATCATAAGTAATAAAGGTGAAGTCATTGGAATCTAGATTTGAAAGAATTTTCTTAAGTTTCCAAATACTTCATAACATACTTTGAAGGCTTAAAAATAAACACCATAACTCATCAGCATCTATGTGTTATAATCTCTGCATCACTAAAATCAATCCAAGGGACTCTAAGGCTTGTTTGATACATTTTACGAAGTTAAGGTCGTGTGCGCACCGTAATGTTAAAATATGACGTTGAAGCTTCGAGAATTGGCAGGGTTGACGAGGATAATGATGAATTATGTGTTGTCAGCCTAGTAGTGTGCTCTCCTATCTTTTTAGATTGTCGTGCTTGTCTCGCCTTTTTGCTCCCACTTTCACCTCCCAATTCCTCCCTAAGATTCAATTTTCTCCCTGACTAAAGTTGTACGAATTTATTGAGAATTTTCACAACATGTCTTCCATGGAACCAGAACCAAGCATTCAGTCTTTGAATGATATATCATTAGAAGAATTAGCCAAGAGGCAACAACAGCAGAATATTTATGTGAATCCGCCGATTCTAGAATCCGAGCACAAGTCAAGACATTCTAATAGAGATACAACAACAAAAGGCAAATACACTCTAAATGATTTCCAAATCTTACGAACTTTAGGTACGGGGTCATTTGGACGAGTTCATTTGGCACGATCAATACATAATGGTAGATTCTATGCTATGAAAACGTTAAAGAAAGAAAGAGTGGTTAATATGAAACAAGTCGAACATACAAATGATGAACGTAGAATGTTGAAATTAGCTCAGCATCCTTTTATCATCAGGATGTGGGGCACGTTTCAAGATTGTAATAACTTATTTATGATAATGGATTACATAGAAGGAGGAGAGTTGTTTAGTTTATTAAGAAAATCCCAGAGGTTCCCAACTCCAGTAGCAAAGTTTTATGCTGCCGAAGTATTTTTAGCCATTGAATATCTTCATCTGTTGGATATAATATATCGTGATTTAAAACCAGAGAACATTTTACTTGATAAAAACGGTCATATCAAATTAACCGACTTTGGTTTTGCGAAAGAAGTTTCAGACGTAACTTTCACATTATGTGGTACTCCTGATTACATTGCTCCAGAAGTGGTTGCAACAAAACCTTATAATAAATCGGTGGATTGGTGGTCCTTTGGAATCTTGATTTTTGAGATGTTAACTGGTTATACTCCATTTTATGATTCAACTCCTATAAAAACATATGAAAATATCTTAAATGGTGTGATAACGTATCCAGATTATTTGCCCCCGGTTATTTTGGATTTATTACAGAAATTGATTGTAAAAGATCTAACTCAAAGATTAGGGAACTTACAAGGAGGTTCTAGTGATGTTAAAAATCACCCGTGGTTTAAGGAAGTGATATGGGAGAGGTTGTTAAGTAGAGATATTGAAACTCCTTATGAACCACCGATCACTAGTGGGGTTGGTGATACGAGTCAATTCGATAGGTATCCGGAGGATAACAATTTGGACTATGGGATTAGTGGGGTTGATGACGTTTATGGGGGGTTGTTTGGGGACTTTTAGAAAAGGGCGCGGACTTGTTAACGTGTATGCTAGTGGAGCTACATTGTGCATGAAATAGTACGTTGTAAGATTTGTGATGGTATAATGCCATATCACTCATAGTACACAACGAAGCTTAACAGAACCGTACTAAAACGGCTGTGTTTTAAGCTTTCTAGTGAGGTTTCGAAAGCCACACCGAGTTGCTTGGAATATCTCAACCACTCAACAAAACTAAACCCATAATGCCATTTCAGAAGTGTTTGAATATCTGAGTAGTCTGACACACCCTTGTGACATCATTATCCAACTTCATACTTTTCATAGCAATTTGTTGAATATAGTAACTACCCAGAACTGAGGGTTTAATTTGAGGTCTTGTAATTGGTTTAACCGCTATCGAATCTAGCTCCAGTCCTTTATTCAGAAATTGGAGCTTTGTTCTGGAGCTTTGTTCGAAATTGGAGCTGCGGGAAAGATGGAAGGGTTCCCACAGGCTTGATTGTTAGAGTCACGCCAATAAGGAGTATCATCATACGACATCTCATTTTGAGTAGATTCTTTTAAAGCTAATACTTTAAACTAAACGAAAACTCAAAGTTTAATATCCAAAAAGAAATTGACAAATGCATATATATTTTTGCGACATGACAATCGAGATTTCATCAACTTTTCACAAAGAGTAGCCATACGTCAACACACTTTTTGTGCAAAAACCCTCCTCACACAAACCACATCTGGTGTGGAAATTTATATATTTTCAAGAAATCATTTGGAGTTCAATTTTCAGCTTCAACAATTCACGATAACTAGGGAATCGCACCCGTTTCAATATTTAATGGTAGTTAGGTGTTCCTTCCAGAGGATCCTCGAAAACTAAAGTATGAACATTTTGCTAACTACAATACAAATACACAAACAGAAGTTTTCTTCATCATTATAGACTTTTTTTATATACAAGTGTATTGGCAGTGCAAAAATAATTTAATAATTAGACTAAACTATGTAGGTCTAGATACTGTAATATGTAAGACACAGGAAGCTTTGTGACTCTCCTCAATTTAGTGAAACTGTAACATTGATCTAATTCATCGTGGTTGTTTGTGTTGTATTAGGATTTATTTGCGTTGCATCGGCTGGGAGTTGCAACCAATGTGACGGCAATGAAGGACTTTATGCGTCTTTGAACTGGACCGCAGTCAAATTCAGACTCTGCATGTACTACTCGAGCTGGGTAATGTTGGATACCTAAATTTGAAGACAAGAAAATAGCCGTATTATGCCGTATAAGGTGTGATGCAGAATTTCCATCTTGTCAGCAGCTAACTCGCTGACTAAAAGGGGCATGTAGCACAATCATAGCTTTTGCTATCCAACTAGCTATAGCATAATATTAGCCATTGGGTCTGTATCAATTTTCCAATGGTCCAGAAATCCGTCTAGTTCTACAATTCAGAAAATTACAAGTATAAATAGGGATGGATTTATTAGATTGCAGTTCTATATAATACAGTGTAGTACAACTGCCATTCACCTTAACGATGAGTCTATCATCCACGCCAATTTCCAACTTGACTCGACTTGGAAACACTGCAAAATATCCTAATGATTGGAACTGCAAGTATTTCCACAACTGAGAAACAATGTCGGTATTATCTATACATTTATTCATTTATCATTATAATATCAATTGGGGAGTTGATCTTCGAGATCAACTGCTCCTCTATATTATTATCATCAACACCGTTATACTCATCATTTATTGAAATAAGAATAATTTCAACAGATTGGAGCCGTGCGTTTTTGAAATTAGACTGTCCTCTGCACAGCAAGTAATACCATTAAAATTAGTTCATCTTTTCTTATCACCGACTTGGCGATCCTTAGACAAAACGAAATAGAGGCAGGTGACGGTTTGTGTAATCTGTCGTGATTTAGAGATGCAATTTGAAGGATGGCTCACTGAGTACATCACGATACCGTGGTTAACAGCACTATTCGCGCTCGTGGATCAATTGGCAGTGGTTCTAAGTTGGGAGAAGTCGTATCACTCACAAACCTCCACAGAACCCATCCAATCGCCTCTCAAAAATTCACACACAGTCATTCTTTGACCCTCATCTATATCCAACAACTTATACATTGTCCATCTTCTCAATTCACCTAGCTCATCAATTTCCTCCTTACCAAATTCAGTCTCTGTGTCGTCTCCTATTGTTTCCAAAAACAATTCCTCTATTGGTTTGAAAGTTCCCTTTCTCCTTACCAACCATTCTTTTGTCTTCGCATCATAATCCAGAATCATTCTATTCTTCGAATATTCATCGAAAATCTTATCCTTGAACTTCTTATGTTTTGCTTCTGTAGTTTGCCAGAGGTAACCACAAGGATATAGTTCACTTTCTGGATCATAATGTACTCCTGAGTAGTAGTGTTTTCTAATATTAAATAGCACCACCATTATTACACCTAAGGCCCATGCATCTTTTCTCGTTAAAGAATATGGATGTTTGTGATATTCTTCAGGACACATGTAAGGTTCTGAACCAAGACGACCATCCTCATATAGTTGTTCTCTATTATCGAATTTAGTACGGAAAACATTTGATTTACCAAAATCAGTTATTTTGAGTACAATACCAGCACTACCGTTTCTCGAGCCTGGAGTACATGAGCCTCCAGTATAAGATATAAGTATATTCTCTAATTTCAAGTCACAATGAGCAACACCGTGATTATGCATGTAATTCAACCCTTTAGCAATTTGTTTGATTAAACAATCAACTTCATCAAGTGACATAGTTTCATGATTTGGATTATTTGTGATGTAACTAAATAAATCTCCCCCCGGAGTACATTCCATAACCTGACTAAATTTGATTGTATCTGTAGGAGTTGATGGGAATGTAGTCATAAAATCAACCGTTTTCACTATATTTTTATGATTCAAACTAGCTGATATTATATATTCTGATAAAACTCTTTCTATGAATGTATTATTTTGTTCATTTGAAGATCTCTTCATTAATTCTTTAACTGCGTAGATTTTTTTATTAACAGTTTTAACATTGGTTGCTGAGTCTATAATTTTAATGACCCCATATGAACCTCTACCTATGATTTCTCTAACAGTACCATATTTATTGAATAAAGTATCATGATTAGAAAGACATTCTCTTTTATTGTGTAAGATGTCCAATAATTTGTGTTTCAAATCTTGAATCAATTTGATTTGATATTCTCCTATTATTGATTCATACTTATCTTTATTGTCTAATTTCTTAAAATCATCATCCATTATTTCGAAAGTTCTTTTCAGTTCTTCATTTGCTAATTCTCTAATTTGTGCTGTATTCGATACAAAATTCCCCATACCACAATAACCCATTAATGTTGATAACTGAGTTGAATGTGAAGATTTAGTTTTCATTTTAATACTATGAGTATGCATTTCGTAATCGGATTCACTTCCATCGGATTCGTCATTCTCCGAATATTCTTCCGAATCATCGTATTCATCTTCTTGTAATGTTTCTGTTATTGTACTAACTCTTTTGGTAAGTTCAAAGTCCACATTTTCTTTGCCAGTCGGAGTATTCAAAGTTGGTAAATTGGTACCCAGTTTAGATTTAGTAAACATTGATTTCAAATTACTTCTTGATGATGCTGGAGATAACGGTAGAGAACTGTTGTTCTCATATATTGATGAAGATATTGAACTTGTTGATTTGATAGACTTTAATGAGTTTGATCGAGATGTTTTCTGTGGAATCTCCACATCTGTTGATCTGGATGATCTGAATAGGGGCATAGTATTTGAAATGTGTTATTTGTATGCTTCTAATATTTTTATGCTACTTATATGATTAGCTGCTGGTCGATTATTAATGAAACGGGGAAAATTGCTTATGTAAGATATAATGTGATGACGACGGTTAAGTGAGAATTAAAGTAATGAGTGACGGCGTTATATTGGAGATGTAGTCTAAAAAGCTGGGGGGTTCGGTGGTAAGTTTATAGCGTATTCTGGAAGGGTCTAGAAATGAAGCCGTGTGGGAGGGGTGGGATGGCTGAGGAAGATTCCGAAGATGACCGTGGATGGCTGAGGGTGACTTGCGGCTGATGATTGCTGACTAAATTGCAAGTGTAATCCAATGTATGGCCACATCTACACTATGTACATATTGAAAGAGAGTAATATTCTGCACAACGTAAAGTTGCCATACAACAATACGCATATTTCTTTAGGTATGGACTTCTCCGAACATCTTACTAAGCCCACACTTCACCCAAAAGGGTAATACTATCCATGCCGAAGGACTGGGGAATATTCCCTACACTTTCAATTTTGCCAATATGCAGCAATTGAGGATTGGATGCGATTATTGCTAGTTGTTTACCGTTTAGACTTGCTAATTTGCCCTGCAATCTTGAATTTGGTTACTACCTCAATTTGTATTACGTAATATTTATTTGGCAAGGATGTACCTCTGAAGAAGGTGGGGATGGTATATTCTGTTAGAACAAAAATTGGAACGTTTAATTAGGGTCCCATTAACAATGAATTGATGGAGTATTACGAATTGGCCCGTGGATTGGAGGTTGATACGAGCGATGTTAGCCAGTGGATCTGAGTGGCCGTAGTGGGTACTTTGATTGTGTGGTTGTTGCTATATCGCAACGAAATTGCTAAGAAGAGTCACTTAATTGAAAAAAATCCCTGTAAAGTTTAGTTGAATCCATACATTTCAAAGTGTCAATGGGATTCTGCACACACCGATTGAATGCACCTCTAGCCCATTGCAAATCTATATTGATAAGTTTTGCATTATAATTATAAATATACTGACTAAAGTCTTTTACACATTCGCAGTATAGATCTGATACAGTGCTAGCCGTTTTTAGTGCGAGTTCCTCGCATTACTCTGCTGTCTTGAATCAATACTGGTGGATCTCAGCGATATTTTCTCACGGCTGCAAAAACGTCAACAAAAATTAATGATGAAACGATATAACATCCATAATGACGACTTGGACGATCAAGCAGACAATTTTTCAGCGCTACCATCCATGTTACTAATTTAACCCTTTTGGGCCGCTTAACCTTAAATCACTATTTATAAATCCGTTTCTTTTAGGCTAGATTTCGCAGCTACGTTAGCTAAATCTTGAAGAGAACCCTTTTGGACTTTGCTGCAGCGATTGTAAAGATAAAAACCAAGTAAAACATGATTTCTTGACTCCTTAAGCCACATTCTTAGTGACGAAAACAATAAGACGTTAATGGAAGCTTTACGATTGTTTCTATTTTTGTTTGATATATTTTATTGATCTGGTGGGGTTAAGAGATTGTAATTACACGAGTCAATATGAATAATATCAATTACACGTTATCTCGATTACATGTTCACGTGGATTTATAATTATAAACTTGCAAAATACGATTTCATATTATTTTCTACTTCAAGAACCCTGCTTAAGTATTAAAAGTGAATTTGGTTTTAATTTATATACTCTATTTTCATTCTTGGTCTATGTGCATTCTCTCATAGTAATAGCATCAACTTTGTGATAACGCTCACCATATAGCCACGGCACATTTTACCATATTATTAATAAACAACCTTAATCATACATAAACTTACATATACACATTCGCTGTCAATGTAACTACTTTGGTGAGACATACATGATATCAAACAGTCTAATTAGAACACTTCTATGATTCACACCTATATCCATACTCCTGTCTCTACCGAAAATAGACGAGACGCGACTCTCTTACCCCTTCAGGTAACAATACAGTACACACCCAATTGACGCCCCAGATACTTAAACTCAAAATCCAACCCACATTCTTACAATCACGATCTCGGGAAAACCACGTTGCAATATTTTCATTTTCATCCCTCTTTAAATCTAAATACGTTTTTTAAAAAGATTTTTGATCCATCGTATTTTTAATCAAGGAAAGTGAACACACTTCATTTTTTATAATCAACAACACTAACAATTCGTGATGTCTAATATTTATACATCCGATATTAAACATCATAGGCGAGCCCCTCCACCGCCGGGATCAAATGGAAATGTTGGTGCAAGTGCAAATACCACAGCCAGTACTTTAACTCCTCCAACTAATCTTCCAAATAATAATAATACTAATAATACTCCTATAAATGGCAATCCTACAAATACTGGTAAAAGACACGCTGGTTGGGTTCATGTCAAAGATGATGGAATATTCACATCATTTCGTTGGAATAAACGTTATATGGTTATCAATGACAAAACATTGATCTTCTATAAAAATGAAATAACAAATAATGAAACTCCCGATTTATCATTCCCATTGAATCTTATCAGTGCTATTCAAATTAAACCAACAACAGGTCACTCAAGAACCTCTCAATCGTTTGAAATCGTACCCAAAAATAATGGTAGATCAATCCTTATTAGCATTAAATCAAATAATGATTTTTTGGATTGGTTAGACGTTTTTACTACAAAATGTCCTTTAATTCAAATTGGTAATCCAACTTCGAATGGATTTGGTAGTGTTGTTGGTGGCCCATCATCTTCATCTACTTCAACTTTAATTAATGGAAATGCTGGAGTTTCAAACCCAATCAATTTTACTCATAAAGTTCATGTTGGTTTTGATCCAGCAAGTGGTAATTTCACAGGTTTACCAGATACTTGGAAAAGTTTATTGCAACATTCTAAAATTACTAATGAAGATTGGAAAAAGGATCCAGTAGCAGTTATAGAGGTTTTAGAATTTTATTCAGATATCAACGGTGCGTCTGCCCCAAACACTCCTAATGTCAACGGTCAATACAGAAATGCTAATTTGAATGAGTGGACTAAAGCTCCACAACATCAACTGTCTCATTCCCTGCAAGGATCTGGGAATTCCACTGGGGGTTCGAATGGAAATACAAATAACACATCTTTAGGAAATTTGTCATCTGGTAACATTTCCTCTGGAAATATCACTACACAAACGCTTTTGCAGCCAAATTATATTGCTCCTGGCTCTGTGCCTGGATCTGCTGGTAATTCAAGTAATATTTCAACACCAATTTCTGCAAGTTCACAAAGTTCTTTTAAGCCAAGTAGAGCAGCTCCAAAACCTCCTATTCCATATCATTTGACTTCTCAAATGTCTCAAACTAATATCTCACCTTCAAATAATTCACCTTTGGGTGGATTGATGAATAAAGAGGACGTGGAAGTTCAAGATTCAGATTTGGTGCCTATTAGAAAAGCTCCACCACCTCCAAATCAAAGTGGTAATAAAGCAATTGCAGGTAATCTTAATAGTAATAATAAGCAAGAGTATCAAAATGCTCCAAGGCAATCTCCTCCACATGCTCCAAAGAATAAGATCCATCCAGATTTGAAAATTCAAACGGGGACAAATAATTATGGATATGCTAAACCGTTCAAGACTCAGCCGGTACAACAACAACAAAGTCCACAACAACAACACCAAATTCAACAACATCAACAAAATCAACAAAATCAACAGCAGCGTCAAGCACCACCAAAACAACATAATCAGCAAAAGTCGCCTCCACAACCTCAACAATCTCAACAAACACAACAAACACCTCCAAAAACTTCTACGCAACCATTTAATGTAAAACCACTTAATCTTGTGAAAGAAGCTCCAATCAAACCTCTTCAACCACGTCCAAAAGAAGCTCAGAAACCTGCTACTGGCCCTGCAGTGGTCAAGTCAGCTAAACAAATCAAGAAGGAGCGTGAAAAGTTGAATGATATGCAAGTAATTGCAAAATTAAAAACTGTGGTGAACAGTAATGATCCTACACCTTTATTCAAAATCATTGAAAAGGCAGGTCAAGGTGCTTCTGGAGCTGTTTATTTGGCTGAAGAATTGAATAACAACAATCAAAAGGTTGCAATCAAGCAAATGGACTTGAATGTACAACCAAGAAAGGAACTTATCATTAACGAAATTTTGGTGATGAAGGATTCTCAGCATAAGAATATTGTGAATTTCTTAGACTCTTATTTAAGAGGAAATTCGGATTTATGGGTGATAATGGAATACATGGAAGGTGGTTCATTAACTGAAGTGATTGAAAATAATGAATTCAAATTAAGTGAAAGACAAATCGCAACCATCTGCTTTGAAACTTTGAAAGGGTTACAGCATTTGCATAATAAACATATCATTCATCGTGATATCAAATCAGATAATGTATTACTTGATGCCAGAGGAAATGTCAAAATCACCGATTTTGGTTTCTGTGCTAAATTAACAGATCAAAGAAATAAAAGAGCTACAATGGTTGGTACTCCGTATTGGATGGCACCTGAAGTAGTTAAACAGAAGGAATACGATGAAAAAGTCGATGTTTGGTCATTAGGAATTATGACCATTGAAATGATCGAAGGTGAACCTCCATATTTGAATGAAGAACCTTTGAAGGCGCTTTACTTGATTGCTACTAATGGTACTCCCAAGTTAAAAAAGCCTGAGGTATTATCAAATTCAATAAAGAAGTTTTTGTCCATTTGTCTTTGTGTGGATGTTAGATACAGAGCCCTGACAGATGAATTACTTGAACATTCATTTATTCAACACAAATCTGGTACAATTGAGGAGCTTGCTCCGTTGTTGGAATGGAAGAAGAATGCTAAGGAAGCCACGCAGGTTTGAGTGGCTAAGAAACTGGGAAGCAATTAAGTAAAGTGGGTTTGAGCGGGGCATTCCATGGTATATTTGTTATCCTCGACTATTTCACCTTATGGATAATTATTTGGGTCAACTTGGACCCTTTCGCAAATAGTCTCAACGAGACACGGATTAAAATCTAATTAAACTGGATTACAATGAATAGACAATAGTAACAGCTCATGTAGTATTACGAAGAAGTACAAGAAATGTAAATTAGGTGTACATAATCTATAGATGTATACTTTTTGGTAATTGTGTGCAAAGTAAATGATGGATGAAAGGGTTCACGCTCGCCTCAGCAAACGCTAATATAAACTAACTCAATCGGAAAAGCAAAGATATGCCCTTGATTATCAAGTGCAACACGCATTATTTTGCCAACATATCTCGCTGTGCTTCTTTGTTTAATTTGGAACAACCAACCTCTCTTCACTCTTTTGAGGGCCAACACCAATACTGGTCAAAATAATTTTCGAAACACCTTTATACAACTCTGGATCAAAATCATTAATTTGAACGTCGACTAAATCATTCTTTGAGATTGTCAACTTTTCCCATCCTTCAACCTTATTGAAATATTTATATATCAAACCCAAAACCTTTGCTTCATCTTTTTGATCATAATAAATTACGGCATTTGGACCAGCATCAAAAGTATAAGCAGCAATGATCTTTCCTTCCAATTCATTTAATCTATGGATTAATTTAATAACCTTCTTTGAAGTATCATTCAAATAGAAAATAGGAGGATAAGAATCCAAGCAAACGGCGTGGAAAGAGTTTGAATCTTTCATTGTTAATTCACCGAAAGTTTCAAAATCTTTTTCCAAAATACTCTTCTTCATTTCTTCAAAACGCTTAGGTACGACTTCTTTAATTCTATGTTGAAATAAATCAGAAGTGGCTACGGTAGTTTGCATTCCTGTTGTAGAAGGTGTATCCTTTTTATCATCACTTACTACCAAAATAGCAGCTTTTAATGTTGGCCAGTGAGATAATGGAGCAACTTCCACAGCTTTTGAATCTTCCCCATTTTCTAATTCACCCATTTCCCAAGAGACAAATCCTCCAAATAAAGATCTGCAAGCAGATCCAGAACCTTTTCTTGCAATTTTGGATAATTCGGACATGTCTTGTGGTAATTCAAATAACTGGGCAATTGAGCTAACAAGTGCTGCAAATCCAGCGGCACTTGAAGCTAATCCAGCAGCTGTTGGGAAATTGTTTTCAGATACGATTTGTAATTTGAATTCAGATAACTGAGGTAAGTCAGGATTGGCGGATTCTAAATCTGATCTTAATTTTCTTAAATCAGCTAAACATGCTTTAGTTCTTGGTGAGTCTAAAGATTCTAAAGAGCCATTTAACCATAATTGATCTTTTTCAAATGCTGGTGAAACTGAAGCAGTGGTTAAGGTTCTTAAATCATCTTGCGATAAAGTAACTGAGATAGAAGAGTTTGTTGGTAAATTTAAAGATTTATCTCTTTTACCCCAATATTTTAAAGTCTAATGTTAGTAAAAAGGCTATGGCGAATTGCTTGCGATCATCTCATTCAATGTAATACTTACCGCTATATTGACAGGTGCTGTCGAAGATGCTGTGTATGTAGTCATATGTGTTGATATAAGTTGTGAAATTTTTCGTATAAAAATTATCGTATAAGCGCGTGGCTGATACGAGGTAAAAAAAGTTGTATGAAGAATCGTGGGTAAGATAATGTTAGGTACGATTATTTTGTATATACAAAGCTTAATTTGTAGGTTGATATGACTCCAGAGTGGGCGGCAGAGTTTTCTTTGCAATGGACTTCAACTCAAACTTCGATGCTGAATCCAGACCTTTCACTTGCGTTACTCTTCTGGAATCACTCTACGGATCTTACTCTTAAGCTCACACACCACAGCAGAAAACGTCTTCTTAGTCCTAGTTCTACAAAACCGAAGTAATATTGTTACAATACATATATATAAGAAACAGAATATAAAGAATTTTTCAGAAAAACACATACACAAGAAAGTCTGACTATGGAGTATGTCTGGAGTAGCTTATTAACTATTGGTGATGAGTGTTGACAGTATCAAAATGTACGCACGACTAAAGGTCATCAAATTGGACGTATCCTGAATAACTCCAATAATGAAGACACATCAGAATAACTTACGGACATCTAGCCAAGCTCAACATGTAACTTAAACCCATTTCGTCATACTCGATCTATCACCAAGATTTCGCTGCGCATTTAAACATTCTTCTTCGTCCACCTCCATAACCTAGCCTTACAATCACCAGAACCAGTGGCAAAAATACCCTCAGAACCTTGAGAATTTAACGAAACAGCTACCGATATAACCGAGTTACGATGACCTTGCAACATCAACAACGGATTGCCGGATAATTGATCCCAAAAGATCACACCACGATCCTTTGATCCAGAAAGAATGTATTCATTTTTAGGAGTTGAGCATACAGACAAAACAAAATCTTTATGACCAATATAAGTGACTTCACAACTTGATTTTTTACCTGTGGCGATGGTTTGAGGTTCTTGTTTGCCTTCCAAATTCCACAACTTTACAGTTCTATCTAAAGACCCAGAAGCTATTTGTTTACCGTTTATGGAGAAAGCAACGGAATATACCGAATCTTCATGACCATTACCATTTTCATTACCAGAATCTAATCTTTCAACAAGGAAGCCTGTGGTTGAGTCCCATACTCTTACTGTTCTGTCAAGTGAACCGGCAGCAATCAAATTTCCATCTGGAGAAACAGCTACTGTGGTTACACCATCTTCGATGGAGAGTGTAAGAGAGCATTGAGAAGATCTTAAATCCCAAATTCTGACGGTTCTATCACCAGATCCGGAAACCAATCTGTTCCCATCTGGGAAGAAATCTAAAGAATAAATATCTTGTTCATGACCACGCAAGATTTTAATAATTCTCTTAGTAGTTAAATCCCAAATTCTGATTAACTTGTCTTCAGCTCCAGTAGCTAATAATTTTCCATCTGGAGAGAAACAAACAGATCTGATGTAAAGATCTCCGTTATCAGAAGCAGCTGCTGCGGTTGCAGTTGCAGCTTCTCCCGCTTCCCCGCTAGCTGGAGTTGGAGCTCCTCCATTTTTAGCTTCACCATTAACCTTGGCGGCAGCATCTGTTGAATTGTTATCATCGATTAATTTTGCAACTAATTCCCCGGTTTCAACATTGAAAACTTGGGTAGTCTTATTGCATCCAGTAGCAATGAATTTTCCGTCTTTGGAGAAACGTACACAACAAACTACAGAAGAATGATCCAAAGAATGGATCATTTCAACATCCAAATCACGTTCAAATGCAGGATTGTATAAAACATAGTAGTCCAACTTTTGTTTCTTGAAATCCGGGTTTGCTTTGGAAACTTCCAAATCCGTTAAGAATGGTGGGATTTCTTTAACATGTAAAGCTTTTTGAGCTGGGTTTACTATATGTTGAGTTTTGTCTACAATAGTTAACGCTGTTGAAGTTTCTAATGGTTCTTCCTTATCTTCACCATTAGAGAACCCAGGCACTGGTGCTGGAACTGTTCCTGCAGTTGTGACAGGAGCTGGACTTGGGGAAATTTCTTGTTTAGTTTGAGTTGGAGTATTCGGTTTTGGAGAATTCAACAATGGTTTTACATCTGGTTGTTGGGGGGATTGCTTAACAGTTGGAGGTAAAGTCGGATTTAATTGAGGTTGATATCCCCCATAATGGACTTGATCTTTATGTGGCACTGGAGGTGGTTGTTGTTGGTGATGAGCATGGGAATGTGGTGGTTGGTGATGAAGATGTGGTTGCTGTTGTTGAGCTGCTTGAGCAGCTTGTTGTTGATGGATTTGAGCTTGCCTATCTCTGTTTTCCAACTCTGTCTTTAATCTTAAAATTTCTTCTTCATATGCTTCTTTAATTTTTCTATGAGCCATTTCCAATTCATATACTGTTTGACGGATTTGTTGCATTTCTGAAGTTTGTTGATTATATTTCATATCGTAATCTTCTTTAACTTGCTTGAAAGATGATGATTCATTATATGCATAATCAAATTCTTGTTTGACAGCTTCCAATAATTCTCCCAATCTTTGTTGGTGTTGTTGCCTTTGTTGTTGTTGCTGATGTTGCTGTTGGGCTGCTGCTTGGGCTGCTGCCGCTTGTTGTTGCTGTTGTTGTTGTTGGGCTGCAACTGCAGCTGAATTAGAATTATAAACAGTCATTTCTCATATAAAAATATGTTCTTAATTAATTGAAATCCTTAAATTACCTCGAATACAATAGTTTTATATGATTCAGAAGTCTACAACCTGATTGATTGATTCAACTTGGGGATTTATTGAAAGAACTGGAAGATTTGTTGTTGTCTTTTTTTTGAGAGCGGAAAATTTAAGGAGACGACGAAAGGAGGGGGAGGATCTTATGCTGGTTTGGAAACCAAGCTTGAGATTTGGTTGGTTTGTATTTGTTCGACATGTTTGATCATGTAATATAAGGTCAATTTGAAAGTTTCAGGAGACGACAATCAAAATTAAAGCCAATACTCCACTTGCATGGTTATCTCTCTTGACTCTGAAAAGTCGACACATATCCATGAAAGAAATATTCTCCGCAATATCAATTATGATCGGAGTTAGTGACAACCGACAATGCCATCAGTTACCCCAAGCAACCAATGGTTATTGCATGACAACACATGCACTGGCCGTTGAGTAATGATACAAAGACTAGTTAAGATTACTAGAATCTTCTTTATATGTACACATTGTATTGCATGTAGGATTTTGGTGATGTTTCAGAGTATAAAATTGTAGTACGAATTGGATGTAATTTTTACACGTGGTTACTTGGAAGAAGATTGATATTGTAGAGAAATGGTACGAAGATCTCAGAATAGTTTTTTGAATTTTGGAGATATTTGGTGAAAATGTTAGAAATTAGGTAATGGTCTTAAAGTTTTAGAGAATCCCTTAAACTTCCTTCCTAAATTGTACCAATTCAGATTGCTCTTTTATTTTCATCTCACTCCAATCTGCACATTGACTATTTTCCCTAGGTATCTTTCAAACTAACTATCAGTTACTCTCCAAACAATCTCGGCAGTTGTGGCAACAACATCCAATGTTCAATACGAAAATATTTTCCCCCGCTTTGAATTATTCCGTCGTAAATTTCCTATTCGAAAATACCCGAAAGAGGTAACATTGGTCCAAAAGAATAAAGTAGGCTACCTCAATTAACGTTTGCTTAGTCAGAATTATAATTTGCATGTGAGTGCGATTTTATTTTTTGGGTGCTTTTTGATCACAAGATTGCCAACATTAACTGGTTAGTGAAAGATTCAACAATCGATACTTAAGAAAACAATTATAATTTGAATGTGATGAAGAACAATGAAATATAAATATTGAAGTATTGGCATTGTAAGAAAGTGCTTGTACATCTTGACGATGCAAATTAGAGGAATATCTCATACAGTGGCTCAGCTTGAAATTACAAATTAGCCTGGTGCAATAACATTGTAAACTCTAAGATTCACAAGCTAACATTACTTTCATTGTAGATTATTCTTAAGCGGTCAAGGCCCTGCAACACAATGATACTGTTTTGACTTAAGTATTACATAAGAACCTTACTACACAACCTCAACATTGAATATCACACTGCTTGGTACCTCTCCTGTTTTGTCAAAGCTCAACGTGTTTATCTTTTTGTCGCTTCGTTGGCTCGTTGGCTGCTTGTCTACCTATTGGAGTTAGATTCCTCAAGATTTGATTTAGCATTTTATTGGGGTAGTTGTCTAAGTTGGAGGGCTTGGGAGATATTTGATTTCGCAGCCGAGATTTGGTAATTTGGTACTGGTTATCGAAAATAGTAAGGATGCTGAAAACAACCGCAAATGTAGAAACATCCAACATGCTATTCTCTACACTTTCAAACCAACTGGATACAGCAATATCTCGCTTTATGCTACTTCCATTGATCTACCAGATAGTACCAGCTGTTCCCCACAATCCCGATGTTGCCTAAGCATATTGTTGCAATCCTGCAATCGATTCTAGTTAGACCCACCTGGTGATTAGCATTACTAATTGGCGCCAACTAGATACGTATAAAAACGATAGTAATTACCTGGCATTAAACGTAAATGTTTCCTCAATCAGCAACTGAACATCCACAAGACATATTGGAAATTCTGGAAAAGGCACAGCTAAATTCTATTACACAGGCGACACCGATCCCACTACAAGAACACCAGCGTCGACAAGTAAAAGATGTGAGTTGTGATACATATGGAATTGACAATTACGTTAAACTTCCTTTGTACGTATGTACTTCTGGAAGGTACATCGAGTGGATAAACTTCTGAACTACTCTGAACTCAGATAAATAACACGGCAAGTACTGCTACGAATTACAAAGGTAAGCATAACTTTTAATATTTGGCCATGTACGTAGAAAATCAAAGCATGGCATCGGGGGTATAAAGAAGTGTCAAAGTAAGAGCAAACTAGAAGATAATGGGGACAAGCAACAAAATAACAAAGGTGAAGGAAGAAGTTCCTAAGCTGTAAGCTGCTTCTTGATAAGTGGCAACTGGGATAGCACCAACGCCAGTTGAAGTGGATTGTGGTTGCAATGCTGTAAAAGTAACAGGTCGCGGGATTCTAGGAGCGCCACTTAATGTGTACGTAGAAGTGCCTCCATGTCCATCAGCTGGTATTTGAGAACCTTCGTGACCATCAAGTGGTACAATAGTGCCTTCTTGTACACCAGTTGGTACATCACCGCTTCCATTTGTTACATCAGCTGTTGCAGTATTTGCAGCAAGTACTTCAGGCGATACAATAACAGGTGGAGTTGCGCTGTTTGCAGGAGTTTCTACTGTAGCATACGCGTGACTTGAGCCAGTAGAGTCGGCGGTAGTGCTTGTCACACTTCCAGAGCTTGAAACAACTGCTAATCCTTCTTGTGTTTTAAGACCCGAGTCTAATACCATTGAGGACGAGTTCCAAGGTGCTTGGGTCGAGAAAACAGATTCACTTATAGTGCCTGAGATAGTACTGACCACTAAAGTTGAGAAAGTAGCGCTCAAATTACCACTATCAGTTCGATCAGTCACCGACGTCGAAGTAGCATAAGTTGATTCGGGTGCTTTCGAGGTACCAATTGAGGGTGCGATAACAACGACAGTATCAGTTTCAGTTGTTGTGAATGCACCTGTCCAAGTTGATGTAACAGTTGTTTGGGAGATAGTAATGAATGGAACTTCAACAACTACAATGTCAGTTCCGCCAGGACTAGCTGTGATTGTTTCAAAGGTGGTGAATGATCCAGTCCAACTTGAGCTAAGAGTACTTTGAGTGTTGCCAGTAGATGACCCAACTACAACAACAGTATCTGTACCATCGGAACTAGGGGTCAAAGTTACCGTAGAAGTTAATGAACCAGTTCCAGCAGATGTAAGTGGAGTCTGGGAGTTGGTGCTTGATGGAACCACTGCTGTAACCGAATCAGTTGTCTCAGGGCCAGCTGAGATGATCTCTGATGTGCTTATTTGGGTTGTTCCAGTTGAGGTGATAGTGCTTCGAGTGTCAATTGTGGATGGCACAATTACAATCACAGTATCAGTTCCGCCTGGAGTAGCAGTGAATGTCTCAGTCTTGGTGGTCAAACCTGTCCAACTAGATGTGAGGGTCGTTTCTAAATTAGTTGATGAAGGTACTGCAATAACAACTGTGTCAGTTCCGCCTGGACCGGCAGTGAATGTTTCAGTCTTGGTGGTCAAACCTGTCCAACTGGATGTGAGGGTCGTTTCTAAATTAGTCGACGAAGGTACTGCAATAACAACTGTATCAGTTCCACCTGGAGTAGCAGTGAATGTCTCAGTCTTGGTGGTCAAACCTGTCCAACTGGATGTGAGG